>BQMF02000295.1:0-556201 GCA_027922465.2 Turritopsis dohrnii
TCAGCCTTCTTTTCGAGCATGAGCTGCTTATTGATGAAATCGATCCTTTCCTGTCGTTTTTGCTGCCATTCAATCTGTGCTTTTTGTAATTTTTCTATAGCCAGATCATGACGTTTTCTTTCCCTATCGATTCTGTCTTTGGATAAACTTGAAAATAGATAGCTTGATCCTGTGAAAGCCAAAGCGTTAGCCAAAGCTCCACCCAACATCATTGCGATAGAAGCCATATTTAGATATTGAATATTTTCAGGCAAAATCTTTTGTTTGATTAAGTAGTCCTTTGTCACTTCACTAGCGGCGATAATGGCAACTAGTTTTCCCGTATCTTCCAAGTCGAACTTTTGAATAGAGGGAGGTGTCATTTTTAACACCTTTTTTCCTAGCATAGAGTAGCCGATAGCGAAAACGCAGACGACTGATGCGTGATATAAATCGTTGACAATACTTTTCTTGTCCATGTTTGTTATATATATATACATTTTTTTCTTTTTATTCCATTTCATGTTTATTGATTTTCACTGGTATTTTAGATTTTTGTGGAAGGGGGGTGGATGGTGACCCACGGGGTAATATTTGCTCTTTCTTTTTATACACAAAATAAGCAAATCCACCAACTAAACCGAGAACTATTATTCCACCTACACCATAGGTGTAGTTCATGGGTTGTTCATTTGGTTTGGTGAGAGAGGTCTGAGGCCTCTCCATTTCTTTTTGAGGTGACACTTGTTTTAATTGTTCTCGTTTTTTTACGGTTGTATTCCGCCAACTTCTTACCCGCTTCAACCTTTTTTGGGTTCTTCGTTGTCACTTGAATGGGAGTCTGTTCTTCTGACATTTTTATTATCTACTGTATTTATATTATCATCGGATTTATTTAAATTCCTTTCATTGATATAATGCCTCCCGGTAATAAGTCCAACACTAAGTGGTGCTAATAATGAGCCGAATTTATAATATAAGTCACATGTAAATCTTTGAAGGGCAGAGTTTAAGAAGGGGTCAGTTTCCAGGTCATTGCTTAAGCGCATTCTTGATTGTTTATTCCTAACGTTGCACAAGCCCCCATCGGAATAAATAGCGTATCAGTGATTTCCCCAAGGATTTTACCATTTGACCTGATAGTTTAGCCTCGTAGATACTAAAAAGTTTTTCTACCTCTTCATCTTTGAGTTTGTTAATTCTGCTTCTTCCGTGTACATTTTCCCTAAGTATAGCTTGCTATTCCAGGTTAAGACACACTCGAGTAATTTTTGTCCTTTTACCATCTGAAGGTGGAAATTCACCCGGAACATCATAACTCTGGTTGATTAAATTATCGATCGCTGTTTCCACCATTTTTATTAGAGAGAGGTATTTTTTTTAACACAAAATAAAAGTAAAATAGCGAGATCAGCAGTATGCTTAATAACATGAAGTTGACATATTCTATCATTTTGTTGTGTTTGTTATAATTTTCTTATACTCTCTTATAATTTTGTTGAAATTTGTTGTATAAGAGTTTGCTGTCCTCTTATAATTTTGTTGAAATTTGTTGTATAAGAGTTTGCTGTCCTCTTATAAGTTTGTTGAAATTTGTTGTATAAGAGTTTGCTGTCCTCTTATAAGTTTGTTGAAATTTGTTGTATAAGAGTTTGCTGTCCTCTTATAATTTTGTAAGACAAAATAATTATAAGAGGATGATGATGTTTAATAATATATTCTAACATTGTTAAATAAATAAACATTGTTTACTTAAACAATTATGTCCGATGATGAATCTTCAGATGATGAAATTATATTTTCCTATCAAGATACAAAAAGGGTTACTTTTAATGATAAAGTAATGGTCCATTATATCGATGCTTATGAATCTCGTAGAGGTAACTGGATAGAGGCTGCTGCTGACAGAGTACGCTTTGAATCGAAGATTAAACATATTGGTAAAATTCTAGAACCTGTATTGAGACGTAAATTATTCTCTTACAGTAGTCTTACAGTAGTCTTATAGGAGTCTTACAGTAGTCTTATATTTTTTGTTACAAGAGCCATGTAACAAATAACGTCAACCTGTTTAACAAATCACGTGCGTTCTCGGATGTTCCATTCTCATGACTAGGCACGTGTGTTTCCCTCCTTTCAGTTTTTCTTTGACATCTTTCAATTCTTTTTGCGATTCAATGACATCGTTTTCTTCATGAATAGTGGCTAGATCGTTTCTATCTTTTGGATACCACACATATAACATTTTAGCTTGTCGTCGTAAATTTTTAGGTATAGCTGTGTATGATTGTGTAAGTAACCATAGCGAATGATTTCGATGTCTACCGCTAATTGCCAACTCGAGCAAAGACTGTCTCTTTTTGTCTAATTTTTCATCAGCTATTATATCATCAATCAGAAATAATGTTTTGTATCCAGCACAGAAAAAGTCCATTTTCTTAATCCATTCATACAAAGATCCTTCCGGCTCAATTAAAATCAC
This sequence comes from Turritopsis dohrnii, assembly GCA_027922465.2. Taxonomy (NCBI): domain Eukaryota; kingdom Metazoa; phylum Cnidaria; class Hydrozoa; order Anthoathecata; family Oceaniidae; genus Turritopsis; species Turritopsis dohrnii. The sequence goes on from BQMF02000295.1 coordinate 2,462, forward strand.
ATAGCTGTCATTCCAGAACCACTTTCGATCTCTGTAAGTCTGATTCCACCTTAAGGTGGGACATATAATCACGATGAAATCAAAGTGATCAAAGTATTGATTTTCTAATAATTTTACAAGCACGATCCGTTTTGCCGCACGATGTTGGTCCGACGAATAATGCTGTGTGAGGTTCTTTCATATAAAGTGTGTTCATTTTACTAATATAATGTAGACATAAATTGACCGTTTTGTATGTTTAATTGAGCATCCATTATTAGATATATATATGCGTTTAAGTTTCCTGCAGTTTCAGCGGTCTTTTCAATCTGTAAAGTGATGCCTTCACTCGCATTTTCAATCCTTTCGACCGGTCCCATGCAAGGCATTCTCATCAATTGTTCTGAAATCTAACCATAGAGCATACTTGTTTGTTAAGTAATCAGAGACTTTTACATCAGTGTAATCCTAAGCGCTTTCGGTTTTCGCCGACGCTATTATCTTTTGGTTTTCCTTCAGCAAAATACTTGCAAATCTCATTGTATTGTTCAAACGGCTGCATCCCTTGAGCAAAAAGTTGGTTAGGCTTACCCTCAACGATGACAGATACCTTTTCGATCTTTGGATTGTAGAATTTACAGCTTTCTCGTTTGTAGGATTTTTCTTCTTCAAATAGAACTAAAATACCCTTCAAAGATTTGGCTGGTGTGTTGAATGACCAATTCCACTGTTGTGTCTGACTTGTTTACTCTAATTTGTCTGTGCCGCAAAATCCTATCATAGAGCAAAGCCATGTTTTGATATTCAGAAGCGATTTGTCTAGCCAACGTGGGTTGTGTCACAAGCTCATATTACAAGTGAGATGTTAGATATTTTGTATTTACCGTCTGGGTTACGTTTTTGACCTGCGGCAGTATCTGGAGGGTCAGAATAAATAACTCGGTTATAGTCGTTAAATGTGATCTCGTAGCATAAGCCTATTACCTAAACCCGCTTGATAATATGGGATAGTACTATCTAGCATCTCAAAGTCGAGTGGAATGACAAACTTGTTTTTATAGGTGTCAGCAATGGCTTTGTCTTCTGCATCAGTGGTGTCTTTATCAGAAGCACCAATCCTCAATTTCATACAATTCTCTGTACATCCATCGTCGATGATGATACCCTGTCTTATCGCGTTTCTCTTTTCAAACTTGGTTAACCATAAATCTCTGTAACACCCAAAAAGATCAAAGTCATCGATACTCAATATCTCGTTACCTTCGAACTTGACAGCCAACTTTTTAACGATAGCTCTCCCAATGTTACTGACCAATGTTCTTTTTGAGTCAGCTTTCGATTCGAGTTCAATATCAAAACTTAGATTCGTTGTTCCTGGAATAATGACATCATCACTTCCTAAATTTGGAAACCTAACCAATAATAGCTGATTTTGATCGATCTCACTCGGATTGTGTGTGACAATTACTTTTTGACGAGAGCCTTTTACACCGCGAGCAGTTCTAAGTGAACGTTCTGGATTTAACCTCTTTCCATACTCCATTATTAATTATGATATATAATTAATTATTTACTTTTTATCTCGTTTTAGCGGATGTACAAAACAACGGTTGTACCCAGATCTTCTTTTAGTATACCACCATGCTGATCTGTCAGTCTCAATGTGAGAGACTGGAATACACCGTTTTTTAGTTTTTTGTAATGGGGATTTTTAGGCTCAGTATGTATAAAGTCACTATATTTATCGATGGGAATAGTTAGTAGAATATCACTTAGCTTTCCATCCTCAAGATTTTGAGTGTTGTCGAGTTCAGAGAGATGTAAATTCATTTTGGTTATTTTAGCTAGCGTATTTTTTCTGATTACTTGAGGGTATTTGCCTAATGGTTTAAGTTCTATATCACCTTCTAAAAAGGTGCCTGCTAAAAACGCGTTCAATTCTCTGCCAGTGAATTTTCGTTTTGGTATCGACTTTTCAACTTTCCCATCATCAGACGTTTTCAATGTTATCGGTGTTGTGATTTGATAGGTGAAGGTGTCTCCAAATATCTCACATAATGCGATCTCTTTCGAACCGTCCATATTTCGAATGGGGTAAGGTAGATATATGGTCTTCTCACCTCTTACGAGATTTGCTGTGATATACATTTTCTTGTATTAAATAGAAGATAATATTATTAAATAATAATGGAGGATATTTTTAAATATAATCCCAATGCGGCTTATAATCCAAATGGAGGGCAATACCTTCAGATATTGAATGCTAAAGATTTATACAAACAAACAATTATCGTCTCTGAGAGCGGTTCTTTCCCCGCAACTTTTCCAAATATATTTACTAATTACGAAATGGAATGAAAATGATCAACGTATGAAAATTTGGCAGGAACAACCATTTAAATTATGGCAAACCCAACTCAATTTTGTCACTTGGTGTGCTTCAAGTGCTTGTGGGGTCAGTTCTGAACACCTGAAAGAAGGTCGCTCTACTCCTATGATTAGAGCAGTATATCGTTTTCACTGTCTATTATCATATTAGACGAATCATTAAGCGTCTGCAGACACCTCTACCTTTTGAAGATAGTTTCAACCAATACGATAATCCTTATAACAAAGAAGAGTTTTTAAAAATCTGTAGTGAATATGGTGTCGATTCTGATCCTAAAAAATATAAGAGGGCAATATTTTTACTAGCTCGTATCAAAAAAGACGTAGAGACTATCCAACGCCAGGTCTGAGTTATTTCACAGACGACTCCATGACACGATGGATTATAGAAAAATCTAAAGGCTTTACAAAAACAGGTCTTGTAAAAATTTCAGAGAGTGTTAGAGCATATGCTTATCTTCTTCTTAGTTCAGCAAGCCTCAGCTCGTTCTTCTATTTTAGGTAATAATTCAAGTGCTTTGACAGCTCAAAGAGTTTTTATGAACAACTTTGAAGACATTGTTAACCGCAGAGTTGATATTCAAGATGACATTAAACGTTATCAAGATACTTTAAATTACGCTTCAAGCAAAGTTGATTATTCTGTTGGACAAGGTATTTACATGTTACCTAGTGACATGAATCTAAACATCAAGTCGGGAGTGTCTGGTTATAATAATAAAATTCTCATATCTAATGACAACTTGAGCCTCGGAAGAAACAAAATGATTAATGTTATGCAAGAGCATCATATTTCGCCCAAAGTGACTAGCTCTCCAACACAAACAAAAAATAAAAGTTTACAAAAGAAAGTTCAAACAAGAGTAGTGAGTCAAACAGATTCACTCCCATCTCATGAAGAAGAGAAAATAGCTTTGGTTTTAGCGATTACCACGATGTTTAGTATATGGTATTATTATTATTATTGAAAACAAAACTCTATTTTAGAGAACCCTTAGGTTTTTGTACCGACAGCCACATGTGATAGTAGTTTAGCTTCATCCTAACACCTTCAAGCCCTGGCGTTTATATCCCGACAGCCACATGTCATAGTAGTTTAGGTTCATGCTAACACCTTCAAGCCCTGGCGTTTATATCCCGACAGCCACATGTCATAGTAGTTCAGGTTCATGCTAACACCTTCAAACCCTGACGTTTATGTTGAATTTCGATCGATTTGACGGTAACCTGAATGTCTCTGTGGACCAGTGAAACCTGACAGTGATTAATCACCCAGACCGAAGTCTACCCAAACCGCGATATATCCAACGCAACTGCGGGGAAGTGCGCACTCATGCAAGTTTTTCAACCAGGACATGAGAGACCGAGTGGGGTTCGAACACACGACCTTGTTGTTACAAGTTAGCGTTCTTATCCACTAGACTACTCTGATCTGTATGTCATATGTATTATTAGCTTATTTATGTTATAAAAATGAAACTTCTACAAACTGCTTTTTACTACATTTTTATGATATTAATTGTTTACATTTATGAGTAATTTGTGGTTATAATAATAGAAAACTGTTATTTGAGAATTTTGTTGTGTAATCAAAATAACACGTTTCATAACTCGTATCGCGTTATGAAAACAAAGATGATAATATTAGCTATAGTAGGGAAATTCCCGAAATCATATGATTTCTGATGACGTCATAGTTTTGCGCTAGAATCGGATGATGACGTCACAGTTTTGCGCTATAATCGGCACTTTCCTATCTCTCTGTGGAAGCTACATAAAAGAGTCAATCCCTTTACCCCCATATCGCGCCTGCCTATAGACGTCGCCCTGAAGCCATTATTCGTTTGTACAGCTCAAACGAGGCTGTCTTTGGTCAATCTGATGCCAGAAATGAATTCTACGGACTCGATTTGACTTAGAAACATGTATGGTATGTCCTATATGTCCGTATAGGGGTCCCAATAATGATCCAAGCCCCTTACCCCTATATAACGCCACCCTATAGAAGTCGCCCGGAAGCCATTAATCGTTTACACAGCTCAAACAACGCTGTCTTTTGTCAATTTGATGCCAGAAATGGATTCCGCGGCCTCGATTTTACTTGGAAACATGTATGGTATGTCATATAAGTCCCTGTGGAAGCCACATAAAAGAGTCAATCCCTTTACCCCTATATTGCGCCTGGCTATAGACGTCGCGCTAAAGCCATTATTCGTTTGTACAGCTCAAACGAGGCTGTCTTTGGTCAATCTGATGCCAGAAATGAATTCTACGGACTCGATTTGACTTAGAAACATGTATGGTATGTCCTATATGTCCGTATAGGGGTCCCAATAATGATCCAAGCCCCTTACCCCTATATAACGCCACCCTATAGAAGTCGCCTGGAAGCCATTAATCGTTTACACAGCTCAAACAACGCTGTCTTTGGTCAATTTGATGCCAGAAATGGATTCCGCGGCCTCGATTTTACTTGGAAACATGTATGGTATGTCATATAAGTCCCTGTGGAAGCCACATAAAAGAGTCAATTCCTTTACCCCTATATTGCGCCTGCCTATAGACGTCGCCCTGAAGCCATTATTCGTTTGTACAGCTCAAACGAGGCTGTCTTTGGTCAATCTGATGCCAGAAATGAATTCTACGGACTCGATTTGACTTAGAAACATGTATGGTATGTCCTATATGTCCGTATAGGGGTCCCAATAATGATCCAAGCCCCTTACCCCTATATAACGCCACCCTATAGAAGTCGCCCGGAAGCCATTAATCGTTTACACAGCTCAAACAACGCTGTCTTTGGTCAATTTGATGCCAGAAATGGATTCCGCGGCCTCGATTTTACTTGGAAACATGTATGGTATGTCATATAAGTCCCTGTGGAAGCCACATAAAAGAGTCAATCCCTTTACCCCTATATTGCGCCTGCCTATAGACGTCGCCCTGAAGCCATTATTCGTTTGTACAGCTCAAACGAGGCTGTCTTTGGTCAATCTGATGCCAGAAATGAATTCTACGGACTCGATTTGACTTAGAAACATGTATGGTATGTCCTATATGTCCGTATAGGGGTCCCAATAATGATCCAAGCCCCTTACCCCTATATAACGCCACCCTATAGAAGTCGCCCGGAAGCCATTAATCGTTTACACAGCTCAAACAACGCTGTCTTTGGTCAATTTGATGCCAGAAATGGATTCCGCGGCCTCGATTTTACTTGGAAACATGTATGGTATGTCATATAAGTCCCTGTGGAAGCCACATAAAAGAGTCAATCCTTTACCCCTATATTGCGCCTGCCTATAGACGTCGCCCTGAAGCCATTATTCGTTTGTACAGCTCAAACGAGGCTGTCTTTGGTCAATCTGATGCCAGAAATGAATTCTACGGACTCGATTTGACTTAGAAACATGTATGGTATGTCCTATATGTCCGTATAGGGGTCCCAATAATGATCCAAGCCCCTTACCCCTATATAACGCCACCCTATAGAAGTCGCCCGGAAGCCATTAATCGTTTACACAGCTCAAACAACGCTGTCTTTGGTCAATTTGATGCCAGAAATGGATTCCGCGGCCTCGATTTTACTTGGAAACATGTATGGTATGTCATATAAGTCCCTGTGGAAGCCACATAAAAGAGTCAATCCCTTTACCCCTATATTGCGCCTGCCTATAGACGTCGCCCTGAAGCCATTATCGTTTGTACAGCTCAAACGAGGCTGTCTTTGGTCAATATGATGCCAGAAATGAATTCTACGGACTCGATTTGACTTAGAAACATGTATGGTATGTCCTATATGTCCGTATAGGGGTCCCAATAATGATCCAAGCCCCTTACCCCTATATAACGCCACCCTATAGAAGTCGCCCGGAAGCCATTAATCGTTTACACAGCTCAAACAACGCTGTCTTTGGTCAATTTGATGCCAGAAATGGATTCCGCGGCCTCGATTTTACTTGGAAACATGTATGGTATGTCATATAAGTCCCTGTGGAAGCCACATAAAAGAGTCAATCCCTTTACCCCTATATTGCGCCTGCCTATAGACGTCGCCCTGAAGCCATTATTCGTTTGTACAGCTCAAACGAGGCTGTCTTTGGTCAATCTGATGCCAGAAATGAATTCTACGGACTCGATTTGACTTAGAAACATGTATGGTATGTCCTATATGTCCGTATAGGGGTCCCAATAATGATCCAAGCCCCTTACCCCTATATAACGCCACCCTATAGAAGTCGCCCGGAAGCCATTAATCGTTTACACAGCTCAAACAACGCTGTCTTTGGTCAATTTGATGCCAGAAATGGATTCCGCGGCCTCGATTTTACTTGGAAACATGTATGGTATGTCATATAAGTCCCTGTGGAAGCCACATAAAAGAGTCAATCCCTTTACCCCTATATTGCGCCTGCCTATAGACGTCGCCCTGAAGCCATTATTCGTTTGTACAGCTCAAACGAGGCTGTCTTTGGTCAATCTGATGCCAGAAATGAATTCTACGGACTCGATTTGACTTAGAAACATGTATGGTATGTCCTATATGTCCGTATAGGGGTCCCAATAATGATCCAAGCCCCTTACCCCTATATAACGCCACCCTATAGAAGTCGCCCGGAAGCCATTAATCGTTTACACAGCTCAAACAACGCTGTCTTTGGTCAATTTGATGCCAGAAATGGATTCCGCGGCCTCGATTTTACTTGGAAACATGTATGGTATGTCATATAAGTCCCTGTGGAAGCCACATAAAAGAGTCAATCCCTTTACCCCTATATTGCGCCTGCCTATAGACGTCGCCCTGAAGCCATTATTCGTTTGTACAGCTCAAACGAGGCTGTCTTTGGTCAATCTGATGCCAGAAATGAATTCTACGGACTCGATTTGACTTAGAAACATGTATGGTATGTCCTATATGTCCGTATAGGGGTCCCAATAATGATCCAAGCCCCTTACCCCTATATAACGCCACCCTATAGAAGTCGCCCGGAAGCCATTAATCGTTTACACAGCTCAAACAACGCTGTCTTTGGTCAATTTGATGCCAGAAATGGATTCCGCGGCCTCGATTTTACTTGGAAACATGTATGGTATGTCATATAAGTCCCTGTGGAAGCCACATAAAAGAGTCAATCCCTTTACCCCTATATTGCGCCTGCCTATAGACGTCGCCCTGAAGCCATTATTCGTTTGTACAGCTCAAACGAGGCTGTCTTTGGTCAATCTGATGCCAGAAATGAATTCTACGGACTCGATTTGACTTAGAAACATGTATGGTATGTCCTATATGTCCGTATAGGGGTCCCAATAATGATCCAAGCCCCTTACCCCTATATAACGCCACCCTATAGAAGTCGCCCGGAAGCCATTAATCGTTTACACAGCTCAAACAACGCTGTCTTTGGTCAATTTGATGCCAGAAATGGATTCCGCGGCCTCGATTTTACTTGGAAACATGTATGGTATGTCATATAAGTCCCTGTGGAAGCCACATAAAAGAGTCAATCCCTTTACCCCTATATTGCGCCTGCCTATAGACGTCGCCCTGAAGCCATTATTCGTTTGTACAGCTCAAACGAGGCTGTCTTTGGTCAATCTGATGCCAGAAATGAATTCTACGGACTCGATTTGACTTAGAAACATGTATGGTATGTCCTATATGTCCGTATAGGGGTCCCAATAATGATCCAAGCCCCTTACCCCTATATAACGCCACCCTATAGAAGTCGCCCGGAAGCCATTAATCGTTTACACAGCTCAAACAACGCTGTCTTTGGTCAATCTGATGCCAGAAATGGATTCCGCGGCCTCGATTTTACTTGGAAACATGTATGGTATGTCATATAACGTCCCTGTGGAAGCCACATAAAAGAGTCAGTCCCTTTACCCCTATATTGCGCCATGCCTATAGACGTCGCCCGGAAGCCATTATTCGTTTGTACAGCTCAAACGAGGCTGTCTTTGGTCAATCTGATGCCAGAAATGAATTCTACGGACTCGATTTGACTTAGAAACATGTATGGTATGTCCTATATGTCCGTATAGGGGTCCCAATAATGATCCAAGCCCCTTACCCCTATATAACGCCACCCTATAGAAGTCGCCCGGAAGACATTAATCGTTTACACAGCTCAAACAACGCTGTCTTTGGTCAATTTGATGCCAGAAATGGATTCCGCGGCCTCGATTTTACTTGGAAACATGTATGGTATGTCATATAAGTCCCTGTGGAAGCCACATAAAAGAGTCAGGCCCTTTACCCCTATATTGCGCCAGCCTATAGACGTCGCCCGGAAGCCATTATTCGTTTGTACAGCTCAAACGAGGCTGTCTTTGGTCAATCTGATGCCAGAAATGAATTCTACGGACTCGATTTGACTTAGAAACATGTATGGTATGTCCTATATGTCCGTATAGGGGTCCCAATAATGATCCAAGCCCCTTACCCCTATATAACGCCACCCTATAGAAGTCGCCCGGAAGACATTAATCGTTTGCACAGCTCAAACAACGCTGTCTTTGGTCAATCTGATGCCAGAAATGGATTCCGCGGCCTCGATTTTACTTGGAAACATGTATGGTATGTCATATAACTCCCTGTGGAAGCCACATAAAAGAGTCAAGGCCCTTTACCCCTATATTGCGCCAGCCTATAGACGTCGCCCGGAAGCCATTATTCGTTTGTACAGCTCAAACGAGGCTGTCTTTGGTCAATCTGATGCCAGAAATGAATTCTACGGACTCGATTTGACTTAGAAACATGTATGGTATGTCCTATATGTCCGTATAGGGGTCCCAATAATGATCCAAGCCCCTTACCCCTATATAACGCCACCCTATAGAAGTCGCCCGGAAGACATTAATCGTTTGCACAGCTCAAACAACGCTGTCTTTGGTCAATCTGATGCCAGAAATGGATTCCGCGGCCTCGATTTTACTTGGAAACATGTATGGTATGTCATATAACTCCCTGTGGAAGCCACATAAAAGAGTCAGGCCCTTTACCCCTATATTGCGCCAGCCTATAGACGTCGCCCGGAAGCCATTATTCGTTTGTACAGCTCAAACGAGGCTGTCTTTGGTCAATCTGATGCCAGAAATGAATTCTACGGACTCGATTTGACTTAGAAACATGTATGGTATGTCCTATATGTCCGTATAGGGGTCCCAATAATGATCCAAGCCCCTTACCCCTATATAACGCCACCCTATAGAAGTCGCCCGGAAGACATTAATCGTTTGCACAGCTCAAACAACGCTGTCTTTGGTCAATCTGATGCCAGAAATGGATTCCGCGGCCTCGATTTTACTTGGAAACATGTATGGTATGTCATATAACTCCCTGTGGAAGCCACATAAAAGAGTCAGGCCCTTTACCCCTATATTGCGCCAGCCTATAGACGTCGCCCGGAAGCCATTATTCGTTTGTACAGCTCAAACGAGGCTGTCTTTGGTCAATCTGATGCCAGAAATGAATTCTACGGACTCGATTTGACTTAGAAACATGTATGGTATGTCCTATATGTCCGTATAGGGGTCCCAATAATGATCCAAGCCCCTTACCCCTATATAACGCCACCCTATAGAAGTCGCCCGGAAGACATTAATCGTTTGCACAGCTCAAACAACGCTGTCTTTGGTCAATCTGATGCCAGAAATGGATTCCGCGGCCTCGATTTTACTTGGAAACATGTATGGTATGTCATATAACTCCCTGTGGAAGCCACATAAAAGAGTCAGGCCCTTTACCCCTATATTGCGCCAGCCTATAGACGTCGCCCGGAAGCCATTATTCGTTTGTACAGCTCAACGAGGCTGTCTTTGGTCAATCTGATGCCAGAAATGAATTCTACGGACTCGATTTGACTTAGAAACATGTATGGTATGTCCTATATGTCCGTATAGGGGTCCCAATAATGATCCAAGCCCCTTACCCCTATATAACGCCACCCTATAGAGTCGCCCGGAAGACATTAATCGTTTGCACAGCTCAAACAACGCTGTCTTTGGTCAATCTGATGCCAGAAATGGATTCCGCGGCCTCGATTTTACTTGGAAACATGTATGGTATGTCATATAACTCCCTGTGGAAGCCACATAAAAGAGTCAGTCCCTTTACCCTATATTGCGCCAGCCTATAGACGTCGCCCGGAAGCCATTATTCGTTTGTACAGCTCAAACGAGGCTGTCTTTGGTCAATCTGATGCCAGAAATGAATTCTACGGACTCGATTTGACTTAGAAACATGTATGGTATGTCCTATATGTCCGTATAGGGGTCCCAACTTGGATCATTATTGGGACCCCTATACGGACATATAGGACATACCATACATGTTTCTAAGTCAAATCGAGTCCGTAGAATTCATTTCTGGCATCAGATTGACCAAAGACAGCCTCGTTTGAGCTGTACAAACGAATAATGGCTTCAGGGCGACGTCTATAGGCAGGCGCAATATAGGGGTAAAGGGATTGACTCTTTTATGTGGCTTCCACAGGGACTTATATGACATACCATACATGTTTCCAAGTAAAATCGAGGCCGTGGAATCCATTTCTGGCATCAAATTGACCAAAGACAGCGTTGTTTGAGCTGTGTAAACGATTAATGGCTTCCGGGCGACTTCTATAGGGTGGCGTTACATAGGGGTAAGGGGCTTGGATCATTATTGGGACCCCTATACGGACATATAGGACATACCATACATGTTTCTAAGTCAAATCGAGTCCGTAGAATTCATTTCTGGCATTAGATTGACCAAAGACAGCCTCGTTTGAGCTGTACAAACGGATAATGGCTTCAGGGCGACGTCTATAGGCAGGCGCAATATAGGGGTAAAGGGATTGACTCTTTTATGTGGCTTCCACAGGGACTTATATGACATACCATACATGTTTCCAAGTAAAATCGAGGCCGTGGAATCCATTTCTGGCATCAAATTGACCAAAGACAGCGTTGTTTGAGCTGTGTAAACGATTAATGGCTTCCGGGCGACTTCTATAGGGTGGCGTTATATAGGGGTAAGGGGCTTGGATCATTATTGGGACCCCTATACGGACATATAGGACATACCATACATGTTTCTAAGTCAAATCGAGTCCGTAGAATTCATTTCTGGCATTAGATTGACCAAAGACAGCCTCGTTTGAGCTGTACAAACGGATAATGGCTTCAGGGCGACGTCTATAGGCAGGCGCAATATAGGGGTAAAGGGATTGACTCTTTTATGTGGCTTCCACAGGGACTTATATGACATACCATACATGTTTCCAAGTAAAATCGAGGCCGTGGAATCCATTTCTGGCATCAAATTGACCAAAGACAGCGTTGTTTGAGCTGTGTAAACGATTAATGGCTTCCGGGCGACTTCTATAGGGTGGCGTTACATAGGGGTAAGGGGCTTGGATCATTATTGGGACCCCTATACGGACATATAGGACATACCATACATGTTTCTAAGTCAAATCGAGTCCGTAGAATTCATTTCTGGCATTAGATTGACCAAAGACAGCCTCGTTTGAGCTGTACAAACGGATAATGGCTTCAGGGCGACGTCTATAGGCAGGCGCAATATAGGGGTAAAGGGATTGACTCTTTTATGTGGCTTCCACAGGGACTTATATGACATACCATACATGTTTCCAAGTAAAATCGAGGCCGTGGAATCCATTTCTGGCATCAAATTGACCAAAGACAGCGTTGTTTGAGCTGTGTAAACGATTAATGGCTTCCGGGCGACTTCTATAGGGTGGCGTTACATAGGGGTAAGGGGCTTGGATCATTATTGGGACCCCTATACGGACATATAGGACATACCATACATGTTTCTAAGTCAAATCGAGTCCGTAGAATTCATTTCTGGCATCAGAGTGACCAAAGACAGCCTATATCTATTCTGTTATAAACACTTTAAATTACAACCTGGAAAGATCCCCTTTTTGTTCTACTTTTCTAAATTTGGGGATTATTAATCAATTTACACAAATTTTCCTATTCTTATTAAACTACATAAAAATCCAATTCAAATTATTCTTGGTCATCACTCTGGTTACCTTTTACTATTTGATGGTTAAAGTATTACAAAATTATCACAAAAATAATATTCATCACATTTTATCAGTTTATTATTGACGAGCTAAAATACTTTTCATTTTACAACAAATCCTTATAATAGTTTTCAAATTTCTCCTCCTCCTCCTACTTTTTAAATTCATAGTTATATAATAGTACAACATTTTATTACAAAAACATACGAGATATTTACAAGAATATTTAAAATTACAATTACAAACTCTTATATTAAATTCTAAAAACAAGGTTAAAGCTGAAATACAGATCAATAAAAAAATAAATTAATAAATTAATAAATAAAAATTAATAAATAAATAAAATTAAATAAATGACTATACAAACATAGCATTCAAATAATAGTCAGACGGTTTCAAAAACTCAACCACACCTAGAAAAATCGTAAGCAAGAGCAAAATCGTCCACTGGAAGAGCTTTCTCCGAAGTGAAAGGTCTTTCATGTGAACGACTTCCTCTGATACATAGCAAAGAAGAACGTAAGATTAAAAAGGACAATCTACATCGAATGATACAGATTATCTTTTCGTATCTTTCCTCCGTCTTTACAGCTATCTTTTCAGCAATATGTTTATGAAATGTAGAGCATTCTGCACCCTGACTCCCGCAGACAGAGAAAACTAATGGAGTAAAAGTGCCATGCTCTACATTCATAATTCTGTTGTTATAATTGCGTTTCTTTTCACGTTCATGTTTTTCTAAAAAATTTTCAATAGATGTAGAGATTTGAGATTCTGCGTTTGTGTTCGTCACCCGAATATCAAAATACGCATTTTGTCCGTTTCTCCAGACACCACGAGCACGTATGTCTGGTCTTGCTTCGTCACCATTTAAGCTTTGTATTACTTCACCATTCAAAGGTTGTAAGAGAGGTTCTATTTCAACGTCATTTTGAACTTCTTTGAGTAGTTCTGCCTCATAGTCACGGATATTATTGTGTCTTATAATCACAAATCCACCTAGTTTGCAATTGAGGGCGTGATTGACATTGTACGACTGCCCACAAGGACATTTAGACAGTAGTCCACGCAGATCTTTGGCGTATCTAAGATTTAAAGCATCTCGAAATTCAGATTTATTCAAGCTGAAACCATATTCTTCTATTGGTAGCACTGTGAGCCAGCCAGATGTCCCTTTTTGTTTTCCTTCATACACAGCTCTACGTGTTTTCGGTGGTAATACACCCTCAATTCTATCGGCTTTTTCTTTCACGACTAGTTCATTTTTCTTTTTTTCATCAGAGATCAGCTTTTTAACTTGCTCATCGTTTGGTAACGTATCACCTTGCATCATCATAATGGCTACAAGCGGAGCAGTAATCACTTTTGAATTTTCAAATTTCGATTTTGCTATTTCAGCTAGAATCGGAACACCCAAACCCCATAACGAACTGGTAAGGAATACAACTCACGGTCAGTATCTGTGACAAGAGCGTCGAATAGGAATGGAAGAAAAGATCGATTGATCACATCATCTAGTGGTTTTAGGTAAGTTTCCATATTGGGTATTGTTCTGATGAAATATGTAAACTTATGCACTTGACCATGGATAAAAGCGGCGTATGCTGCCTGCGGCTGAGATTTTGCTATTTGCGACAGCTTTTCAATTTCATTGCACCATGTGTTTACCTTTTCTTGAACATATCTATCACGAAATGTGTCACTTCCAAGAGCAGCTCCAAGATGACGTTGGCCCTCGGTTGTGATTTGAATTTCAGTGTTTGTGAACAAGTTTTCAGCTTTATCCTTCAGATCTTAATGTTTCAATATCAGCCAAGATTTTTTCTCGTTGACATAGTATCCAAACTTTTGACCCTCTTTTATCACTTCTTCCCACCACGCTCTTAAGTGGCTTAAATCGCCAGCACCTACGATGTCATCAGCCAAGCAAACGTCTTTCACACTGAAGAAGTGTTCTCTAAGGGAACGAAGTAATGGAGTAATACCCATGGCATAAAAAGACATTGCAAGGTTGTCACCTTGTGTGGTCCCTTCTGTTGACATTATAAGGTTTTTTCCTAGAACTATCATCTGTACTGGATCTCGGTACGTATTGATAAGGATCGTAGCAAAATGTGGACACATTATTTGTACGTTATGGAGGGCTACAAGCCTGTTCAAACTGTTGAATGCGTTACTAGCGTCGACCAGAATAATTGCTTCTGTTTCATCGTGTTGGAAAATGGCTCTCATGGCGTGAATTGCCGCTTCTGACCCACCTTGAAGACCGGTGGCGGTTTGTAGGGGTCCTGCTACTTCCTGGATATCTGATTTTATCACCCATGCTATCGATTTTCCTCTCCAACGCCAATTGGTCGGACACCAGGATTCTTATTCAATGGTATTAAGCGACATGATACAAGAGATTCTAGTGATTTCGGGTCGGTGATTTCAGTTGCTAATTTGTTCTCTAAGTAATTTGTTTTCGTTTTTATATTTAGTACTTGTCAATAGGTGTCGATATTGATCAGCATCTAGTTGTGACGGTCCTTTCGTAACACATGCAGCTTTGAAGATCATACCTTCGTCAATTTCATCGTAGTAAGTGGGTATCAATTTTTCAATGGGCCCATTCAGAAGCGAATTCTCGATAACGGGTGCCGCTGGCGGATGTTTCTTTTGTAACTCATTAAGGATAGTTTCATCGACATCATGAACTCCATTATCACATTCGGTAGTTAGTAGTTTAAGTGCTGCATTAATTTTTCCAGTCATCATGAGCTTTGAAAAACTTTTCGCAAAATCAGGAGCAGGTCTCTTTTTAGATGATGTTAGACGGCGTTGGATTATCTTGCATTCGTCAACAATGTCTAAGATGCGACCCTCCTTCCAGGCTTTCATGCGTTCGGTTACTTTTTGGCAGTGATCTTTTGCCTTCCTTTTCCGAGAAGGTTTTTGTAAAATTAGAACAGGTAGTAGCATAAAAACGTTCAAAGCCACGCCTTGAAAACTACTGTTAGTGTTATAATGCTCTAACCAAGATGTCAGTTCAATTATAAAGCTTTTTGAGGCTTTTCCAGTCGGAAGTTTGAACAATAGTTGAATTTTTAGGGTTTAGGGTTTCTACTCTGTAAAATAATTCACAATGAATTAAAGCATGGAAAATTCTTCGAAAAAGTATAGTGAATCACCGACAAATTAAAAGCGTTTATTAATAAAGTCTCTTGATAACCATTACTCAGGTAGCTACTTGCAAAAAAAATTGGAAATGAGAGGGACAATGTAAAACTACTTTTAACTGCTAGATATCATCCCTTAGAACTAGAAAATCATTACCGGAATATCTGAAATTATTTACTGGGTGTGTCCAGCACGATTTTTATTTTGAAGACGTCACACAATAAAACCAAATTTTTTTTCGAAATTTTTCAAGTATTATTATATATTATTCGATAGGTTTTTTTATGCTGAATTAAAAGCCCAATTATGTCATGGTGTGATTTTGAACCTAAAAAAAGTTATTAGGGATAAACGACTTGCAACTACGTGGTGCGATTTCCTTTTTGCACCCCTCACTCTCCTTCTAGGATGTTTTAGAGTCAGGCTTAGGATTATTTTTTATCTCCGTGAAGAAGAGCCAACTAGTAAAAAAATATGGCAGATACATTTAGTGGGGTGCGAAAAGGAAATAGCGCCCAACTGCATTATGTACATTATTCACTAAGATTTCCTTCATTGTCACTATCGCCATCATCATTATCTTCATCAGAAGTATCATAATCAAATTTCAAGTTTTCGCAAGTTTTTGCTGAATTGGAAGAGCAAAACCTGTCGTTGATACAAAACAGCCAAGACACAGAAGAAGCTCAGGATGAAATGAAAAAGAATAGTGTACAAACGAAAGAGAAAACGTAGGTGATCAAATTGTTCCCTGAATTTGTTTGTGCGATGACATTTTCTATCACTTACGAATTGGATGTCTAGAAAGCAAGTGACAGTTGCTTAAACCTGAATGAATGAATGAATGAATGAATGAATGAATGAATGAATGCCTTACAGAAAGAGTCTTTATGAGTGTTTGACCAAAGCACCGTTGTTTGGAAAAAACAACTTGCTAAGGTGTTGCATTGGTGGAGATTTTACCATACCGCACACTAAACATTGTATGAAAGTATAAGAGAAGAGAAAAGTATTTCACCAGCGTTTTCAGGGTTTCGCCAACACAAACCCTGATGTTAGATTCCGTTTGATGAAGGGATCGCCAGACAGAAGCGCTTAAGCAACAAGTGGAGTCGTTGAAGGAAGCAACTCGAAAGCAACTCGAAAGCAACTCGAAAGGAAGAGAAGAAAGCTGCTGAACTCGAAATGAAATCAAGGTAATTTATTTTTCGGTAATTATTTTCCAGGATGAAGCCAGAAAAATAATCGATTTGTCCACTGCTCCCACAGAACCTAAATAGTCCTGAGAAAGGGATTGTGTAACATGATCTGTTATGTTACAGACGGTGAAGGACACAACCTTTCGTTCCCTTTAAACACCAACCCATTTCTCAAGCTATTGGCTTAACTGGCTAGATGGTTATGGTACCAGGGATGACCCAGTTCCTATTTGAACACTCTGACCAAGCATGTATCAGTTTATTTTCACTTCTTAGAATGTTTTCGTATGGAGAGTTCAAAGCAGAAGATCAGGTAAGAAACCTGGTCTAATCTTATAAAAAGTTGCTGTCAGCAAGATGCAGTCAGCAAATTAGCGATTTAAAGTCACAATATTTCCCAGCATGCCATTCTCCTTGTATAATGTTTGTTCGCGAATATTCAGGAGAAAATGTTGGTACAATTAAATAAGAAAGTGGAGGAAGTTTACCGAAATTGTATCGGTGATAACGAATCCTTATCTTTCTGTTACTTCATACCAAATAGACATGTGTATCTCGCAGTTCAACTCCACCAAACGTATTGAATTGCTGATTGGTGAAGTTTAGATAGTAGTGTTGACAACTTGACTACAATGGTTTGTATCGTTTCTTTACAGCACGTTACAAATGCTGACCACCATCGAAAATCGTCTGGAAGAGTTGTTTGAGATGATCGAAATGATGCCACCTGAGAAAGTAGAGTTGGCTGACAAGGTTAGCATTTAATATCTCACCCTCCTTGATGTCTTAGTAGTATGGTGTTCTCAATCTCTCTAACAAGAATTAAACTACATTTGGTCTGCTGTAAGTCATTCAGTCAGCCACAGAATTTGACCCAAATAACGAGCCATGACTCTGAAGCAATTGCAATAACAACTGAAATGTTGGAGATGGTCAACAGACTTTGTTTTGGCTTGTCGGAGCTTTGAGGGCCAACAAATCCATAGATTAACAGTTCAGGGGAAGTTCGTAAAAAATGGCGTTTTTTGAAACAAGCATTAAAGAGTTACATTTCAACTGTTTCTCAATGAATGGATTACACGGGTTTTTTTATTATAAGCAACATTAGTTAATCACATCAGATATATTGGTGAATTTAAAATGTCCAGCCTAAGCTATACATAGTAGAAGTTCCTTATTACTGATTTTGGCATTTGATCCGCCCCTGCCGCTTCAAGCGAATCAAATCATAACGCCCTCTAAGCGTGCATGAACCTTCCATCTCTCGTCATATTACAGTCGCATAAGCAAGCGACTATGGTTCATCGAGGGAACTGGAAGGGCGTGTTCTTTCTCTTCCTTGGTGACAAGAAAGTAACCATCAACTGTAAGGGCGTTTCTACTATATCGATTACTTCTTCTTCCACCGGTTTAAGTTTTGCACCAAGGTGTGTGGTCATTAGTGGGGAGACACCATTAAATTATCAACGACCATCATTCACTTCACAGAGAGTGTTTCTTACATGAGTGCGAGATGTTGAACCCAGGGATTAAACTCTACACACACATAAAAATTGGATGACATTTGAATGAATGCCGCGCAGCACGTCGTTTGATGAAGTTATCATTCGAATATCACACGTGATCACAGCGCTCTAGGTTTCTCTCCTATAGTCTATACGATTACTGCTTAAGTGTTTGAGACTGCTTGTGGCGTGGATGAGTTCTTCTGTTGTTCAATTAAGCGCATCATCAGGGTGTATACAGCCGGTCTTTCCGTTTTGTCACGTGTCTTTTGTGCGTATGCTTCTAAGGTCCCTCTAAAAAACACACCTGATATATTTTAGAGAGAAAGGAACATCAAGGTTGTCTTGACGACGGAGAAGCACAAACCTTATCAGAGCAAGTCGTTCGTCTTCATCTTGATGGTCATCTAACCATTGTAGATATTCGGCTACCGTCTATCCAGCCACCTGGAAAGACAAAACATCAAAATGGTGGCAATGAATGGATGGATGGAATTACCCAATATGCATTGCGACATAAAGTCACTTACAGTGTGAGGAGAGAAAAGTTGCTGAGGTGCTTTCGAGAAGAGGAAATGCAAAACTGTGCTGTAAGGTAAACCGTCACCCAGATTCGGATTGGACGGGATATCTTCTAACGGTTGAAACAGAAGAGGTCTAAGATAAAAGGAGACTATTGCCATAAGAACCATACAACTGCCACACAATGCATTGAAAAGCTCATCATGAAAAGGTATTTTCAGTAATTGTAAATACTGAATTTGTATCAGATAAATACAGAAACTATGCAGTATGAAAACTAGGGGAATGACTGTTGGTGTTAAGGGAATGGACCAAGAAGAGTTTATCATCCCTTTTTATGACATTTGTAAAAACAAACCTAAAAGAACGAAACAGCTTTTATGATTCCCGTAAATCCTAAAATCTCCGACAGAATGGCGTTACAGCATACTCCAGTTGCGCCATGTTAGCCGCCAGCTTTAATTTACCGCCCTCTGATATGTCTCGAAGCAGAGATGCATGGTGTACAAATAATTCTAAAACACGCCCAGCCAATACTTCAAGCCTATCATGTAACAAAAAACGAAGGGTTTTTGGTTGATAATTTTAATTTGAGGCATGCGCACTAAGGCTAATGTTAACGTTATTAAGTTTGGCCACGTGGCTACATATACTCTACAATGTCTCCAAAATTTCGAAGTTACACACGATTACTTTTAAGCTTGTTGGTTTGGTCATAACACGACGTTGAAATTAGGAAAACCGCTATCACGACGTAATGTGTGATGACAGAAAAAGAAGATACTAAAACGACTTATAGTATCTTAGCAACCTTCAAAACCGTCAAGAGTCGGCGACGGATGCTTAGCAGTATAAACTTTTTACGGTCAGAGAGTCTTCAGCGTAAGGTTCAAGCCTTTTGGGAGCTTATCTACTGCAAAGAAAAGTCAAATCTTTCATGTAAGCGACTCGACTCGACACGATAAACGTACCTGTCCAGAAGAAAATCTTTGCAGTTATACAGTGGTAGATAATCGGACTGTACTTGAGAGATAAACGCCTGAAAAAGAATCAACGCGAGTGGTTAGTTTTGCAAAGATCGAACGCTATTGGTTGACATTTTGAAAAGACTTTTCATGAAACAAGTAAAGAAAACGAAAGTGAAAGTACTTGAATATCTAAAACGTATCGAGAACAGGATTGGGTTTCGGATGTTTCGTAATAACTGTTCACCGATCTAAATCAGAGAAAGAAGAATTACATGTGACATGATCACGTCAAAGCGTTCGAATCATGTTTACATATGGGGACATTGTTTGTTTATGGTGAGTTATCAAAATAGCCAAACAGCCTCGTTTTGATGTAGTCAACATTTTCAACACAACAACCTGAACGTTTTAACTTTCCGTGGACACACCGAGAATCTAAAAACAAACAAAATCTGTGCATCCTTACATGGAGTAGTTTTGAATGCGCGCCGTCTCGTCATATAATGACTTCATAACAGAAGACAGCAACATGCTTAGTGTGACTCCCATGAAAGAAGAGATGTTCTGCAAAATATAACGAAAGGAGACATTTTTGAATTTCTAATCATGGACAACTTTTCCAAAATAAACGCCCATATTAAACATACCGTCAACGTTTGATCGAGTATGTTTACGGCTTCTTGTGGCGGATAAACCAGATTTGGCAAGATGTAGCAAAAAAAAAAAAATCATTAAAAAGGAAAATCATATCAGTATTAACAGTATTAATTACCCAGCCTCGTGCCCAGGCTCTCCTCCGTCACAGAAGGATCTTGAGTACTAGTATTAACAGGGTTAACAGTATCCCTCGTTTTAACACAAATGACGTGTCAGCAGTGAACGAAAGATAAAATGAAAGGATATTTGATGGCACATTCACATATATACGTCTAATATCTTAAGCAATTCGAAAAACTGATCAAAAAATGTATAGGTTCGGCTATGTGTTACATAACGATCTTGAGATATGGTCTTATAAAGATTCGAATGACCTCACACCCGTCCCAAAAAATTACCCATATTTCTTCATCACCCCAATTATCTTTTGTTTTACTCAAACCAATCAGAAGTTCGACTCAGCAGCCAATCAGAATCCGTAAATAGTTTTTTCCACGTGGAAGTTTACGCTGAATGGAAAAAGGGTTTTAGCTTGTTGCTTACGATCTGTTCACACTTGGTCACGTATAACTGTACAGTCTTTGCGACATTCTTTGCGACAAGCAACAATAAGTGTTCATCCACTGAAGCCACGTTTGATTCGCTACAAGAAAAGAAACGAAAATTAAACAGAGATAAAATGAAGAATGAAAGACATCTGTGGTCATACTTGCTAATCACTTTGATGCTGTTCAACTCGTCCTTCGATGGTGCCGATTGCGCACCGTTCGGAAAAACCAGATTAATCGGATCAAACAGCCTTGATAACGAACGTGATTAGTATGCGTTTTCGAACGGATTGAGAGCAGCCTTCAATGAATCCAGCGGACTAAAAAGAAATAAAAAAAACATTAGATCGTTCATGTATATAGCACGTATACATAACCTGGTAAGTGAACTTTACACGGTATACTGTGGAGCATCCAGTGGTTAATACTAAAGCTACGAGAAAAAATTAAAATAGAAACAAATAGTAATCGTTAGCTCACTTTCCCAAATAAAAGTGACGAAGAGAAATTGTAAGGCGAGCTGTCTGGCAAAGTAAACATAGAAGTCATAAGTTGAAGGGACAATCAACAGCTTTTATGCATGTCTACCTTGCATGCACATCGGAAAATCCCAGTTTCGTATCTTTGGAAAGAGATGCATCATGTAGAGGTTTACTTCCCACCAATGCCGACACCTGCGAAATCGTTGAAGAGTCGAAGCAGTTTTGGGTACTCTCCTTCGAACGCCTGTTTCAAGTATGTCGATGCTGAAAAAAATCACAAAAGAAGTCAAGTTAAGGACGACACCATACATATTTTACAGTTAAATCGAAGATAGTTGTGGAATTTCCCAGAACATGAAATACGAAAAAGGACTTTCGATTTCAAAATCAGCGCCATGAAACATACAATTTTTCATAAGAACCGAACTACTTTCACAATCCCAATTTGACCCCAAAATGCCTTTTATTCGGTCAAGATTCTTTCTGCCCTGGTAACGAAATTGCCAACATTATATCTTTTAACCTCCACAAAAAAGAACTGACGTGAGGTTTATCACGTCAACAAATCGAAACGAATACATATCAATTTAGATAATTTTATGGTAGCGGGAAAACTGTTGACTTATTCTTTCTTTTCGTCGTGCAGTTGGATAATAAGGATCATACGAAACTGCAACGAGGCGATATTAGCCATGTTTGTCTCCATGTTATTTTTACCGTTCGCAGTCTCTTGTTTTCACTTGGAAGATCGAGGCATTACGCAATTGTTTGCTCGATTAATCCAGGCAGAAATAACAACGCTTTGGCCAGAAACTTAATATGACCTTTCGTACAATATGTAATGGCCAAGATGATTTGTCGTATGAAGTCGGCACAAATTCTTCGACTAACATTATTCAGCCAATTAGAACACTGGAATAGATATTTATAAGGACAATTTATATAGAATGGGTGCAACGTGTTCGGAAAACACAATTACATAAACAAAAGAGTATCTATAATGATGGGAGTTTTCAAGAATGGGACTTTTGAAGTTCTGAAAATTCTATATATACTCATTTTTTCCATTGGACTTTCAGATATCTATAAAAAATCCAACAGCTGCGAATCTATTTCCGTAAAATCGAGGTTCGAGGGGGGTCTGGGCACGAGTTCATCGACGTCCGTAGAGGAGCCTGAAGAATAGTGACGATCAAGACGATCCACAAGAAAGTTTATTTCCTCGCTCACGGAAGATATTTCGATATTTCGTCTTCTTCGATCAAGTCATCTCTACTAGAAACGTTTCCTTTCTTCTTCGAAAAAAAGGAACTGATATCTTTTGTCTTGATTTTCCGGGTATCTTTAGAGTTCTTGCTGGTCCTTGCTTTCTTCCGAGTACCACCTTTGTGTGTAGAAGCATTCGAATCGGATTTGGAAGAAGATAAACCTGCTTCTGACGTCATCACTTTCGTTGTGGCCTCCTTCCACGTGGTTTCATTATTCTTGCTCTCTTTCATCTCCTTATTTCGAACACATACTCATCAGCATCTCCGTGAAATATTGCTTCGTTTTCATCAGAATCGTAACATTCGATTTTTATTGGCTTCTCTTTATATCCTTGCCTCGCTTTTACTTGATTAATCAGATCGTCATAGTGACGACTGTACTTCACAGCTGAAATCAATAAAAAGCGCCATGTTTGCTTAACAACAGCCATTATATGAAGAGAGGAATACGTTATCAAACAAAATCGAATGATTTTTCTCGCATACCATGAGCCTTAGCAAATTCTTCTTTATCTTTGTCAGTGTGGTGATGGTCGTGCGTGTGTGTACCTAACACAAACACAGAAAATCCTCAAAACGTCCGCGTGAAACTAAGAGTGACACCACAAGCATATTCTACATACCACATGAGTAGGTTTATAACTAGCCAATATTCTTTCCTTCTCTTCAACTTTCTTTACCACAGAATTAGCTGTAAAAAAGACACATATACAGATAATTAGTAGATTTAAATTAGAATTAAATTAAATTTTAGCATTAAAGTTTTTAAAGCCCTGTAAATAAGTCGAACGTCAATGTGATTTCGACCACCATACTCGTTCTGATTCGAACGAATTTCAACGTCTCTTCACCAATCATTTGTTGAATTCAATGCGTCTGTTATTCGAACTTTCCAAAAGTCGAACCTTTTAACGGTCCCCTCGATGAATGAATTATACAGAGAGTAAGATCAATTATTGTCTTGTTTAACCAATTCTTGCCTTTATTCACACATTCTTCTTTTGTATTTTATAAGTTACCCGTAAAATCCCGGGTATAGGCTCTAGACTCTAGGCTCATTTTGTCTTTTGTGGTGGGCTTAAAAGCGGGATGGATCTTTTGTTAGAAGCAAAATGTCCTTGAGGGAGAAACGATTGAACACGTCGCAGAGACTTAGGCCAAAATACTTGCTCCAGAAATGGCTAACGAAGTGATATTGGCATTGGAAGGTGAAGTTACTGCATCATTAAGAGATGCCCCTGGATTTTGTTTTATAATCAAGGACGTCCTATTCTCAGGTGGGCCTTTATCCAGGATTTTACGGTATTACATATTAACCAATGGTATTTTACGGTATTACATATTAGCCAATGGTATTTTCTTTGAATGAATGTTTACCTACTTTCTTATGTTATGAAATGAGTTTCACTTCACAGCATCTTCAGATACTAAACTTTGGCTGAAACTCTCTTGCATACAGTCTTACTTAAAGAAATAGATACGAGATACTTGTATATCAATTGTACTTACGGCTGAGAGGTGTTGTAGAGTCACACTGACTGTTGTACACCAACACGTATTCTTTAAGACGACGTAGCGAATTTTTTTTCCTTACACCGTCCGCAGCATCATTAATCGTCCACAGTATCATTTTAAACGTTAGCAGTATCATGATGATTTTCTCGTCTGCCGGTAGTGCGAATGTAAACAAATCGTTCAGATTCACGTGCGAAGAAAACTTTTCGGTCAACCTTTTCATTAGAGCACACGTTTCAGTTCTCCTTCTTAAAATTTTACGCTCCCAGTTGAGAATTTTAAAACTTTTTCATCGATTTTGAGGCTGAAACACGATTTTATCACTCTTGTTTGGTTTTTTGTCAAAGCAGTTGTTTGTGTACTTGCGAATATTGGCTGACCAGGTTCTTTTATAATTTTGTTTTTGTTTGTTATCGTTTGAACTACTAAAAACTATACTAGTTTAATATTTAGTTTTTCTGTTAAGAAATTTTATTGCCAATGCTAAGATTATTTCATACATAGAAAATTCTGTACTAGTAAAAAGTTAGAAGGCTTTTTCACAAAAGCGACTTCTTTTACAAAACTATATACTAAGTTTTGCAAAAGATCACATCTTCAACGTGATCATAATGAAGATTAACAACCTAACAAAAAAACTCAAATTGTATATACAGAAGACTTATCAATTGTGAACAACTCATGCTGATACATAAAAGAGCAAATGATGCCACGACCTCTCCTTTATGATCATCCATTCTCGCTTCCGAGCTAAAAATCGGATTCGCTGTTGTTGCCATAGCAACTCGCGCTGCAGTGAAAACAAACCTCATTTCGTCGGTGAAAGCTCACTGATGAACGCGTGTTTATTGCTTTGAGGTACTTTAAAATGCCTTTAAGTTGTGCTGTATATGGATGCACAAACCACAACATGATGGAAAAAAAGCCTGGCTTCTATCGTTTTCCAAATAAAGATCCAGAAAGGAGAAAAAGATGGATTATTGCATGCAAACGTGTAACAAAGGATGGTACCCCCTGGAATCCAACCAGTGTAAATGTTAACCTTTGTAGAGACCACTTTGTGTAAAAAAAGCCATCTAATGTGGAATGCTGGTAGGGAAGGATCAAGAAAAGATGCATTTGGTGTTCTAGAAACCTTGAAAGTTTGCCATAGGGTTAGCAAAGCTGTATACTATGGAGATCTTTCTTCTGACATGATGGCCATATTTATTTGTATTTATTTGGCTCAAACTAAGACAATGTCATGCTAGGTATATAAATATAAATGAAATATTAAGTATTTTCAGATCATCTGACAGTACACAGTTTTTTATAAGCAAACCTACCTGAAAGCACCTGAAAATAAAAAAATGAAACTGAAAAATCTGTTCATATTTTTTAAATCGAAAGTCAAGGAATATTTTAAATCTTAAGTGTTTATATGTGTATACAATAAAATATCTTTTATTTCATATCCTTTAGATTATTTTAATGCTTGTATTCTTGTACGTAAACAGGACCTATATGATAGCAGTATTTTAGTACTGTAATAGTCATCCTGTATAAATATTTATTTTAAAATAATAAAACCTACATGTGAAATCTTCAAAAAATCAAGACTTCAAGAATGATTTTTAAATGATTGTATATTTCTCTAAATGTTTTTTAGCTTAGAACTACGTAGTAAAAATTTCACAACAAAATGTTCTCTATTTAATTTTTCTCTAAAATCATTATTATAAAAAGAATTAATAAACTAAATGCAAACTTTAATAAATAAAAACATACTTTCAGAAACATTTAGAACTAGACACTTCGGTAGATTTCTTATTAAAAAAATATATGCAGAAAATAAGAGAAAACCCTTTTTTTTGTCAAGATATTATTTCATTTCCCAATAAAAAATACAACTGATAAAAATACAACTGTACTCCCTATAATATGATTGGAGTGCATGCATATAAACATATGAGAGAAATTGAGAATTGAGGAATTTTCTTTTGTACGTAACATACATACGTGTCTTGGGTTGTGATAATCATCCAGCAGGTAGACCAATATTGCTGTGCATATCCTACCCCCATTGATTAAACACTAACATGCACTGCACAATAGTACAGTCAAGTGCATAAGAGTACAGATACAGTATAGTCAGGAACATAGAAGCACGATACAAAAAGTCAAAGTCAAAATGACATCAAATACGAACGGCAGTAGCTAGGTAATCTGTCTATTTCTATCCTCTTTATACACCAATAATTTTCTATCACCTCATATATAAAATGCCAGCAGAAAAAGTGCCAAGATAGGTTTTTCTAGCAAGAATAGCGCTCGTTTTCTAGGAAATTCACTGCAGTGAATCGGTTTGTTTTCACTGCAGCAACTAGTGCATGCGTATGAGAGACTCCGATTCTTCCGATTTTGCCCGATTTGCAATTAGCTCGGAAGCGAGAATACTTTATAAACTTCTTTCATTTCTTAAAGTCAGACTCGCACCACCGCAATTGGGGTACCATATTTGTTTCTTCAAAACCGACTTTTGGCTGATACTGCGGACGTTTAAAATGATACTGCGGACAATTAATGATGCTGCGGACGGTGTAAGGAAAAAAAAATTCGCGTCGCCGAGTAACTTGGCATTTTTCGAATTAAAAAATAAAAATAAAACGATGTATTACTAGTGAGTTTTTTTGATAGTGTGAAGGTTCAATAACAAACTTTCTTCACGTAAAAGTTCTTTCTGCACGGTGTGACGTCATTTTATCATTCATAATGAACATCTGTTTCAACTGTGAAAACACTCATTTTTCAGCATCTAAAAGTTTTAATAACTTTTGAAAGAAAAGTAGAGCATTTTCAGAAGTTCAAAAAGTGGGTTTGTAACTTTTCAAAGCATTACAAGTTAAAACAAAAAAATAAGAAGTGAAAAATTAGACCGAACTTCCCCTTTAAATTGAATCCCTTAAACGTTTTTGTTAGGAGAACAGAAAGTCGTCCCACCTCATCGTTAGAAGACATTTTTGCGGCCATTTTTCCAGCGCACGTTTTGTTTTGTTTTGCTTCAGCTTTTAAATCCAGTTAATGGTTAAAAAGCACATACAGTGTGAACTTTTAATGTACATCAACTTATGTCAAATTTTTTTTAGAAATTTTGAAAAAAATTTGACTTGAATTAGCTATGTGAAGTGAAAAAAGTCCGCGTTATAATTTCACATCACATAAAAAATTTTATGTAATGTGAAAATTTTTTATAAAGTTTGAATTTGACATTACATAGAAATTCTATGTCAAGAAAATACATGGCACCAATACGCTTCCGTAGGTACATTTATTAGCCAGTTGTCAAAGTTCCGAGAATTTTAATTCTTGCTGTATCCCTTTTTATCAGCAGAAATTTCTTGGTGTAACTGGGGAGTAGATACGAACAACATGATTTTTTCTTCATAATTTCAACCGTAAACCGAAAGCCTGTCTGTTAGGGAAATTTTTCTAAACAGGAAACAAGAAAATGATTTTCTGTATTGTGAAAAATGTCATTTCCTAGCTTGTGGGGAAAACATTTTAATTTTTCAAAATAGTAAAATTATTTCCATATATTATTATTTAACTAGTATCCTGGGTAAACTTTTTTACCGCGTCTAACTTCGAAAACTATGTGTCAAATCCGCCTTTCCTGTGTGCATACCCTGTGACAGTAAGTAAGTGAGTAAGTAATCATTTATTTACCATGGTTAGATAATATACAATATATATTAAATCATATACAATATAAACATGGAAGGAGACCACACCAATAGACAGGCTAATCGAGGGGGAGGCCACCCGTAAAAAAAATAAATAAATAAATAAATAAATAAATAAATAAACAAATAAATAAATAAAATATAGAGAGAGGACTCAACTTGTTTATCAACAGTTACAAAAGAAAGAAGCTAAGAAACTAAAGACAAGACAAGACAAAAAAAGGATAGAGAAAGAGACATACCAGATTATAAAACACACACACAAAAATCAAGAACAAAAAACAACAACAAAAACTAAACAAAACAAACAAACTAAACAGGTGAGCTATTGCAGTGACAGAGTGATTGATAGTTTTCTGAGTATCTATATATTAATAGCCGATTCTCCGTCTGTTTGTTTGTTTGTTCGTTTGTAAGTCACGCAAAATGGTAGATTAAGTTGTGAGCGAAATTATTTCTTTTTTTGAGTGCGACGTGAGTTCGAAGCAAATACATTGCAACCCCAATGGAACGTGAATTTTTTTGGCTGATGAACTAATAGGAATAACGTTTTGTTTTTATCATTATTGTTAGTTTTACATTCCACGTTGACTTGGCTTTGAAAACAGTACATCAACTAAATACAAAGAAACTAACTGATTAAACATTTTGGACAAAAAGCAGCAGTGGCAGAACGTGGCAGCATATGTTCGGTTTGCCAGTGTATCCTAAAGTATCCTTGCCTGACTGTCTGAGACGGGTGAACTTTTTTTTCGAGCAATCAAAATGTTTAAAAAACGATAGGTAAAAAAAGAGTATCATAAAACAAAATATTTTTTTTTTTTGCTTTTGTCATAATAGTTGTCTTAGTTTGTTTTAATCGATTTCTTTTAATCTGTTTTAATCTGATCGAACGTTTTTTTATTCACTTTATTCATTTAGCACGTGCCTTTTTTTCTCTCCTCCCGTGTGATCTTTTTAAGAAGAGAAACCATTTCCCCCTTACGTTTGATAGCACCCATGTTAGAGCGCGTAACTTTTTTAAAACAAAAGTTAATAAAAAGTTTAAGTTTTTATACGTTTTGAGTGTATTGTTACACTGCTAAAAGATTGGTTTTACCAGAGGTTGTGACTTCGAATCTGCTTCTGGTTAAACACAAGTTGTACGAGCCGTTTATAAGGAAATTTGACGTTTATTGATACAGTGATACAGAGCAGGTGGACATGGGCGGCGAGCGACGCCGCCTTGGCGGCTAGTTAAAAGCTAAATTTTGAAGAATTATATCAGGATGAGATGATTGAAGTTGATTCCAATATTTGATTGCCTGGAATGTTAGGGAATTTTTGCCAAATACATAACACACGATGAATTCTTGCTATTCATTATGAATTCTCGTTTCAGTAGACGTCTACTGAAAAATATCGTCTACATAGACGCACGGTCACTTGGGAATACATAATTGCCGATTACAATATAATTTCGCACCTCAGACTTGATCAAAATATTTTGAGTTAGAAATCACTTTAACCAATCAAAACGATGGTTTCAAACAATGGTTGTTACGGAAACGTAATTGATTAAATATTAATGAAGTAACCGTGTTCAGTTTATGACGTTTTTCTTATAAGAACACGTGGTGTGACGAATACAATAGACATTTCCCGAGTTTATTTTTTATCAAGCTCCGCCTCGTTTTTGCAATGGTTAATATGGTAACGAAATGTCACGGGACTCATTTCAGTAATGTGAAATAAGTGTAATAATTGTGATAGTGTTGATGATTGAGCACAAGAGATTCGGTTGTCATAGTAACGCAATTGAAAACGAGGCGGAGTGTGATAAAAAATAAACTCGGGAAAGGTGTATTTACCAATTAACCGTGTTACTGTCAATACGTATTTTCTTATCATCTGTTTTTGTTTTGTTTTTTT
This sequence comes from Turritopsis dohrnii, assembly GCA_027922465.2. NCBI lineage: Eukaryota > Metazoa > Cnidaria > Hydrozoa > Anthoathecata > Oceaniidae > Turritopsis > Turritopsis dohrnii. The sequence goes on from BQMF02000295.1 coordinate 32,331, forward strand.
CAGTAGAACGATCCGGGAAAATACCAATCGAGAATAACGCATGTTGTATTTCATAGCTATGGAGTTGTATTTAGCTCTTACGAAGAACCTTTATCTACTACTCCACGTTCCTGTTGTTATTATTGCTCTGAATAGTTATACCAAAGCAGCAAATACTGCCCGGTACATAGAAATATCTGACTAAATCGATTGATTGAGTTATTTTACTGTACGACAAATGGTTGGGTGAAGGACCGCACACCAAAACGAAAGGAGGAAATCCCTAATATAAATGTTCAACAAAACGTTGTTTCTTCGCATCATAATTACTGTTTATTGCTTGAATATTCATGGTTTTTATGGAGAGGCCGTATATCCGTCACTCTTTTCTCTGAAAATATGTTCGCAATTGCAAGATTTAAAACTAATTAAGAAGATTTTACTTTTGTTGTAATTTTGATAACTTAATCGCTAATGAACAAATCTAATTGGTTAGTAAGAATTAAAACACAGCCGCAAATAACTCTGTGGATAATTCATTGAAACTGATAACCGTCCACAATACTATTGTTGACAATTTCAACCTGTCATCCTTGTTATGATAAGTCGATGGTTATGACAAGAGGTACTCCATCTTCTCACCATGTCTTTGCACCGATAAAGTTGCTAAGACGAATTAGGGAAAACTAAATCTTTATGTCAACAAGTTGAAAGTTCACATTGTTTTTTATCTTACTCTCAGTCCAATTTCTCGTCTTTTCAGGACCAGTTATTTTGTTAAAGTATAAGAATATCCCGCAGCACCTCATATCCCGCAGCACCTCAGCTCTGTCATGCTTGACTTTTACTTCAAATTGAACAACCAGGCAATGACAAAAGGTGATAAAAATAAGGTTTTTGGGGACATGACCAACAACCGTTCTATCATGAAAAATACCAATTGCACATTTATCATGGTCGTTACCTTCTTCATATATATCAACACCACAGATGTTTGGGTTTCAAACCTTCATATAAGCATGATATCATTGCGCAAACGCATCACATGTGCATCTTTCTTAACTAAAACAACTGCGACGTCTTTCAGGGAATCTCTCTACACTTGAAGAGAAAGAAGCAGCGGTCTATAGCAGGTTTTTTTAATGCACATTAAAAAATGCGTTTTATCATTCTGATAAAAACTTTCTAGTACAACCAGTGGGACAATCATAAACCCTGCAAACCAGTTTCATTTCGGTAGGTGGCCACAATATGCAACACTTCCATAAAACGGACATTTTTTTCTGAATCGGACAGATTCTGCTTTAGAGGTATTCTACTGTATATATCAAATAATCATTATCAATTCGCCTGGAAATGATTATAAAAACACTTCCCAATGAAAAGGTTGGGACGCAGGTGGTACAGAATTGCCTTTACCTTGAAGCTCTAAAATCACCATAATTCTATTTTTAGTATAGCAAGCCATTATGATCAAAACTTCTCATGAATTATGAATAGCCAGTAAGGTTTACTTAAAAGTGATGCCTACTACATCCGGAAGAGTTTGATCTTTTGTTGAGTGTACAGCGTTCCACAAGCGATCAAAACCTCAGCCTCTTGTCCGTGTTGTTTATGATGTCATATTCTGAAGGAGATTTATTCGGACAAAGTCGGAGAAAAATGAAACATTTTTCCCAGACTAAATTTTCCATTTGAGACAGTTATCAGTGAGCCTTTCATTTCTTCAAATGGCGTTGGAAAAAATTAGGAAATTAACGCCTTTAAAATTTGTGCGAATTTATAAACCTATATACGTCAATTTTATATGACGCTAATTATACGCACCTTAACTTCATGCGATATTAACTTTGTAGATTTAATTGTTGAAGATATTCTTCAGGGCGTAAAGCTTTAGTAAAAAGAGAATAACGAGAAGTTTCATTTTGATTGATTGATTGATTCATTTTTAATTGTATATTCCATATCAATCACTGTGATAGCCTGACATCTTGCCTTGTTGATATTCTAGTGTTTTAAATATCGAAAAATGTCGTAACTGACGGAAACTGCCCAAGTCAACACACGCAGGGTTAATCCGACATTGTTTTATGGACATTCTAACGTCGCAACAAAAATCGATCATTAACGCCTAGAAAATGTCGTTTTGCAACTAATACCCCGTTCACACCAAAATTAAAACCAGTTTTAATCAAGTTTAAAATAACTAATAACTGCTATCTCAAAAAAACCGTTTCTAAATCCTACAGATTGATGTAATATCATTTTGTGTTTATGTGATTAGTTTGAATCAGAAAATTGAAAGTTTCCAATGATGGGCGTTATATCGGGCGTGAAGAACTGCAGCATTGATGGGCGGACAGGTACGGGTAAATCAAAATCAAAATCCTCTTGGCGTTGACCAATAAGTTATATACAAAAGAGTTCTGAAGTTTAAAAAGATGTTTTCTCCTTGTGTTGTTCAGCGAATAAACTGTCATAAAATTGTGAAAGTAATGAAAGATACCAATTGACTCTTAAATCGTGTATATGCTTACATGAGTGATGAGAGATGTTTATAGCAAAACTTTATATGTATTTACATCAATTAATGATAACCGCACATAATGTACCTTTTTTGCGCTGCAATTGGAAAGGTACATTATGTGCGGTTATCATTAATTGATGTATATATCGATATAGCACATTGGTTTCAGTTATATGTATTTGTTCTTTCATTTCTTCATTTTTTTCTTTCCAAACTAATCTACTCTAACTTAAAGTTGGTGATTTTGATGATACTCAAATGCATTAAGAAAGACAGGCGCCCAAATTAAACTGGATATTTTTATCGTCACTTTTAAAGGCATGCCAAATACTCCATTAAAAAAAAGAAAAAAAACAACGCAACTTTGCAACTTTGTCTTCGATCATTTGGCTCGTCGTTTCGACGTCAAAATCCGAATTTTTTGCTGTTTTCATTGGCCAGTAGACGACTGTCAAGCGATGATTAAACACGACATCCAAACAAAAAATTGATAAAATATATTTACGAGGGCGTTACTTTCACGCAGTTTGAAAAGTCTTTCCTTTATTTGCGTTAATTCTATTCTCGTTAATTTCACGGGGCGTTATAATTAGGTAAACCTAAATATTGTGGTTCCGCAAGATTAGTCGAGGATAAAAGCACAGAGGGCGAAGCACAGAGGGCGAAGCACAGAGGGCGGTATTAAGAAAGGCGCTAATGAAATGTTGACAGTGTAACAAAAAATTAGTTAGTTGTTGTCTTTTCCGAAATGCCATACATATGTATATTTCTTTTCGCAAAGATCATAAGGCGAATTAATAAATTTGTTTAAACATTAACTGTTTCTTGCTTGTGGTGAACGACGCTGTGTATTTCCCCTTCTCTCCTGATTGATTAGCGAAACAGTTTATGCCAGCAATATGGAAGCTTCACACTGCTGGCAGTGTTTAAAAAACACACAACATTTTCTCTGTCTTTAATTAATCATAATCTCTTGCAAAACAAACTCAGTTTGTCGGCGCAAATCTTCAACAACTTCTGACTTTTGTCCAATGTTTTTGTACAGTACTATCTGTGTAAATACAAACATATTCCTGATCTTCACAAATAATCGCTAAACAAAAAACGAAAAAGCCAGTGAACTTTAAAGTACTTTATTAAAAGCGTGTCGTGTGGAATTAGCAGTGATCTGTGAAGATTTGTAATCAATAGAGAACTAAGTCCTTTTGGAGTTATCGGTTAGGAAGTTGTAAATAATATCAGCAAGACATCTTTTGGCAGCGTCTGAAATCAAAACTATCATTGTCTTCTTGACGGTATTAAGTATAACTGCGCAAGCGCAGACGAAGAAGGAAGAGCCAATCGCTTTTAAACTGGAGAACAATGCTCACGGTTGGTACACATATGTGTTATGTACGCCTGTGTTAATTAAACATGCATATAGCTGTCAGTGAAGGTTAAGATACAAATATCAAACATACTTCTTAAAGTTTTCTCTGAGGAGTTTTGGTTTGCACAACACGTTAAGTCAATAAGTGTGGCCTTCTTTTACAACCTCGAACCCAGGGTCTCTTGTCTTTTCGATATACGGATGGAAATAGCAAGTGAATATTATTAAGCAATAAAGACATTGTTAAAACAATAGAATGCAAAGAAAAGAAAAACTGATAACTAGATGTTAGTTATGGTGTTAAACAACTTGGACAGGCTCTATTCTTTAAAGGTATGTTACTTTTACTTTAGAACATAATAATAATAATAATAATAACAATAATGATATATTTCACAGTATCTCCAAAATTTTACAATTGGCTCTTCACCTGGAAATTGAGAAAATTATGTATATGCAGCGTCTAAAAAATATCGTATATTAAAAAAAATAAAACAGCCATAAATGGCCGTAACTCAGCCGTCTTAACGAAAAATTGTGGGAATTAACTCACATTCGAAGTCTAACTACACAGACTCGCCTTTGCGTTTGTCTACATTTCGTATATAAGAAGAAAGGTAGCAGAAATCGGGAAGGTAGCGGAAATCGGGATTTTAGAAAAAAAAAGTCGTCAATTTCATCTGCTTTTTCTTTCCGAAAAAAATCAACTAATAAGAAGCTACAAAGGTTATAACGTAAAAAAATGACAATCGAAAATCTAAAGAGTTTAATAAAACCAAAGGTGTAAAGATAGTAAAATATCTAACTGACAAAAAATACACAAGTGTTTTTCAAAAAACTAGGTTCATGGAATCATCATATTTTTTATGATTCATAAATTTAGACAGCCAATAAATGAATGCGAAATGTACTTTGTCTAAAACACATCAGTAATATAATAACTAAAATCAAAAAGGCGTCTAAGTGAAAAGGTTGAAGAAAAGCTATTTTACGCAACAGAAGACAAGTTCATGTGTGCGTCCGACTCAGTTAAACATTTATAGCAATAATCGCACCTATCCAAATTCAGTTCAACCAATCAAAACGATGGTTTCAAACAATGGTTGTTACGGAAACGTAATTGATTAAATATTAATGAAGTAACCGTGTTCAGTTTATGACGTTTTTCTTATAAGAACACGTGGTGTGACGAATACAATAGACATTTCCCGAGTTTATTTTTTATCAAGCTCCGCCTCGTTTTCGCAATGGTTTTCCCTAACGGGACTCATTTCAGTAATGTGAAATAAGTGTAATAATTGTGATAGTGTTAATGATTGAGCACAAGAGATTCGGTTGTCATAGTAACGCAATTGAAAACGAGGCGGAGTGTGATAAAAAATAAACTCGGGAAAGGTGTATTTACCAATTAACCGTGTTACTGTCAATACGTATTTTCTTATCATCTGTTTTTGTTTTGTTTTTTTCAGTAGAACGATCCGGGAAAATACCAATCGAGAATAACGCATGTTGTATTTCATAGCTATGGAGTTGTATTTAGCTCTTACGAAGAACCTTTATCTACTACTCCACGTTCCTGTTGTTATTATTGCTCTGAATAGTTATACCAAAGCAGCAAATACTGCCCGGTACATAGAAATATCTGACTAAATCGATTGATTGAGTTATTTTACTGTACGACAAATGGTTGGGTGAAGGACTGCACACCAAAACGAAAGGAGGAAATCCCTAATATAAATGTTCAACAAAACGTTGTTTCTTCGCATCATAATTACTGTTTATTGCTTGAATATTCATGGTTTTTATGGAGAGGCCGTATATCCGTCACTCTTTTCTCTGAAAATATGTTCGCAATTGCAAGATTTAAAACTAATTAAGAAGATTTTACTTTTGTTGTAATTTTGATAACTTAATCGCTAATGAACAAATCTAATTGGTTAGTAAGAATTAAAACACAGCCGCAAATAACTCTGTGGATAATTCATTGAAACTGATAACCGTCCACAATACTATTGTTGACAATTTCAACCTGTCATCCTTGTTATGATAAGTCGATGGTTATGACAAGAGGTACTCCATCTTCTCACCATGTCTTTGCACCGATAAAGTTGCTAAGACGAATTAGGGAAAACTAAATCTTTATGTCAACAAGTTGAAAGTTCACATTGTTTTTTATCTTACTCTCAGTCCAATTTCTCGTCTTTTCAGGACCAGTTATTTTGTTAAAGTATAAGAATATCCCGCAGCACCTCATATCCCGCAGCACCTCAGCTCTGTCATGCTTGACTTTTACTTCAAATTGAACAACCAGGCAATGACAAAAGGTGATAAAAATAAGGTTTTTGGGGACATGACCAACAACCGTTCTATCATGAAAAATACCAATTGCACATTTATCATGGTCGTTACCTTCTTCATATATATCAACACCACAGATGTTTGGGTTTCAAACCTTCATATAAGCATGATATCATTGCGCAAACGCATCACATGTGCATCTTTCTTAACTAAAACAACTGCGACGTCTTTCAGGGAATCTCTCTACACTTGAAGAGAAAGAAGCAGCGGTCTATAGCAGGTTTTTTTAATGCACATTAAAAAATGCGTTTTATCATTCTGATAAAAACTTTCTAGTACAACCAGTGGGACAATCATAAACCCTGCAAACCAGTTTCATTTCGGTAGGTGGCCACAATATGCAACACTTCCATAAAACGGACATTTTTTTCTGAATCGGACAGATTCTGCTTTAGAGGTATTCTACTGTATATATCAAATAATCATTATCAATTCGCCTGGAAATGATTATAAAAACACTTCCCAATGAAAAGGTTGGGACGCAGGTGGTACAGAATTGCCTTTACCTTGAAGCTCTAAAATCACCATAATTCTATTTTTAGTATAGCAAGCCATTATGATCAAAACTTCTCATGAATTATGAATAGCCAGTAAGGTTTACTTAAAAGTGATGCCTACTACATCCGGAAGAGTTTGATCTTTTGTTGAGTGTACAGCGTTCCACAAGCGATCAAAACCTCAGCCTCTTGTCCGTGTTGTTTATGATGTCATATTCTGAAGGAGATTTATTCGGACAAAGTCGGAGAAAAATGAAACATTTTTCCCAGACTAAATTTTCCATTTGAGACAGTTATCAGTGAGCCTTTCATTTCTTCAAATGGCGTTGGAAAAAATTAGGAAATTAACGCCTTTAAAATTTGTGCGAATTTATAAACCTATATACGTCAATTTTATATGACGCTAATTATACGCACCTTAACTTCATGCGATATTAACTTTGTAGATTTAATTGTTGAAGATATTCTTCAGGGCGTAAAGCTTTAGTAAAAAGAGAATAACGAGAAGTTTCATTTTGATTGATTGATTGATTCATTTTTAATTGTATATTCCATATCAATCACTGTGATAGCCTGACATCTTGCCTTGTTGATATTCTAGTGTTTTAAATATCGAAAAATGTCGTAACTGACGGAAACTGCCCAAGTCAACACACGCAGGGTTAATCCGACATTGTTTTATGGACATTCTAACGTCGCAACAAAAATCGATCATTAACGCCTAGAAAATGTCGTTTTGCAACTAATACCCCGTTCACACCAAAATTAAAACCAGTTTTAATCAAGTTTAAAATAACTAATAACTGCTATCTCAAAAAAACCGTTTCTAAATCCTACAGATTGATGTAATATCATTTTGTGTTTATGTGATTAGTTTGAATCAGAAAATTGAAAGTTTCCAATGATGGGCGTTATATCGGGCGTGAAGAACTGCAGCATTGATGGGCGGACAGGTACGGGTAAATCAAAATCAAAATCCTCTTGGCGTTGACCAATAAGTTATATACAAAAGAGTTCTGAAGTTTAAAAAGATGTTTTCTCCTTGTGTTGTTCAGCGAATAAACTGTCATAAAATTGTGAAAGTAATGAAAGATACCAATTGACTCTTAAATCGTGTATATGCTTACATGAGTGATGAGAGATGTTTATAGCAAAACTTTATATGTATTTGTTCTTTCATTTCTTCATTTTTTTCTTTCCAAACTAATCTACTCTAACTTAAAGTTGGTGATTTTGATGATACTCAAATGCATTAAGAAAGACAGGCGCCCAAATTAAACTGGATATTTTTATCGTCACTTTTAAAGGCATGCCAAATACTCCATTAAAAAAAAGAAAAAAAACAACGCAACTTTGCAACTTTGTCTTCGATCATTTGGCTCGTCGTTTCGACGTCAAAATCCGAATTTTTTGCTGTTTTCATTGGCCAGTAGACGACTGTCAAGCGATGATTAAACACGACATCCAAACAAAAAATTGATAAAATATATTTACGAGGGCGTTACTTTCACGCAGTTTGAAAAGTCTTTCCTTTATTTGCGTTAATTCTATTCTCGTTAATTTCACGGGGCGTTATAATTAGGTAAACCTAAATATTGTGGTTCCGCAAGATTAGTCGAGGATAAAAGCACAGAGGGCGAAGCACAGAGGGCGAAGCACAGAGGGCGAAGCACAGAGGGCGGTATTAAGAAAGGCGCTAATGAAATGTTGACAGTGTAACAAAAAATTAGTTAGTTGTTGTCTTTTCCGAAATGCCATACATATGTATATTTCTTTTCGCAAAGATCATAAGGCGAATTAATAAATTTGTTTAAACATTAACTGTTTCTTGCTTGTGGTGAACGACGCTGTGTATTTCCCCTTCTCTCCTGATTGATTAGCGAAACAGTTTATGCCAGCAATATGGAAGCTTCACACTGCTGGCAGTGTTTAAAAAACACACAACATTTTCTCTGTCTTTAATTAATCATAATCTCTTGCAAAACAAACTCAGTTTGTCGGCGCAAATCTTCAACAACTTCTGACTTTTGTCCAATGTTTTTGTACAGTACTATCTGTGTAAATACAAACATATTCCTGATCTTCACAAATAATCGCTAAACAAAAAACGAAAGAGCCAGTGAACTTTAAAGTACTTTATTAAAAGCGTGTCGTGTGGAATTAGCAGTGATCTGTGAAGATTTGTAATCAATAGAGAACTAAGTCCTTTTGGAGTTATCGGTTAGGAAGTTGTAAATAATATCAGCAAGACATCTTTTGGCAGCGTCTGAAATCAAAACTATCATTGTCTTCTTGACGGTATTAAGTATAACTGCGCAAGCGCAGACGAAGAAGGAAGAGCCAATCGCTTTTAAACTGGAGAACAATGCTCACGGTTGGTACACATATGTGTTATGTACGCCTGTGTTAATTAAACATGCATATAGCTGTCAGTGAAGGTTAAGATACAAATAACAAACATACTTCTTAAAGTTTTCTCTGAGGAGTTTTGGTTTGCACAACACGTTAAGTCAATAAGTGTGGCCTTCTTTTACAACCTCGAACCCAGGGTCTCTTGTCTTTTCGATATACGGATGGAAATAGCAAGTGAATATTATTAAGCAATAAAGACATTGTTAAAACAATAGAATGCAAAGAAAAGAAAAACTGATAACTAGATGTTAGTTATGGTGTTAAACAACTTGGACAGGCTCTATTCTTTAAAGGTATGTTACTTTTACTTTAGAACATAATAATAATAATAATAATAACAATAATGATATATTTCACAGTATCTCCAAAATTTTACAATTGGCTCTTCACCTGGAAATTGAGAAAATTATGTATATGCAGCGTCTAAAAAATATCGTATATTAAAAAAAATAAAACAGCCATAAATGGCCGTAACTCAGCCGTCTTAACGAAAAATTGTGGGAATTAACTCACATTCGAAGTCTAACTACACAGACTCGCCTTTGCGTTTGTCTACATTTCGTATATAAGAAGAAAGGTAGCGGAAATCGGGAAGGTAGCGGAAATCGGGATTTTAGAAAAAAAAAGTCGTCAATTTCATCTGCTTTTTCTTTCCGAAAAAAATCAACTAATAAGAAGCTACAAAGGTTATAACGTAAAAAAATGACAATCGAAAATCTAAAGAGTTTAATAAAACCAAAGGTGTAAAGATAGTAAAATATCTAACTGACAAAAAATACACAAGTGTTTTTCAAAAAACTAGGTTCATGGAATCATCATATTTTTTATGATTCATAAATTTAGACAGCCAATAAATGAATGCGAAATGTACTTTGTCTAAAACACATCAGTAATATAATAACTAAAATCAAAAAGGCGTCTAAGTGAAAAGGTTGAAGAAAAGCTATTTTACGCAACTGACTACAACGTGGACATACAACCCTTTGTTGCTCATTGAAAATCGAAGATGGCAGAAAATAAATTGATTTTATTCTCAATTCGGAAAGCGTGCTTTTAGCCTTGTTAATGTCAGTAGAGGAAGGTATAAAGATTGTGTTGTGGTTTGTATTAAGCGAAACAGTTCCAAGGTAGTCGTTCACTACTGCACTTGTAATCAAATACACTCCATCGTTCTGAACTGACTTTATCCCATCACCCCACAATGTAACCTTTATTACACCCGTCTCATCATTAGCGGATAAATCTAACTTGTTTACAACTGCACCAGTTTTCCTTAACTTCGTAGGAATACGGACGACCTTCAACTGTGAGGTATGCTTCAAGTGATACTACATCTCGGTGAATTTTACTTTCTAATATTCACTTAATTGTCAGTAACTCCGACTTTGCATATTCAAATGATGGATTAACCACCTTCTCAATCTTTGAGTTATGTCCAATTTGAATATCTTCTGCTGTTGAATCGAAAAAGTTCATTTTTCTTTTCACCCCAGATAATTCGATAGGACTTCTCGTCTTGCAGCGTTTTCCAATTCGTCATGGTAGCTTTCATTAAAACAAACACCACGGAACGTTTAGGTAGGCGATTGTAGCTGCAAGTTAAAATATTTCAAATTTTGATTTTTCTTGGTATGCTTCACTGATGTCACATTATGTACATAAGCAACGAGATCTGCAAAATAACAATAAGTAAAATTGACATAGAAACATTATATTCAAATGTCATTACAGTCAGACCGTTTATTTTTGAGACCAAAATATTGCAAAAAGACTTATGCATGCACATTGCCTACCAGCTGTATTCATTCCCAAACATTTCTACGTTGCCTTGATTAAAGCTACCCAAAACTGATTTGATAATATTGTAAGTAGGCATAGTTTCTTCACGAGACGTTACGATCACCCAAAAACCAGTGTTGCAGTAGTAGTTCGAGTGCAAACACTTTATACAGTATAAATAAAAACACACACTGGAAACCTGCCCCCCGAATATATCAAACATACTGGTAACTGTACGTTGCGGAAGGCACCAACTGGAAATGGACAGATGTTTATAGTTTGAAACTGTACACTTCAGGAGCTGATACTTAATAAATAATAAACACACTGGAAAATGTGTGTCACAGTATATTTCATAATATTACCAACGTACTGGAAATTGTACGTTGTAGGTGGTTTCAAGTGCACTGGAAACTGTACACTTCAAAAATATGGTAAGCAACAAACTCACTGGAAAAGTAGTGCCTAAAGTTGATGTTGTGTGTAGTGCATCATAAAGTCAACAAAAACTAGTAGAAAGAAATTTTTAAAAATAACAAACACACTGGAAACAAGTATGGCTACAGTAAAAAAAAATAACTAAAAGTAAATTTGGGGGAACAAATAAGCAAAAACCAACCTCTTTCTCTCTCGTAACTGCTTCGTAAGGAACTCCACGCTTTAACTTGGGGAGAGCACAAGATTTACGACTTACACCATTTTGAAGAACCGTGCGCTGCGCATGATGGAGGTGAAAGCGTGCAGCCTGGATACCGCATGGGAAGGTTAGGCTCCGAAAAAAGTTCGACGACACAACAAAAAGAGGATTTTAATACTCAGCTGCCGTAAACGGCCGGCTGAGTAATAATGGCAGAAATTAGTATAGGACGTGGCTAGGTGTGGATAAGGTGAAGGTAGAGTAGAACCAGATAGTCGTAAACCAAAAAGAATGTCGACTGAAGTTAATAAAACTAGGAAATGGGACATGACTATACCTAAGGACTAACGTAATGTAAACCGATGTGTAGGACCAAATTGAGGTTAGAACCGAATATTAGAAAAAAAAACTGTTAATATATATAAACTTATAAATCTTATACATCTTTTTCCCGACACAGTTTTATTGTATGACGGAGATAAAACCGACAACAGACATGTCAACAACAAGGAATCGAATCAAGTGGTACCAAAGAGTAAATGTGATGATGACGACTTGTTAGAGATTTATATTTCAAATGATGTTGAACTTGCATCACGACGGCGGATCATCAGTGACGTCACAACAAACAAGATTCCGGGACGTATATGTGAATCATACATATCTGACGTGACGGGTAAAAAAAACGTCAGAATAGAAATGAGGCGACGAAAGAAGTTGAGAAGGGAGAAAAAAAGAAGAAAACAAAAAAAGAAACGAAGACATAAGAAAAAGAAGAGGAGACGAAAATTGCTCAAAGTAGAAAAGAAAGTTTAGAAAAAGACAAACAGGAAAACAGTGTTCCTTCCCGATATATTAGCGTCAGTAGAAAAAACAACCAATCGCAAAGTTACAAACATCAGACGCTTTTTTCGAGGTTTTCGTGGATAGAATGTTTGTGCACCTATTCGTTCATAATATTATCAAGTAGCAGGTTGTTGTGACTTAGGGGCTGTTTATATGGAAGTCGAGCCAGCCCGTTTGCAGGGCCAGCCTTTTAGGTGGGATGAAAATGGTGGCATTAAGAGAGATTAGCGAATTTTAAGCCAATTAAGATCTGTGTATTCCGACTCTGCTCATCTTTGAATTGTTCCATGGGATTGTTTTCCACCTGCTTGCCTGCCATATAAACAGCGCCAAAGCAAAAAGTAATTGTGCATTATCAAGACAGACTTCTGTAACAGAGATGGATCCATAAGGAGGAGACACCGATGGATCGAAAAGAAGGAGATTTATTTTAGAATAGAAAATAAAATGCGCTTATGATGTAATTATGCATTTAAGATTGAAAAGAAAATGTATTACACCGACCGCACTTATAATGGATGGATGTTACCACTGCCATGAAAAATACAGTTGTTTTTTATTCTTTTATGATAAAAAGCAATACCTCGTTCACAGCTAGCATGACCATTTCAATTTTTTTTTATAAGCGCCCCTCTCCAATTAGCGCCCTCTCTAATAAGCGCCCTTCTAATTTCCAAAAAAAAAATATAAGCGCCCGGGCGCTTATTAGAGGGCATACGGTATGTGTCGTTGTGATACATCCTGAAGCCTTCAAGCGGTTTCTTGTTTTCGATTAGATTAGATTTAATTTAGTAACACATTTTTGAGGGATAATAACATTGATTTCACTTATGTTAAACACCATTTTGTCATATCTTGATCGAACACAAGGAAAGAAAGAAAGAAGAATAGGAAGAAAAACACTGGATTTATTTTCACGACTGGATACTTTTTGCGTGGATTAATTCTTCCGATTCGACGATTTTACGTGTTTTCGCGATATAGATTTTCGCGAAAAAGGCAAAAAATTGCGAAAATCATTCCGATGAAAGTAATCAACTCGCCATATTATTATAACCGAATCTCTTTCATGTCAACAAACCGTTTGATCTTTTCAAGTTTCATTGAAGTGACAATTTACTCTAAAATCACTCGAGAGATTAAATTAAAAACGGAGAAAATTCGTCTGAAGTTACACTTGTGATGTTATGCATCATTCTTGTGCAACCTCGAACCCAGGGTTTCTTGTGCTATGCATCATTCTTGTGTTATGCATCATTCTTATGCTATGCACCATCTTGTGTTATGCATCATTCTTGTGTGGGTTCAGATGATTATTTGTAAGTGGCAAACAAAAGACATTATTAACAAAAGAAATTATTCCAGTCCTGTTTCCTAAAAATCTTAAATCTTGCGTAGAATATAAACAAAAATATAAACAATATAACAATATAAACAATATAAACAAAAGTTTAAAAATTTCCATCCCTTCTAATTGGCGTAAGGGCAAAAATGGCTTTCTGACAACCTTTGGACCACCTGAACTAGCTTGTACCTTGTATCTTTTACAAAACCTTTTATGGTGCTTTTATTGCCTCTTTTTCAACATGATTGGAATAACTTAACGCATTCACTTTGTACAAGAGACTTGTCCATCCTTACATATAGTGATTACATTCATGGTTTTTAACATTCGGTCGCTGAAGAAGAGGGTGGAGCACGAAAAAAAAGGGGCGTTTGCCACAAATAGGCGTGGTTGCCATTTTTTTGTACTCATCTAGAAGCTTGGTTCCGGAAAATTTGCGGTGGATTCTGTAACACTTTAGAAACAATGTTATCACAAATATGGACTGTAAACAAGTGTTTACAAAACAATAAAAAACAAGCATAAATAACATAAATAACCAAAAGAACAAAAAATATATGAATGTAGTTACTCATTCTGACGGCAGATGACCATGTAGTAAGTCATTCTGTCGGCAACGTGTTCAATATCTATGAAATTTTCAGCTTACATCATCTTACCATTTTGCTTTCTCTTCACAATCGTCATTGGTCTCCTTGAAAAACCTCTTCACAGTCGTCTGTGATTGTCGGATGTCGTGGCGGGCAGTGGTAATCTAAATATGCTTTCAAGTCGTGCATGTTTTCATCCATATTCAAACCAGCACCGGGTGAGCCTTTCAACATGTAGGACCAATTTCTGCATCTCGATTGATCGTTTGGTGGAGTTGAATTGGACGACTGCCTCGTAATTATTTTCACCTTTTGGCCAAAAAGTCCGAATAAAGTGACAAGCGCGACGACTATACCAAAAACACTCATTTCATATTGGCGATACGCTCCCTCCACTGGCGAATGATAATAAAAGGGCAAAAACACTGCCCATAGCACATCACTAATGTACAGCGTACAACAAATGGATTTCGTTTCATGGTGGTTGTGTGGGTAATGTCGGATTTTGAAAGCGAACACTGTAGCGGCTATCAGCAACAACAAACCAGGAATTAAAGAAATAATCAATGCCGTTGGATTCTCGTCTTCACTGCAAAACTTGTACTTGTGACCTTTGTCTTTTGATAAAGTGACTTTCGGAGCCGAAGGATGACTTAACAATAATGCAGTTATGATGGCTAACTGACAGGAAATAATGCCGAAATAAATCAAGTTTTGAATTTGATGGCTGCGATGTACGACTTCGTGTTTGATTCCGAAAAACGTGCTATGGATTACGTAACACTTCAGAAATAATGCAGCATAAATCGTTAAGTACGCCAAAGATGGTGTAGTAATCCTCAAGACACATATAGCGCTGGATGGGATCAACAAGTAGGGTATGACAGAAGCTGGGATGAGAAGAAGGCCACCCATGATTATGTACCATAACATTTTCCCGGATGCTTTCATGACAGGATTGTCACGATGCACGTATATGAAAACAGAGAAACCCAACAGTACCAACATGAGAAGACACGCGATTCCAATCAAAACGATCGCACACGGTCGCTCGAGTAAGTTGTCGTAACGAAGTGGTACTTTTTCACACGTTCGAAAGTCAGAGGAGATTTTCTCTTCCAAACCACACGGAACGCATCTATTGTTTACTATGATATTGTTTTGCGGACAAGAATAGCAATTCCAACAACAAGGCCATTTGTGGTAAACGGTGATTGATCCTGGAGGACAGTCTCTACTGCATCTCAAGTTCGGTGCCACACCCACATAATCATGGCGCCACCAGATTAACGAATCATCAATTTTAAAGCTTTTGTAAGCAGTTTGAACATCGTCAGGATAAGACTGCACAGAAGACCTGTTCATACTCCAGCTTCCCACTACCACACTCTGGAATTGATCATTCTTTTTCACGTAGTTGTAAATGCTGTATTCGACTGTATCTCTGTTCTTAGTGTCCCATGGAACCGTTTTCTTTAACATGCCGTCTCTATAGGTAATTCCATCAAAATGTCGATAAAGCTGGTACATGTAACTTATTCTTTCAGAACTATCCATCTTAGTGCAAGCTGATAATTTACTTAACTCAGGATGCCTCTTCACATCGCAACGAATTTCGATTTCTTTGCGGAGGGCATATGCATAACCATACACAGCTTCGATGTATTTGTCAACATCAATTTCGGGATAGTATCCGATGTTTTCATCCGGACTTTCTGAACCGTTGCAATAAACGCTCTGGTTTGCAAGGAGGTCTGGGTACGGATTAGTCACATTGGGACTAAATGGATTGCACTGAAAAATTCGCTGCCAGAAAAGCGCATAATATTTACGCCAATCATTGTCCCGATATTTGCTCCACTCTTTCAGTTTGAAGAGATTTGTTTGTAGAAAATGCTTTTTGAATTCTTTATTTTCTTCATAAGCAACGTCCACAGCTATGGCACCTACCAAGACCTGTCGAAACTGATCTGCAAATGCTGTGTCCACAACAGCCTTCCCGTAAAAAAATACCAGATGGAAATGCCCAACAAGATTCATCTTGATAATCATTTTCAAAACATGATAGCTATCTGGTATCTGAGTAAAAAGTATTATCACTTTGATTTGATTTTCTGCAAGCTGTGTGAGACTAGCGTTTATTTCTCGACTAGACGCTTGTCCAGAGAGCTTTTGCAGCTGCACGCAAACTCCTTCTTTGTCTATTTGTTCGGCGAATTTCAAAGCATCACTTACGCCATCTTCACCATATGAAGCAATTACACCCAAGTGATTCCACTGCCAATGACGAACCATGTCAGCCAACAGTTGACGTCGGAAAGTATCTGAGGGTACAGTGCGGACCGTGCGATGTTTGGAGAACACTTCATCGAGATAACTATACGTTGCCGAGTATGACAGAGCAGTTACTCCGAATGTAGCACTAGTTCTAACTGCTTCATTGGTAGAGCCAGATGTGTTTGGACCAATGATGGCTGAACTTCTACTTTTTATTAGCGTCTCTAAGACAACTTCGTGAAACCCCATTAAATCTAGTTCCCATGGTGACAAAGGAAAGACATCGTGCAAACCCATTTTATAACCATACAGGTAATCGTGATCGTTGACTTGTTTGGCAGCGTAATTCAAGGCTGCCATCATCATTAAACCGTTTCGACCAATCAAGCCCACACCCGTGGATGTCACATCCAGAACAGCATTGAATTGTATCGTAGATCCACCTAAAAATTCGAATTAAGTAAAAGCTTTCTGTGACAAAAAATATTGGGGAAATAAAATTTGCAATCACATCGACTAAAATTTCTTGGCTATGTCAACCAATCGTAATGACACTTTAGATGGTTGGAACTCTACAGCGTGTATAGGATCAATATGACGTCACTAGAACCTGAAATCTGCATGTCTTACCTCTCAAAATATTTGGTTTAATCTTCTCCGAATTACATTTTGCTGTGGAAATTGTGATAAGTATCAGCACCGTGATCATAACACAGCTTTGAGACTCTAAAGAAAACATGTATCTAGGTAGACATAAGGAAATCAAAAAATGCAGCCAATTACGACAACAAGTCAGCGGCATTCATTGGTCTTATGATTCGCACGGTCTTCCTTTTACTTGAATATTACTGACCAGAAATAAAAATCTTATAAAAATTATACCTTATTGTGATAAATTTTTGCGTGGATAAATTTTTGTGAATGAGTGAATATTTGTAACGTAAAATTTCACAAACAGGAGAAAACAAACAAAATTACTTCAGTTTGAAACTTAATACATAATATATTGTATATAAAACGTGAAAAAAAACGTAAGAAAAAAAAGAAAGTTTCAAAGAAAAAAATCGTTTTTTATATACCTAAAATTTTGCGTGGATTTATTTTTGCGAATTGGCAAGCATGAAGCACTTTGCGGGGACTTATTTTTGCGAATTTGACCAAAATTCGCAAAAATTTATCCACGCAAAAATTTATCACAATAGACCTTTCCCGAATTTCTGTTCAAACACCGTGTTATGGCCGAGCTTCTAAGTTTCGCCTCTTTTTCAAACTCTTAATCACTTCTAATTATTCCACTGGGGAACTGAAAAAACGAGTAACTATTACTTACTGAGAACATTATGCAATTAGAAAAACAATAAAGAACATAGAAACGAGGCAAAACTTAGAAGCTAGGCCATAACACGGTGTTTAAACAGAAATTCGGGAAAGGTGTATAAGGTAGACGGCGACGCGATGACGACAAAACCCTATTGCAATAGTCAGCATTATGGTTTCTTAAAGCAATTATAACTCCGATAATTTTAAGATGCATAATTCTGAAGATTTTAAGAAGACTATACTTTTTTTTAAACTCGTTTGAAAGAGTACTGATCTTTCACTGTATCGAAAAATTTAAGATAAGGCGCATGCGTGGATCAAAATCTGGTCCAATTCAGTAAAACTCCAAGTGGAAACCACCCTTTATAGAAGAGAAATAAAAATTCTGAAAATATGATCATTTTGAACAAAAGAACTCATGTGTGAAAAGATAATGGTAGAAATATTGATAGAAAGTTTCCTAAAATTTCAAGAATCTTGAAGAGGTGAGAGTTGCACTATGCTGATGTCAGTAGAAATAAAACAATTGAGAAATGGTCTGGGAACGAGTACTAGCTGTTTAAATAAATGATCGGCTCCCACGTGAAGATTACCTCACAAAAAAACTGCTGACACACTTTTTTTCTCCACCTTATGATCTTCAATGACGCAGGTATTTGTTCATTGCAGCATTGTAGAAAGATTGATTTGTTAGTGTCAAAACTGTGTAACGAAGTTCAAAATTGGCAAGTAGAAAACAGGCTGAAAGGCGGATTTATTCACAATAATCAAAGTGGCAGCAGAGCATGTGTCACAGTCATAAAGTTTTCTACAGCAACTACATTGAAATGAAAAATACATGGTTCTCAATGGATGGAGAAATATATACCAGTAATTCTTCATAAATTGATGGTGTCATTCGAAAATTTTTAAAACAGTGTATTCCTGATCATGTAGCATTAACTCTTTCACTAAAAGATGAAATTCACATTTTTGCAGTCTTTCTTGGTATATCTTACGGACCCACATATGTTTTTTGCTTCGGTGTTCTGTTATTGTGACAAAATTTTAAAATTATGATTTTTTTAGAAGCAGTAGTTTCTTTACTTTCATGTTTATTTACAAACCAATTTGCATCAGTGCGCGCGCCAAAAGTGCGGGAACGTGTGGAAATCAAATTTTGTTCGTCAACGAAAATTTTTTATCGAAAAATGTCGCGTCGCGCGAAAAAGTTCGCCAAGTGGAAATCCGCCTTAATGAATAGAACAGAGGGTTGCAAAATGAGAACAATCAGAAAGGGGTTTGGAAACGAGCAGCTGACAAATAGCGAAGAAAGGACGTAAAGAAATAAAGAGTAACTCGTAGAAGCCTGCTAGCTTTCTTACGACCTTGTAAAATTTGATTGGGTAAGAAAGGCTTTGGTCACGTGATGCTTTGTTCTTAACTCTCAGGTGATCAGATGAGAAAATTTACCCCTAGCTCGTTTGGCCGATTACTCTTCTCTTCTCAGCCCGCCTAGGCTGGTTGACTTAGGGACTGTTTACATGGAGAATTTTCATCCCGGGATGAAATTTTCCACTTGTATCCGGGTTTGAGTTCCATCCTATCGTTTAATTGACAAGTATAAACAGTACGAAGGAATAAGGAAAGCCACGGCTAGTATCTATTCGAATGAGATAAAATGTTTTAGAGTAAAAAATACATAAAGTATGCACCGGGGTTCTGAAAAAATTAAAGAAATTCGTCATAATTTTTTTACCATTATTTCATAACATTTATCTTCATTTTGCCGGGCTGAACGTATCCATATAAACGCTCTTATTTTCCAGTCCGGTACCGAGATGAAATTTCAACCCGGGATTAAAATTCTCCATATACCTTATCGGCCCTTTTTACGCCGGCCCTAATTTAACGCCGGCCCTTTTTACGCCGGCCCTTATTACGCCACAGGCCAATTTTGGCCTTACGCCAATTAGGGCCGCATATTACGCCAAAGAGAAGGGATGGAAAAAATCTTTTTTTACAAGCATGCTTTTTTGATTATCTTTGCACTAAACAGTTAAACAGACTTTCCTCTTGTTCTCCAGCCTCTCTGTTTTCGCTATTATTTTCATCGTCCGACTTAACTACAATTTCTTGTTCATAATTCTCTTCATCTGACCATGGACGTATAAAAAGAGAAGGACTTACAACTTTTATAAATCTATTCAAACAAGCGCGTCTCGCTTTATTGAAATTTTGACAAAAGCAGTTTTGAAACTCCCTCAAGTGCTGTTAAAAATACATGTTTCCATTGGCTTCCACACTAGCAGCCTTTTGTTATAAACACGAAAACTGTTGGAAAACACCAAAACTAAAAGTATGATTCCTTAGGAGTTCCTAAAGCTTCAGACTTGAAACTTTCAGAAAAGATAGATAAACTATCTCTCTGTTTTGTGTAGCTTAGGCATTTTTGAGGCGCAAATATTAACTTCATAACATGCAGAGATGCTGTGCCATGATTTTCTTCTATTTTCACTTGTAACATCTTCTAGCAAACTCACAGACATTTTAAAAACGATTAAATATTGTCGTCTGTGGCTTTGAACAATGAATAAAAGTGTTTTGAAAGCTTATGAGTCTTAATTCCTCTGATATTTCAGTTTTCCGCGTTGGATTGGCACGTAAATAATCGTTCGTCTCAACAAAAATCCAGTGAAATGCGAGACACGCTTTGGTATGAAAGGGATGCCGACACAATGGATTTTAACAATAGAATTGAATAGCTATTGAAATGAGTTGTGAGTCCTTCTCTTTTTATACGTCCATGATCTGACACATCTCCCGTATTATCATCTTTTCCATCTAGCTTCTCTAGAATCCTTTTCAAGAAATAGAGATTGCTGTGGAATGAAATGAATTAAACTCAGCAAATTAGCCTCCAAAAGGACTCTTTGACTGTACAAAAAACGTTCATGGAAAGAACTCTGTAAACGACTACATTTCTTTTGTTTTTTTAAAGCTATTGTTCACATTACGAAAGCAAAACTGTTCAATCTATATGTTATTTTGTCAATTCATTGCTTCCAAAGCCCCCCATCTTTAATCGCTACACTTCTAGAGCCAATTTTAACCTCAAATTTTCGAAAAACCTGGAAAAAAATTAACGCCGCTTTTTAGTCAAAATCTCATATTTTTGGCCCTTTTTGCGCCGGCCCTTTTTACGCCGGCCCTTATAACGCCAGAGGCCAAAAAATAACGCCAATTAGGGCCGGTGTAAAAAGGGCCGATAAGGTAAACAACCCATTATTTTTATGTGATGGAAGAAAAATATATGGCCTGTCTAAACGAGTGATCTTGGTTACTTATGGTTCATCATATGATCGTCCCTAATCTCAGAATCTGAATCGACAAGTTTGATGTGTCTGAACCGAACTAGCGGGCTTACCCATGTGAAATATTTCCTTGTTTTTGAAAATATTTTTAATTGTTTATAATTAAATTTAAAATATAAAAAATACATTTCTAAGGGGCTGTTTATATGGAAGCCGAGCCAGCCCGTTTGCAGGGCTAGCCCTCTAGCCGGGCTGGAAATATTTTCTGTTTATTTGAAGCGGGCTGGGCCTGCAAACGGGCTGACCTCTTTTTCATGCAAACCAAGCGGGAAAATTTAAGCGTCAGAAAGAAAGATTTGCAAATTTTAATCGAATCAAAATCTGTGGATTTGTAACGAGGCTAGCCCGTTTGCCGGGCTGGCTCACCTGAGACTGTTTCCATGGGATTTTTTCAGCCCGCTTGCCGAGATCTCGGGTAAAATAGCCGAGATCTCGGCAAGCGGGCCAGCCCTCCTATTCATATAAACAAAATTCTTAATTACTTTTAAATTACCATGAAGGCGAGATCTCGGCTAAAGGGCTAGCCTTGCAAACGGGCTGGCTCGGCTTCCATATAAACAGCCCCTAAATACAAGCGAACTTTCAGCAAGGCGACTTAGGGGGTGTTTATATGGAAGCAAGCTGGCCCGGTTAAACGGGCTGGCTCGCTTAGCCGAGATCTCACTTACATTAAGAAATATATGTGTTTATATGACTCACTTGAATGAGATGAAATTCACCCCGCGTTCATATGGCTTTTCTCATCCCACTTAACCGGGCTGGAGAATGTTGTTTACATCACGTAAACAATAATTCGAATTTCGACGCGTGCGCACTTGTCTAAAATCTATCTAAAAATCTGTTCATATGAACAAATTTCATCTCACTTATGTGAGATCCCGGTCAAATGAAATGAGATCTCACTTAAGTGAGCCAGCCCGCTTTTCATATGAACACAATTTATTTTTATAAAGATTTCTTAATGACAGTGAGATCTCTGCTAAGTGACCTAGCCCGGCTAACCAGGCCAGCTCACCTCCATATGAACAGCCCCTTAAATAAGTAAAACATTTAATTAGATTAAAAATTATTCAGCAAGGTAAGAAAACACCAGAAGAAACTTCAGGTTTCAATCACATTTTTAGCAGTAGGTTGGTTCTCTATTCTCGGGTACCTAATAAGCGTACCCACCCCCGAAAACTTTCCACCCACGACATTCCATCGTATTTTTTCCAGCCAGGACATACTTGAGACAAGAGACACGAGACAAGAGACACTATAACGAATTGCTATTGTATATTTCCTTTTTTGATTTAAAACCAAAGTTGAAAATTAATCAAAGAATAGATCGTTGACGTCAATCGGGATGTCTAGATATTATTTTAAGTTGATCTACATTGGAAAATAATGCTAAAATGACGAATTGCAGAAAGTTTTTCAGAACAACGAGACAAGTTTACAATTCAAGCCCCATTTAACCAAGATTAAGGCGGGATTTTACGAAGGAAGACGCAGCGTATAAAAGCGTATTATCAACAAACTGAGTACTAACGGACGAGAACAGAACTCTAAAATTGCAAACGAAGATGATGGAAATATTTTTGAAATAATTTTAAATTGAATTTTTTTGAATTATTCCAACCCCCCTGCTTATTAAGTTTTGAGATTTTTTTTTGGTGCAAGCAAAAAGAAATATTCTTTTCATCTAATCAATCGAGATGTTATCTATAATAAAACTCCTTGTTAAAAGCCTTGGAAACCGAAATCATCGAGGTAAATATGCAACTCATAACACTCTTTAGTCAGTAACAGGTGACACAGCAGAAAGAGCTACGATCGACTACCATTGCCTCCCTATCATCTACACACGACAAAATGATTTTATAATTTCTATAATTTTATAAGGTTACATTTCCTTCTTACTCATACCAAAGATGCTTTGGTGAAATAAACTTTCGTCTTCCTATTCTGAAGACCTTGTTGACGTTGAAAAGCAATCTTAAATTGTATTATATTATGTTTTGAAAAAAATTAATTAAACAATATTATTAATTTGCATCATTGATAGCCAAAAACATTCAAACTTACCTAAAAATCTCCTTTTATTTCTTTCACTCATACTCAAGATACACAAGCCACTTTGATTTAAGTTGAAAATCTGAGAAAAACAACTTTTCCACACTCACACATGCCTTCATAATATCATTTGATGTGAAAAATATATTGTTTCCTATTGATGTCATAACAATAAAATAATCAATTCATTGGTTTATTTTAAAAAAGGCACGTGTAAACTATTAAATTGTCACCGAAAAATACAATATAAAAAATACCGAAAAATACAATATAAAATGTCAACAAAAGACAAAATCGAGCTAAACAGGATGTACAAATGCGAAGAATTTATATCGAGAGTGTAACGTTTCCTTGACAACCATGTTTGCCGAAGGAAACACCAAATGCGAGGAATCAAACATTAAAGGGAATGATGCAAATCACAGGAAATCTTTATGCAGCTATTGCAAATAAATTCTACAATGTAGAAAGGGCATTAACAAAACTCAAACCTGTGCTCATGACGTATAACAAAATTTTTTAGAAATAAAAATGGATGTCTTATTTACTATATACATATTCCTATTTTTGCGTTCTTTTCTTGTTCCCAGTCTTTTCCTTTTCACATTTTTCTACCATCAATGGCTCCAATATATACTTAACCAAACGTATCAGTTTTACGTCGTCGGAGCTGTTGTTTCCCATGCAACTGACGGCGTCGTTACCCATCTGCTCGTCTGACATTATTATATTTACTGAATAATCTAAAAATAAAATCAAGAAATGTATATGTCTTGCATCGATTCATTGAACGGGAATGGTGTCGAAAAAGCAGGGCAAAATAGAGGAAGTCATCTTCCAATGATTTAATCTTTCTCTAAGCATTTTTAAAACAGGTAGATATGGTTATTCGAAAATGTTTCCCGTGAAAAATATTTTGTTCTTATTGTCTTATCACTCCTTCTTCTTGACTGGAACGGCCTCCCAGTGGGCAAAATCGTCAAAAAATCACTGTGACGGAGAGCATTTTTAGTGAAATTGTCGGTAGATTTCTATAGAAATGCATTCCATTGCAAAGATTTTTTAATAAATGTGCCGGCTGGCCTGTTTTCATCTTGATGCCCCACACTTTAGTACAGATATAATCTTGAAATTAAGAAGCATGAAAAGGGACGATAACGATTGGTTTGTGCTAGGAAAAATGCGCAAAATGAAAAATTGGTGTCTCTTTACTCCCAGGCTTTTGTTATTCCCGATAAGTGAAACTATGATAAACCTTTTGAGAAGTTGAAGCATTTTTGACGTCATCAAATGACTGGACTTAACATATTTTTCGAAAAACTGAAACAGGGCTCGTTTTGAAAAATATTGAAATATTTGAAATTTAAAGTTTCAACAGAAAATGGAGGGATACACTTCTGCGCTAACATCGGTACTTTCCTATCTCTAGGGAGGCTTTCTTTGGGTCAATCTGATGGAGGAATCTAATTCTACGGACTCGATTTGACTGGTAAACATGTATGGTAATTCTTATATTTTCGTATAGGGGTCCCAATAAAGATCCAAGCCAATTACCACTATATAACACCCCTCTGTAGGCGTCGCCCGGAAGCCATTATTCATTTGTACAGCTTAAACAACGCTGTCTTTGATCAATCTAATGCCAGAAATGAATTCTGCGACCTCGATTTTCTAGGTGTACATGTATGCTATGTCATATAAGTCCCTGTGGATACCACAAAAACTCAACCCCTTTACCCCTATAATGCCCCGGCCTATAGAAGTCGGCTGTAAGCCATTATTTGTTTGTATAGCTCAAAGAAGGCTTTCTTTGGTCAATCTGATGGCAAAATCGAATTTTACGGAACCGATTTGACTGGTAAACATGTATGGTATGTCCTATAAGTCTGTATAATAGGGGTCCCAATAAAGATCCAAGCCCCTTACCACTATATAACGCTACCCTATAGACGTCGCCCGGAAGCCATTATTGGCTTGTACAGCTCAAACAACGCTGTCTTTGGTCAATCTGATGCCAGAAATGGCTTCTGCGGCTACGAATTTATAGGCATACACATATAGTATGTCATATAAGTCCCTGTGGAGGCCACATAAAAGGAGTCAACCCCTTTACCCCTATATTAGGCCATCCTATAGACCTCGCCAGTAAGCCATTATTCATTTGTACAGCTCAAACGAGGCTGTATTTGGTCAATCTGATGGTAGAATCCAACTTTACGGACTCCATTTGCCTGGTAAACGTATATGGTATATCCTATATGTCCAAATATGGGTTCCAATAAAGACCAAAGCCCTATACCCCTATATAACGCCATCCTATAGACGTCGCTCAGAAGCCATTATTCCCTTGTACTGCTCAAACAACGCTGTCTTTGTTCAATCTGATGCCACAAATGGATTTCGCTGCCTCGATTTTTTAGGTATACATGTATGGAATAACATATAAGTCTCTATGGGTGCCACAAAATAGTGTCAACCCCATTACCCCTATATTGTGCCAGGCTATATAGGTCGCCCGTAAGCCATTATTCGTTTGCATAGCTGAAAGGAGGCTGTCTTTGGTCAATCTGATGGCAGAATCGAATTTTACGGAACCGATTTGACTGGTAAACATGTATGGTATATCCTATATGTCCGTATAGGGGTCCCAATAAAGATCCAAGCCCCTTACCCCTATATAACGCCACCTAGTAGGGGGAGATTTGTTCCATTTTTTAAAGTCACTCGATTTTTTTAGTTAAAGCACTTGTTATAAATTTTTGGAAAGTTTAACCTATTAGCTTTTGAATTTACTTTGGTTCCAATTTCTTTTCGGACACTAATGTATTTTACAGACCAGAGTAAAAAATGACCGAAAATCACCAAAATCTTAATAACTCAAAAACTGTTTGTGATATAAACATGAAATTTGATACAGATGATTATCATGATAAAACGCAACTTTTTGCAAAATTGCATTCCAATACCTCAAACGGAGACTATTTTACAGACCAAAATCAAAATTTAACGTTTTGGTCAGTAAAATAGGCGTTTTTTGGCCAATATTTTTCAAATTATGTAAATTGACAGAAATTAATGTTTTACATCTTTGCTGAAAATTTGAAGTGATTCGCACTTCTAGATCAAGAGTTATGAGCCGGTCAGTAAATTATAATTCTACATTATTTTACAGCAAAAAAACCAGAAAAAACGTACAAATGGATGTATTATAAACTATCTAATCCCATAAAATGCTGTAAGAATTTTTTGTAGACCCTCTTTGTTATACATGTTTGGAAAGTTTAACCCATTAGCTATCGAATTTTTCGGACGCTGCTGTATTTTACAGACCAGAATGATAAATGTCCGAAAATCATTAAAATCTAACTCAAAAACTATTGGTCATATGGACATCAGGTTTCTAAATCATCATTGATGCTGTGCGAATTCAAACTTTCAGATACCAATTCGTTTTCACAATCTGAACACTGGCATATCTCTGAACATTTGAGGTTATTTTTCTTACACTTGCATCGATTGTCAGCACATTTAACTGTCTTGCAATGACATACAGTTAAATGAATGATTGACTGTGGTGCAGGTAATAATGTAGTTGTCACCGGTTCAAAACATCCATCGGTATCTTTTTTCCATCCAAAGTCAACCGGATCTTGTATGTCTGAAAAGAAATGTGTGATTGTTTCTAAACTGACGAGATATAGTGAGCACGAAGAGACTTTTGTCGAAATGCCTCTAAAGTGGGTGGTAGTTTGTGTGAGTCTGCCTGTTTCTTTGAAAACATCCTCCAACGAAGATCAGCGAGGGTTTGAATTCCTTGTGGTACTTTATTTCTCCAGTAGAGCTGTATAACAAACATTTCAAGTGATTTCACTACTGTAGATGATAGTTCAGAGCTACTACCAAGTTGTAAAAATCCTTCGAGTACATTACTATCCACAGATAAGAACGTTTCCCAGCAAGAAAGTTTCGTATAGCCCAAAAATCTAGTTTGGTCGCATCCCGAAATAGCGTGGAAACCTAACAAAGCTTTACAAGCGTTCAAGGGTAGCTGAGTATGAATTTTACCGAGTGCAAATTCACGGTTGATTGTTTTGAATATAGTCGAGCTACACAAGCTTTCGAAATAATGTAGAAGAATCAGTAGCACATCCGTGTCAGAGCAAAGGATTACTAATTCTGAAAACGGGTCTCTCTTCGTGACATCAATAGCGTGAAGCACTATTCCTGTGTCTGCTTCTTCGTGATTGTAGTTGAACAGTTGCTCGTCGAGGTCAGACATACTAGTTGTCACGTTTCCATTCAAAACAAGATCGCATTCCTTTAAGAGATGTTGGCTAAGCTTACCAATTAGATATTTAGTCAATTCTTGTTTCGTCTCGACGGAAGCCAAAAAGTCTTTTGTTTCAAGATGTTCAATTTTGGTTGAGTCTAAAACTTTATACTGCACTGATGAACGGCCTTTAGTGCGACTCGACCTTCCTTTATTCTTCAAGGAATCGTGTTTATAATAATCAAATATTACACGAACTTCATGAAATTCTGCTGTCTCCTTGTCGATAATTTCGAGAAAGCATTTGGCGAAATCGGCAATATTTTATGATATTTTTATGCCACTTTTGGAGGCCTTAGAACGCAAGACCGTAAAAAGTTACATTTTTTTACTGAGACATTTTTAGTCTATAGCAAATAAAGAGGGCAGGAAATAAGCTATTATGAAAGGCAACCTTAGTTCACTGTCAAAACAACGAAAATATGTAGTGCAATAGTGTTATATATGTCACCTTTTACCACTATCCTATCACTGAATTGGAGTGTGATGTAGTGTAACTTTAATCCAATATTCAAGCAATGCAAGTATAGAGTGTTTAGCTGATAAAATGATAGGCCGCTCTAAGTGATTGCCCAATCAATAAAAAAGGCAGTGGAATATAGTAATATATTGATAGTAGGAAGGTCTAAATGGTCACAACCATGTCAAAAATGTACAAAGTGCTGATACAGTAACTAACACCCAGCGGGCAGATTTGTTGAAAAATCTCTGCGAAAGAGTGCATTTCTATAGAAATATACAAACTACTTCAATGAAAATTCTCTTCATCACAGTGACTTTTTGACGATTTTGCCCGCTGGGCAGTAGCTAACAGGGAACGATAGAAAAGAACGTCTTCAGTAAAATACTCATAATAAAAATACTAATCAATAACAATGTAACAAGAAAATCAGATATCAAAACTACTAAACTGTCTCAACCTGAGTTTAAAATTGCTTGATTGAATTGCTTAATGTAACAGCCACTTTTATTAAAAAAAACACATGCAGTCCCAGGCTTAATATAAGAACGAATATAAAACGAATAAAAGGAGCAAGTTTTTTAGAAGAAACTCCTTCATTTAAAAATAAGCAACAAAACTAAAAAAATACAATTTGTGAAAAAATTGCTTTGCTTACTCCAGTAAAAATAACTGGTTATCAAATATAAGTAAAGCTAAAGCTAACACTGTACAAAAGATTAAACAGTTAAAATCGAAACTACAAATTGGATAAGAACACAAATTGCAACAAGCACAGATTGTGTTCAGATGCCAATAGAACTAAAACGCAAACTAAATACCATAAAAATTAAAAACAGAAGACGCAGAATACAAGATATAAATAATCAATCAGGCATACAAGTCTACAATTCACTCTCTTTCTTCTTCAACATCTCATAATTTCATAGATTAATAGAAGCCCAGAACACTACATAATTATACTAAATCTAAAGTAAAATATAATTTCGTAGTCTAGTAGAAGCACAGCACAATAATACTGCAAAAAAGGTACATCTGCACAGAATGACGAAAAATGATCTGCTTCCTGAAAGTCATCTCCTATTCAAGGACATGTTATTTGTTCATAGCAGCAAAAAAGTACTGGGAGATGTCACATGGCTTTTTTATGATTTTTTATGATTTTTTTATGCTTTTAGGCCAATTTTATGCTTTTTTTATGACAACAGGCAATTTTTTCCATTTTTTATGAAATTTTATGATTTTATGCCGAGTGGGAGCCCAAATACGTATGGTATGTCCTATTTGTCCGTATAAGGGTCCCAATAAAAATCCAAGCCCCCTATTCTTTATATAACGCCACCCTATAGACGTCACCCAGAAGCCATTATACGTACGTACAGCTCAAACAACGCTGTCTTTGGTCAATCTGATGCCAGAAATGGATTCTGCAGCTTCGATTTTATAGGTATACATGTATGGTATGTCATATAAGTCCCTGTGGAGGCCACATAAAAGAGTCAAGCTCTTTACCCCTATATTGCGCCAGCCTATAGTGGTCGCCCGGAAGCCATTATTCGTTTGTACAGCTCAAACGAGGAAATTAAAAATATTCTAATATTTCAACATAACATAACAGCTTTTAATTTTTAAAGACGCTCTACACGGAGGAAAGTCTCTCCAAAATGTTTGAGGTGGTGAGACGTGCTTCTGGGTCTTCATCCCAGCATTCTTCAATTGTCGTAGAAATTCGTGACAACATCTGAAAAATATAAGGGTTTTAATTAATTACGCTGTTCTAAGAAATGAAAATGACGTGGTCTGTTTATTGTGCAAGTAAAACCAATTTCCGAAAGTTGCAAAAACATTTCTTAAGTTAATAAAATATAAAATCACCTTATTATGTTTCCACTTGCGTTCAATGATCGGCCGACAATGTCTGTCCACTACACAGGCACGTATATCATCGATGGTTGGGTTCTGACCGACTTCTTTTTCAAACGCAACACGATAAGTATCAACCGTACCTAACATTACATAAAAATGTGAATTCAAGTCATTTTTTTATCCCACCTGACCAAGAAGGAAATGTAATGATATCAATCAACTTACCAGTGACGTTACAACGTGTCAAGCACTCCCACATAACAAGAGCTAAGGCGTAGACATCGATACATAGAAATGATTCTATTCGAAATTCAACAGCGCCTTGTAAAACTTCAGGTGCCATGTACCTCTTTGTTCCCACCTGCAAGGAGAGATGTGCAGCAGTATAATTTGAAAGTAAAACGTTAGAAGAGAAGTGACAGGGAGATGTTTTCTTGGCTTCAGAAGGCATCTATAATAAGTAAGTAATATAGTAAGTAATCTATTTATTCAGAAACAGTAGTACATTTACAATAATTCAGTACAATTAATGGAGACCACCAAATAGCAAAAACTAATCGAGTGATGGCCACCAAGGATAAATAGCATAGCAAAACGGATAGAAAAAAAACAACAACAAAAAACAAAAAAACAATCAAACAAACAAAAACAAGATGTGCAATGTGAGAGCCACCACAATACCGGATATCATCTGTGCCATTGGTATCATAAAGAAAGGAACTCAGAAACACCTTGAAAACATACCAGGAAATATACCTCTGTGTGAATTACAAAAGATTGTCATGAATAGTACTGCCCACATCCTGCGGAAGGTACTTTCCATTTCAGCCCATCTAGATATACGACACTTACCATAATATATTTTTTATACAGTTTTTAAAGTTTTATACAGATCCTATTTTTTAAATACAGTTTTATACAATCTTAATTTTATATAGTTAATACAGTCTTGTACAGATAATAGTTTTATATAGTTTTATACAAAATTAAATTATTGTTATTATTACTTTTTTTCCGCAACCATTTGAAAATACGACTACCGAAAGCATACATAAAACTGAACTTCTTTTAGCCCTAGGTCATTGGTAATGACTCGGCTGATAGAAGTTTGAAAACTAAAACATAGTACAAATGAAAATAGAATGTATAATAATAATCAAAATATAAATATAGTCAGAAACCCTGAAAACTTTTAGAGAATAAAATAGTGGTTTTGATGCATGTCTAAAATGAGAAAAAGAGATTAAGCGAAGAGCAGTTTTTTGAAGTTTAATAATGCGATGTTGTTTTGGTAGTGCTTGACCTCACACTTGACAAGCGTAATTTGTATGAGAAGAACATAAAGCATGATACACATTAATTAAAGTATTCCTGGGTAAGAAGTGTCTTAGGATTGAAAGTGCACCATTAATGTTTCTTAGCTTTAGGGTAAGATAGTTAAAACGGGCTTCCCAATTAAAATGAGGGTCAAGAATAACCCCTAAGTAATGAGCAGAGTTTGTAAAATGTTATTTTTTCCCATTTAATTTTAATCTAATATCGTAGTCAACCTGTTTTATGTCTGAAAAGAATAACTTCCGTTTTATTTACATTGAGGGAAAATTTGTTAGCATTAAGCCAGTGTAGAAGATGTTTGAGGTCAATATTTATATGCTTCTTAATAGATTTAAGGTTCAGGCTAGAGTAAAGAAGGCTAGTATCATCAGCAAAATGAAAAACAGTTGAGTAAAGGATTGAGTCAGCAAAATCATTAATGTAGATTAGAAATAATAGTGGCCCAAGTACAGAGCCCTGAGGCACACCATGTTTGATGAAAGAGTAGGATGAGAACAAGTTAGAAATACCTAAGGGAAGAAATTTTCGCGGGAAGAAAATTTCGCGAATTTCGTGAGTCCTATTGTTTTATAACAAAAGACTATTGTTCTAGAACAATGGAAATCCGAATATTTGCGAAAATTAATTCCCGAGAAAATTTCTTCCCTTAAGGTAGATGCAGATTGATAGCGATTTGGTAGGTAGGATTTGAACCAGGAGTTAGCAATTCCTCTAACTCTTAATTTGCTCAAGAGAATTTCATGGTCCACAGTGTCAAATGCTTTCTGGAGGTCTATGAACACACCACAAGAAAAATTACGCTTGTCAAGATTTTTTCGAATGTTCTCAGTCAAACTAATAAGTGCATGTAAAGGTGAATGCTTGCTCCTGAATCCAAATTGCTTATTACCCAAAATTTTGAATTGGTCAGCTGTGGATACTATTAGGACCTGTTGATTTGGTTATGTCAAAAGAGGTGATGATTTTGTTTATTTCAGCTGGCAAGACTGGTGAGAAGAAAAAAGAATCAGGATTCCTGTTTTTTAAAAACATTTTAAAATTCTTGGAGCTATGCTTAATGTTTCCACGAACATCATTCGCTATCGAAGAGAAGTATTCATTGAATGTAGATGAATTTTTTTTGCATCTGAAGTTATCTTACCATCAACTTTTAAGGAGAATTTACTTAGACAATTCTTATTGCTTTTTTTGTTGAGGAGTTTATTGATACCATCCCAAATTTGTTTTTGTTTCGAATGTTCTTCTGGAAGAAAAGCTTGTAAAGATTTTTTTACTGTTTATAATTAGGTTGAATATACGGTTGCCATAAAAATCATAAATATTATGATAGTGTTTATATATATTAGGCTTTATTATCAGAGTTAATGAATATTTTGTAACAGCAATTTCTTAGAGAAATTGATTTCTTTATACCAGCTGTTATCCATGGTTTACTATGTTCTTTTATTGCTTATATTTCGTGTGTGCGTTTACATGAAACCGAAACGCCGTGCAATGCATGTCATGTCTCCCAGCGAAGAAACCCTTTTGATTTACAAAAAGTTTTTTGATCAATATTAAATGGATTTTAAAAGAATAAACATATACATATTTTAAGATGAAACAAGATGCCCTTGCAGGCACACAGATTTCTGCAAAATCAGCTGAAGTATAAAAAAAAGAAAGACTATGACATTCTTGAAATTTAAAAAAGGTTGAATCATTTCCACAATTGTGTTTATCAAATTTCTGATCATGTATTCCCAAAAATCCGGAAAAACATAATTGTCAATGCAAAACTTCATACCAATAAACACCAATAAATTTGATATCTGGATGACATAATGCTCTTTATTTTGTTGGTACATGATGATATTAAGGACACAGTGATCCATTTAGATAAGACAATGAGTATGCATGAAATTCAGCCTATATTTTTTGAATTTATGAATTCAATACGTCTAGTCAATTTTCCTAACAGAATTCCTACATCACAAGCACAAAAAGGAAAACATAGATTTTGATCATGCAAAATACATCCACATATACATACAAAATCAACATACATAACTGAAAACAGAAATTTGTGCTTTAGTTTGATTAACTTATGTCATTGCTATGTTTATTATTTACAAACATGCATTACCTGTACTAGGTAGACAAGACATTCTTGTATGTTGTTGTCGTTGAAGAGGAAACTGAGCTGAACTGTACATATCCAGAGCTTAAAAAGCACTGCAGCTCACACATGAAACAAACGATCTTGCGTATTTAGAAAGGCTTAAAAGGCTTAAAAGAATCCCAGACATTTTCCAAAAAATAAAAGCATTCCTTTTCACACACTGTTTTTATAAAACATTGAGAACTTGTTTTTAGAAAAGAATGGAACACAGTAGAATCATTGTAAGATAATTATGAATTTCTACCCTTTCTCCCTTAAATGTTCTTTTAAATCTGTTCAATATATATTGATCAATCAACACATGGAAGTGGGTTTCTTCTACCATTATGCAAACGGCGTGCAAAATGTGAAGTCGAAATATACCCAGATGATCACATGGCGGAAATTCAAGGCAATAAATTAGCGCTATTAAAGTTAATTAGCACCTTTCCAAAATAGTGGCGCTTTATGCACCAATGAACATTAAGACGGCTTTTGTATGAACCAATCAAATTGGAGGAACAAATATGACTAGGTTTGGACAGTATGAAAAAAACAACAACAAGATGCCCTTACGGGCAGAAAGATTTCTGCAAATTCAGTTGGAAACTGAAAATATAAAAAAATGAAATACTATAATAGCATTCTTGAAACTTGAATGATTTTGAATCATTGAATGGTTGAATAATTTCTACAATATTACATTCCTAATTACGTAATTAAGGACATTTTGAAGGCATAATTGACACAATGCCAAACTTTATTATAATGTATGTAACTGCCAATAAACTGAACAACATGTTTGTTGATACAAAATAACATAAAAGATACACAGATCCTTTCAGATATCTTAATGAGTATATATGATCATAACTCATAAACTCAAAACATTTTTCCAAGAACGTAAATTTCGGTCATGCAAAATACATTTATATCGACTAAAATCAACATACATAATATAGTTAACTCATACAGAAATTTCTATTTCAGTTTGATTAACAATATGGCATGCACTTACATTCTACATCAAAGTTGAAATTCATGGTCAGTTTAAAAAAAATCTGTAGAAAGTTTAAGAAAGGTTGAATGATTTTTACAACATAAAATTACATTTCTGATTACATTCATATGCACCTGTAATTGTGATTAAAACATTTGCCAGTATCAAAATATCAAATAAGTAAAGAACTTGTAACATAGCACTGATGATGTTATTTTAACGAAAAGCTTCTGCTTCATTTTAAAATTTGTCTTTTCTTTATTTATTTGAAACACCTCTAATTGACACTATGCTTCATTGCATAAATACGTATACATATATACACCACCGATAAACTTAATAACATCTGAATGACATAAAACATCCCTTCTTGTGGGAGTACAAAATCAACTTATGTTTTATTGATATTTTCAGATGTCACACAGTGACTACGTACGCAAATCATAAACTTTAAACATTTGATATGTACTATCAATCTTCTCAATTACAAACATAATTACCAGGATTGCAAACACAAAAACCAAACAAAGATTTTGATCAAAAATATATATATACCTATGCTCTAAACTTACCTAAGTAAGTCACCACACACATATTTATATAACTGAAAGGAAAATTTTGGTTTGTTACATGATTTGATGTGTATTGAGTTTACAGGCAATTGGAAGATGTTTGAATTTGCACATTTTTAATAAAGGACATTGACAATATATATAACTTAAAAACAAATCAAACATTAAAACATTACATTAAAGCATCAGTAGACACACATTTTTTATGTTGGAGCTGATGAGGACTCTAAGCTGAGCTTCAGTATCCACAGCTTAAACAGAATAACATGAAACCAAACGAAGAGATGTTTTGTGTTAACAATAAATGTATACCTTTTCACTCTTCTGTTTACAAAATGTTGAAATCTTCTTTAGAAAAGAATGATCACAGTTCAAAAAAAATCGAAGTTTCTTCTATAGATTTTGTTTTCATCTTAATATATGTAAAATCCATTTAATATTGACCAAAGAAACTTGTAAATCTAAAAGGGTTGCTTCGCTGGGTGACATGCGTTGCACGACGTTTTGGTTTCATGTAAACGCACGCATGAATTTTCAAAAAACCGCTAGGTTTGGACAGTAAGAAAAAAACGAAGAACCTAAAGCCGGTTTTAATAGCTTTCTTGCTTTCGGAGAAATCTAAAGACGATGGTAAAGGCTTTCTTGCTTATGCAGAAATCCAAAATAAAGCCGGTTTTAATAGCTTTCTTGCTTTCGCAGAAATCTAAAGAACAGAAAAACAAAGACGATCGTAAAGTATTTCTTGCTTACGCAGAAATCCAAAAAGAAAATCTGTAGAAGAAACTTCGAATTATCTTGAGTTGTGATCATTCTGAAGTTCTCAACGTTTTGTAAACAGAAGAGTGAAAAGGTATACATTTGTTTGTTTTTAGTGAAAACACAAAACATCTTCATTTGTTTTTGGTATATGGGTTGCTACTCTTTTTAAGCTTTAGATACTGAAGCTCAGCTTTTCAGGTCCAACATCAAAAATGGGCGTCTTACTCTGCACCACTTACTTTTAATGTTAATGTTTTTAATGTTTCAATGTTTGATCAAAGTTATACTGTCAATGCCCCTTATTACAAATGGCTTTCCTAATCACAATAGCAATTTAATCAAATTTAATCCCTATAATATCTGAATAGATCGATATAAGCTTAATACCATTTCTTACGCCAAAAATAAAGGATGTTTTAAGTCATTCAGATTTAATTAAGTTTATCGATGGTGTTGTACATAATTGTTTTCATGTAGTGTCAATTGCACTTTTGCAATGTCCTGGGGTGCATACGAAATCAGAAATGTAATTTTATGTTTTAAAAATCATTCAACTGATTTTTCGAATTTCTTAAAGAATTTTTATAAACAGGATATGAATGTCAACTTAGATCAAGAATATTTATAAATGCATGCCATATTGCTAATCAAACTAAAACAGAAATTTCTGATCTTCGGTATATAATGTTGATTTTGGTCTATGCGGATGTGATTTGTATGACCAAAATTTGCGAGCTTTTTTGTGCTTGTAAATTTAGAAGTCTACTAGGAAAATTAACACCAAGTATCAAATTCAGAACTTTGAGAGTTTACGAGTCAATATATCCTTGATATTATTTCGTACTAACAAAATAAAGAATATTTTATTTCATTCAGATGTAATCCAGTTTATTGGCTGTGTATACATTATAAGTTTCACATAGTGCTAATTGTCCTTTGATAAAATGTCCTGGGGAGTACATTAGAAATGTATAATTTTATTTTGCAAATCATGTAACCTTTTTCAAATTTCAAGTATGTCATTATGGTCTTTTATTTTTCATACTTCAGCATATTTCGCAGAAATCCTTTTGCCTGTTAGGGCATCTTGTTTACAGTTAAAAACAAATTATCCCAATCTAAGTCAGTGAAATCTTTTTTAAATCCTACAGTATCCAATTTATTCCAATCTCTTTAAAAGTTGTTTTGATTCTTATCATTGTTTTTAATTACATCACTATAAGTTATTAAAAATTGGGGAAGATGATCAGAAACGGATGAAGTTTTCCAGAGATTGAATTAATTGATAAAAAATGAGACATAAAAATATAATTAGAGTCTTAGAGGTTGGAATATTTATGCGAGGCAATAAAAAGTGTGATTGTAGAGCTACCCTGTTAACTTCTCAAAAATCATATTTCCAGTTTACTACGAGTTTTTAATCAAGGGAAAAAACCCAAGCACTCTAAAGATCCTTTTTAATACACAAATTTGAGATTGTTATCATGATACCTGTAACTTTGACTCTTCACTTTCATGTCCATAAAAAAATGAACAAGCAAGTCCAAAATCCCCTATACAGCAACTGCCATCAGGTTTTACAAGCACATTACGACTTTTGAAGTCACGGTGCGCAATAGCTGGTTTAGGCGGCACTCTAGATGGTTCATCTTCATGAAGATACGCCAACCCAGAAACAATTGATAACAGTATTTTCAATAAGTCATTATAATCCAGGACAGAAGCTGACAAGTAGTCTGCTAAAGACCCTTTCTGGTGGAATTCTGTTATGATCCAGTATTGATCACGGCCTAGTTCACAGCGTTTTTCAGCTGAGTGGAACCTTAATATATTTTCATGCCACAACTGGTTATCACAATAAATAGAACGTTCCCTTTCCCACAAATCCCGTTCATTCGGTAAAAGTATTTTTACCGCAACTTGTTTGTGCTCATACGTTCCCCTCCAAACAGAACTGTACTTCCCCCTCGAAATTTCTTCATGGAACTGAACGGGTCTTGATTGAACAGGGGGACTAGCTTGAATATTGTCTTGAATATTCCTTCTATTTTCTTTATTTTTTTTATGTACTCTCCAAAAACGAGCAATTGCAATTGCAGCAATCAATGGCAGGCAAACAGCAAAACAAATCCACACCACCTTTGAAGAGGAAATTGAGTCAGAAGGTTTCCTCACTAAAAAAGAAAAAAATTCTTACTTTTAATTGAATAAACTAAAAGCACTAAATATATACACACTGTGAAACTGTGTTGCAATTATGTAAGACAAAATAAGAACAATTCAAGGTGAAAAAGGCCAAAAATAAAAGCCAGTTTCAGGTCAGATTCCAAACTCTAGGTGCATGATCTGCAGTCGTTAAAGCTGTTGAGCCTGCATACATATTTCTGCCACCACAGAGGATGTTGGTCCACCCATCGCGACATCATCAGTTTGTTTAGAGAAGTTATCGTCAAAAAATACCATGTTTTAATTCAATCTAATTTCTAATTCTAGTTATTTTCGGTTTTATTCCCATAATCATCATCAATTTGCATGAGTTCCCTGGTGATATTCAGTGTCATTTCATTTCATGTTCATGACATGATAAACTCTGATTTATTCAATTTTAATGACTAAACATGTAAGCATAAATATTTTTCAAGTTACAGTCATAGGAATTGTCAAAAAATTGAGTTGAAAATAACTTTTGATATGTAGTGGTAAAACAAGGTTACAAAAAAGCTTACCTTCAGTGGATGTAGTATGTACCAAGTTTTTTTCGTCAATTATTACTTTTTCGGGGACATTGCAGAGGTCTGTTTTGCAGCAACATGTGAACAAATTGGGACCATCAGGTCGTAATACACAACTGCTGTTTTTTACAGAACATGAACTCCAACAGCTTGCATGCATTACATACAGGCTATTTGAAGTGTTTCTTTCGTAAATTATCTGACATGCTGACAACTCTTTTGTCGTATATGTGCAGTTTTGCTTGCAATGATTGTCACGACAACTATCTCTTTCACCAAAATGGTAGCATTGTAAAGCAGACAGGCCTAAATAATTGTATAAGGGTATAAAGTAATGGGACCACTTAAAGTAACCCTGGTCAAGGTTTTTATGAAGCAAAATACAAAAAACACTCCAATATCCTTGATTATAACAATCTGAGGGCTTTTTTCTAATTAAAACTGTATTTATTAGCACATGGTGTAATTTATAATGCATTTTTTTAATTTGATGTAAAAAGTCATTTTGGACCAAATTGCTTTTTATAATATAACCCTAACAGGTTATTTTATAATAATAATACATAGGTTTCTGGGATAAGGTAAGGTACAGGCTCATTTATAAATCTTTTATTTGTTGTTATTTTGTCTAATAAAATGACATCAGTGTCTAATCTTAAGATTTTAAGATAAAACTCAAATCTTTTTCTACCTGTCTAGTCGGGCAACCACAACACTGGTTTTCAAAAATTTTGGTGGCCCGAACCAATTTTTGATGTCTCAGACAGTCGGGCCACCGCTAAGATCAGATACTGGACATTTGTGCATAGAAGGTGGTCTATCAGAACTTTGAATGAGTTAAATTTTATTCATTTGCTATTTTTGATGACAAGTTATTCTGTTGCGAATCATTGAAATATTTTATAATACTTCTTAACTTGAATGTTTTATGTAAAATTCAGTTTCAAAGTTTAAGATGGTGTCCTGTACTGTGTACATTTAATCTATAAAGTACAAAGATGTAATATTCATTAAAAGCAACGCGAAATTTGAACTACTCACTTATCTATTATATTAATAGCCGATTCTCTGTCTGTCTGTCACGCAAAATGGTAGAGAGAGTAAAGTCAGTTTTATGTTTTTTTAGCAAAATTTCAGTGGAAAATGAGAAAAATGGGAAAATGTATTTTAGCACATATTTACAATGTGAATGTTTGCTGGAAAGTGAAGAAAATTTCATATTATCTTAATAATAGAGAATGAAGTCAGTTTTACCTTAAGGGAAGAAATTTTCGCGGGAAGAAATTTTCGCGGAATTTAATTTCGCGGTTGAAATGGTAAAAATGGCCGATTTTCGCGGAATTTAATTTCGCGATTGACCAATTTTAACATGTTTCGCGGAATTAAATTTCGCGGTTTTCGATTTTCAAACAAATACTTAACAGAAAAAATGCCTCCTTTTTTGCGTTGTAAATCGTTTTTTCTTTTATTATTTAATATATAAAGTTAACATCGAATTTTCGCGGAATTTAATTTCGCGATTGAGCAATTTTGACGTGTTTCGCGGAATTTAATTTGGCGGTTTGGGGCAAAAATCGCGAAATTAAATTCCGCGAAAATTTCTTCCGCGAAAATTTCTTCCCGCGAAAATTTCTTCCCTTAAGGTATGTGTTTCAGTGTGGTTAAAATGGTAGCGCAAAATTTCAGTGGAAAGCAAAGAAAAGAGAGGAAGAAAACATTTTATTTAAGTACATATCTACAGCTGGAAATTGTGCTAGAAAGTAAAGAAAGTTTACTATTTTGTTTTAGAGTTTAGAAGTGTTTGAAAATAATTTAAATGATTACAGAATGATCGATGTTGTTTTTACAAGGTGTGAGTTGGTATCCTTTTTGTTGGTAGTTAAACTACAGTTAAGCCACTGCCCAATACTGCTCAGCCTCATCTCACTAATGTCCGACTGTAACATTCTTATTGTTATTAATTTGCTGCATGAAAACTCAGATTCACAGTATATACAGGTTGATGTTAGACTCCAATCCTTAGATATACATGTCATTAAGTTTTTGTTATTGATTACCATTTTCAAGGTAAATGCCTTCTCGAACTTTGAGTTTCTTGTATTTTTCTTTCAAAAGTCATAATCTATCTTTATATATTAGGTTTTTTT
Organism: Turritopsis dohrnii; assembly: GCA_027922465.2. NCBI lineage: Eukaryota > Metazoa > Cnidaria > Hydrozoa > Anthoathecata > Oceaniidae > Turritopsis > Turritopsis dohrnii. The sequence goes on from BQMF02000295.1 coordinate 73,016, forward strand.
TGTATCGTTATACATTATAAAAGTTCTGTCCAACATAACCTTGACACAAAGGAAACACAGTTGGAGGGTATCAATTTGTTTCAAATCATTTTGTATTTATACTGTTATTGTTTAATGTTTGCTTTTGTATGCCTAGGTATATAGTTCTGTGTCATATTGCTATTTGTTTATGTTAAATCTTCTGCATATTAAAAAAAATGACTTCAGTCAATAGTATGGCATTTTAAGGTTTTTGGTTTTTGGTTCTGATTCATGTTTCCAGGGTAAAAAATAATTTTAGAAAACCTTTATTGGTTTAACTCCAGTGTTAATGAACCCATTAAAAGTTTTTACACGATACTGCATGCACATTTATGTGCATTTATAGTGAGATGTTAGTTGCCTTTGTATTTCTTTATATAGTTTTGAGTTTACTTTTCATCTTCTGCTTGTAAAAAAAGTTTTCTTTTTTTTTTTTTTTTTTTATTTACGAATGTTTACCCAGGATAGCCTCTTCAGTTCCTTAAGGTACTGTTATCAATTAGGGTCCTGCGAAGGAGGTCCTAGAGCATTTAAAGCCCCCATTTGGGCTACGGAAGCTGTAATGACAGGAACCGCTCAACTAGACAACCACCCTAGACATCATTCCTACTCTCTTGCTGAGTGCTAAGCAGAGAGGATTGATTCACACTGTTATAGTCGCTGGCATGACTCGGTCGGGGATTGAACCCACGACCTCCCGAACAGGAAGCGAGCACTCTACCACAAGGCTACCAGTCGGTAAATAGTATCCGTCAATAGTATGGCATTTTTATGTGTTTCAATGTTTGGTTTCACGTCTCCAGTATAGAAAGTAATTTTGAACCTGTAAACAATTTTTTACAAGAGACTACTCCCATTTCTATACATGATATTGCAATATTGCCTCTGGGTATAAAGATAATGTTTTCAGTTAAAAGTAGGGAATTGTTCAGGGCAAAATTATTTCTGTGCCTTTATGGGGTTCAGCTCCTAGGTTGACTGAAACCTTTAAAACTCTATCTTAGAAAAATAGTTAGGTTTGACCTTTTTGGCTTTTTTTTACTTGGGTGTATAACTCCTATGAAAAGTTTCATTCATTTCAAACATTTTTTTACAGGATTTAAACACATTGTTTACTAAACTAAAATGGGGAAAATTTTGGAAAAAAGTTTTGGGGTCCAAGGCTCTTATGACATCATTAAATTTTCCTTTAATTTTATTTTTCTAAACTCTTTGTGTGTGATACAACGCAGGCTGAATATGGGCGGCGAGCGACGGCGCCTTGGTGGCCAGTTACATCATAATTATGCTAGCAATTCCAAAGATTGCTGTGTAAAATCCTGACGTCATAAAAAAATTCGAAAATCACTCAACTTCAACAGTTATTACCTTTCTTTTGGAGTGCGCTGGCCGATTTCGGTTTTTTAAATGTTTTCCTTGATTTTTTGGCTTTCTGGTGATATCTTATTTCCCCAGTATGTTATTCAGTGAAATGCTTAATTAACGGCTGATGTGCTAGTTTTCCCGCCTGTGGCCATGAAAATATTCGACCAGGAATCACTTTGATGTTCGGTGCGGTGGATTGGCTTGTTGAATTGATGTCAAACTTTGCAGATTATGTAAAAAAGGGCTGGGAAATCCAAAAATCATCTGGAAATGTTGTTTCCAATAGCTTTCTATGATATTTCATTAATTTTCTGTTATATCAGTTTTTCGCTCGAAAAAAATTTTTTCTCTTGCAGTCCAAAAACAATCACTTCAATCCTTCCTCTTTCCAACTGTGTAATTATTTTCCTATAAATATCACTCAATCCAGTGCGGAAAAGCTCAAAGTTGGATATTTCACCCTTGATTTCAATGTTTTCCTTTTCCGAGAAAAATATGAACGATTGAAATTTAAAAATGGCAGATTTTGGTATAAATAAACATTTGACAGGAGTAAAATAAGTTGTATATTCATTATTGATATGTTTTATCATTCACAAAGCTTTTACTTTCCCTTTAAATAACAGTTTATTATATAAAGGTAAGTTATTTTTATTATTAATGATTTTTAACAAAATGTCTGTTAATAAATTTAATATCTTACTGAAATTAACTGTTTATATTGTCTGTAGTCCCAGATGTGATATCAATGATTATTTCTGTCTATTAGTTTGCCCAATGGAAAACAGAAACTAATGGAAGTGGATTTTGATATAATAATATTTATAATACATGTTTTCCTTGTTTGTCTTCTCTTGATTTTGCCATGTTGCTAGGGAAAATTTGGGGTAAATCTTGAAATTCACTAGAATGTATAAGCACCACACACCATATTTACTTATTTTCTGTTTAATCACAGTCAAAAGTTGTCAGTTGCCCCATTTCTTTTATTGTAACTACTGGAAATGTGCATTTTGTCTTGATTTTACCCCGTTGCTAGGGAACATTTGGGGTAAATCTTGAAATTAATTAACAAAGCACCACATTTTGTTATTTTCTATTTAACCAGAGTCAAAGTTGTTAGTTGTCCCATCTCTCATATTGTGACTACTTAAAATGTGCATATACACCTTTCCCGTAATTGATTGCGCAATACTTTTAACCATACTCCGCCTCGTTTTCGCAAAGGTTGATATGGTAACAGAATGGCACTGGACTCATTTCAGTAATGAGCAATTAGTGTAATGATTGTGATAGTGTTAATTGAGCACGGTATAGCATGGATAAAAATATTGCACAATCAATTACGGGGAAGGTGTATCATCTTCATTTTACCCCGTTGCTAAGGAAAATTTGAGTTAAATCTTGAAATTCACTAGAGTGTATAAAAGCACCACACGCCATATTTACTTATTTTCTGTTTAATCAAAGTCAAAAGTTGTCAGTTGCCCCATTTCTTTTGTTGTAACTACTTGAAATGTGCATTTTGTCTTGATTTTACCCCGTTGCTAAGGAAAATTTGGGGTAAACCTTGAAGTAATATGTAATTTGGTTCCACAAACTTAACGTTTCTTTGCTCCACCTTAATTTGAAGTAGTAAGTATATATGTTTTTTGGAGCTTCTGCTTGTTAATTCTTGTTTTAACCCTATTTTATGTGTAGTTGCCATGGGGGAAATCCCTGTTGCTATGTATAATATTAATTGAAAATAAATATTGTTTTTTGTAGTAAATGGCTGAAAATATCAAGTCCAAAATTATGAAGTGTTAAAAAGTTATATATACAATATTCTTTAAAAAATCCAATGTTTTGGATAACTTTGGAACGGCTTATCGTAGACCCCTCATTTTTTTCTCTTGAAAAGATCTATCCAATGATGAACATAGTTTCATAGCTTTTTGACAAATTTGATTTTTTGGTCTGGAAATGCTAATTATGTGCTGCATAATTTGATATTTTTAAATTGAACTAAACAGTGAAATTAAAAATTGAAATTAAAAAAATGGAATTAAACAACCACTACGAGAAACAAGCTAGAAGAGGAGATTAAATGATTAAATATTTAAACATTACCAAGTTAGATGATTTGATAATAAGCCTGTTCCAATGTTAATTACACTTTTATACCCTGTACATACTAAAAATCAAATACAATGTATGAAAATAGATAGGAAGTGCTAATGTGTATTGAAACTTTCTAATGTCGATTGTCTTTAAGGGGACTCCAGAGAGCCAAATAAAGTGACAACATTTTGAAGTGTATAAAGACTTATATTTCCTGCGAGGCTGCGTGCACATACTCACAGGAAAATGACTTGATTAATGATATTCTATGTTGCAATGTACCGTAATTATCGAGCAAAGAACACTGGTGTTTATAAACATTACGTCACTAAGAACTCATCTATATTAATAAATTCTAACATGTGTTTTTTATATAATAATTATCTATTTGCTGGCAGTTATTTACTAAAATGATTACCAAACTATGGTAAAACGGTAAAGCAATAACAATTTTCATGAAAAAAAATACGAGCACTATTTAACTTACCATTTATAAAGAATAAAAAAATTAAACTAAGTGACTCCATCTTTACGGGATCCATTTCAGTGTAGTCTGTGGTAGAAAATAATGACCCCTTAGATTTTGACCCCCCCCCCCCCCCCCCCCCCCCCGTGGTTTACGCTTATGACTTGCTAGATTTTCTTTCTTTTGGGTTAGGTAAAGATTTTTCCAAGCATTTTCTACCGCCGTTATACGGAAGTTTTAACTCAATCTTTAATTAAGTTTCAAAACTCAATCTTGTATACACTTTTTATAATTGTGACGGTTTATGGGAAAGTGATAACAAGAGAAAAAGCGATTTGAAGCACTTAATCGCTTTTCCGCTTCACATGGATCGCTTTTCTGCTTTACATTAATCGCTTGGAATAAGAACCAGGTAATCAGTTCATTATTAAACACTAACGCGTGCTACCTGTAATTATACAGTGTGTATCAAAATGTCTTATCCACCAACTTTAAAGGCGTATATTTCATTACATGCCTGATAAAATATTGTGAATTTTATATCACAAGAAAGTGCTTTTCATGCTCTATTTATTAATATAAAATGTTTGCCAAAATATTTGTTCTTCGAAAAGATATTGAAGAAAAACTCAACGATTTGGTTCATTAAATTCTTAAAAGTCAATTAACTGACATGCTAATGAATTTTTAATGGTGTAATTTTCTTTTGTTGTGCTGATGAAACCTTTAGAAAATTTTAAGTATACCTTTGCGTATTAATTTCCCATAACAACTGATCTAAAAAATTTCAAATAAAAATTTTTTACACTGTGTGATGATTTTTAATTTTTTTATTGTGTTTACAAATGGCATTTATTGTAAATTGAGTTAATTGACTTTTAAGAATTTAATGAACCAAATCGTTGAGTTTTTCTTCCATATCTTTTCGAAAAACAAATATTTTGGCAAACATTTTATATTTATGGATAGAGCATGAAAAGCTCTTTCTTGTGATATAAAATTCACAATATTTTATCAGGCATGTAATGAGATATACGCCTTGAAAGTTGGTGGATAAGACATTTTGATACACACTGTACATCCGTCACATTGAGTTTTCATTGTTATAAATTCTGGTTATTAATTAAGCTACGTTTACATTGCGAAAGACCCAATCACGTCCTTTCTCTTGTATTCGTCGAGTTTATTTTGTTCGTTATTTGTCATGGGAAGACTTAATATAACTGGCCTTTAATAATGCCTCTAGAGGTTAAGTTTCCTGCAATTTAGAGATTTAAAAAATTAAAAATTTTCGGCCCCTCGAAGCCCAACATGGGGGCGCCGTGCACTTGTAAACAATCCCTAATAGGGTCAGGGTTTGGTCAAAAGCGTAAAGCACGGGGGGTCAGGGGTCATATTCTACTACACCTGTGCCTCTCAACATTCGAAGGCGTTGATGACGTTGATCTCAGTAAGTGCCAATATTCAAGATTTTTTTTTAGATTTTATGACGTCAGGTCACAAAGAGAATAATCTCGAAAGCTTAACATTAAATGTAGTTTTTTTGTTCATTATTTGTTCATTATTTACAATTTACAATTTACAATGTGCACGCCTCAAAATTGGCGAAATTTTCCATTGTGTTGTTTGTTACGTCGTTACAACTTCAATTTAGTCTATTCATTTATTTTGGGTTGGGGTTTAGCATGGGGAGGGATTTAGGCTGTTTTGACGTGGCGCAGACATTTACATTGTGTTTCGTGTAGTATCTTGGTTTACTGGTTGTCACTTTTTGCATCTTTTCTTTTCGGATCTATTTTCTTTGTTTTTAGGTTTAGGTTTGATGCGTTTATGACTTCCACAAGTATATCTTTTAATGTTAGTGTTTGTTTAAAGGGATCGAATTCCGCAGTAAGATCTTTAATTTCCATACTGGAGTTTTGGCGGGAATTTTCGATCCTCTTTTCGTTGTACATTTTCGGCATTTTTTAAAGGTGCCGTTCTAACATTTAGGGTTTGTTTCTGATGTGGAAACTTCGCAGGGTGTTTCATCTTGGCTTTTTGAACCTCCTTGCCAAGTTTTGTGGCAAAACGGGAATTTTTGCCATTTTTTAAAAATGGTTGTTGGGAGCTGGTTTTTGCTTTAAAGAATTCTTTGGCCAATATGTAAACTTCCTGCGAAGAAATTTTTTTGAAAACGCCAATTGCTTCGCCAGAAATCTTAGGTTTTCACTTTCGTCGTTTTTAAAAGAATAATTTCTCTCTATTCTGAAAGATTATTTTTTCTTCTTGAGAACAAAGGAATTATTTGATTTAACAAAAGATTTCCGGAGTAGATCCACATCTTCGTATTACAGAGAAAAACGTTTGAATTTATCTGTCTTTGAGCCTCGTTTCTGCCGAAATAGGACGTTCCCTTAAGGTTTTTTGTTCTTTTTGTTTTGTTTATGGCTATTTGTGGTCCAAGCATGGCCTACCATCATTTTGGGTGAGATTGTATTTGTTAGCCTCTTTTTAGTGTGAGATTGAGGCTATAAGTGTCTAAATCAGTTTTTTTTTTATTGTTCAGGTTTTCTGGCCTTTATAATGGCAGGGAGAAGGAAAGGTTCCCATCTCTCCTCACACACACTACACTGGGGTGAGCAAAGGCAGCTTGCTACCTTGCCTTCCCTCAGTGCCTGGCAATATTTGACATTATCACTATAGTCAGTTCTCGTCTCGTGTCATCCGTGGTTGGGAGTATATCATGGTGGGCTTTGAAGATGGTGTCATAGGTATTAGGAACACAGCATCCCTTAAAGAGATAAGACCATTGCCTTGTCGTTTTTGGTGGAAGTCTCCTTTCCCACACTATTTCCCCTCTTGTTTTCTGCATTAGGGGAAGGAGAGCTTTTGTGATGTTCTTCACCGTTGATATTTTATCTTTCGGCGAGGCTTTCTCTATGACCTCAGCTTTGGGGTAGAAGGTTGGTTTGAGTTGGAGTGATTTCGGCCTGGTATTGTCTATGGACGCTATACATCAGGTAGCATACCAGGGGTGGTTCGAGGTTGATGTGAAGAGGTCATGTACTCTCTTTATTGCAATTGCCAGGGAGTGCCTTTGGGGTGAAGGAGTCCTAGTCCTCCCTGTTCTCTAGGCAGAGAGTACATGTGAAAGAGTAGTGGTGATGTTGTCGTTCCAAACAGAGTTGATTGTATTAGTGAGTGTAATTTTTGGTGATCCACATGGGAGGAGGGAATATGGTATACAAGCGGATTAGTTTGCTGAACACAGTTCAGCAGGGTGACTTTACCATTGATGGAGAGGTGTCTATGCTGGATGAACCTTAGTTTCGCATCGCATGAGGTTACCGCTTTGGTCCAATTCAGCTGTGACGCTCCGACTCCATCATTGGTCAAAAGCACACCCAGGATTTTAATTTCCCGTGTCCATTGTATACCATTAGGTAATGTGAAAGGTTCAGGTGGTAATGAACCAAAGGCAAAGGCCTGTGTCTTAGAAAGGTTGAGTTTTGCTTGTGTTGCCAGGCCATACCATTCAAATGTTTGTATGACCTGTGGGATGTGGGTTGGGTCAGATAGAAGTGTGATAGATTGGCTCAGGTTCTTTTGACCGATGATGGCTGCATTGAGGGTGTTGGTTAAGTCCTCACCCCGGATGTCCCAGAAGTGGGCATAAAACTCTTTAGGGAGACCATCTGGATCAGGGGATTTGGAGTTGTCGATTTGGTTCAGGCTTGCTTTGAGTTCATCCTGGGTGAGGGGGGAGCTGAGGTGTTGTGTGTTCTCTCCCTCCAGACGTTTGGGGATTCTGATCAAGATGTCGGTTTGTGCTTCTCTTGATAAGGGTTCGTCGGCAAAGAGCTTTTGGTAAAATTCTTGGGTTGTTCCTAATATGTCATCGTTGTTGGTGATTCTAGCATTTTGGGTTTTTAGTGATGTGATGGTTTTCTTTTTTGCTGTAAGCTCTCCGCCGCGAAGAAGGCTCGAGATGGTGTTTCGCCTTCTTCGATAGAGGTTATCCGACATCTTGTCCGTACTCCGAATTGAGAAATAATCTCTGCTTGGACGGCGATTGTGTCTTTTTGTGGTTCTGAGGCCAGTTGATCTAAGAGTTCACTAAGTCACTAAGTTTTCTTTTTATTTCCTGTCTCATGGTGGTGCATTGGTCAATCGAAATGCTTTTGATGTAGGCTTTCCCTACGTCCCACCATGAGAGGATGTCTTGAAATTGCTGTTTTTGTGACCTGCAGTGAGTCCAGAATTGTCTTATTTTGATCGTGGGTTGTTTGTTTTGTTGTGGAATTTGATTTTCTGGCCAGAACACGTGCGCCCTCATACCCATTACTTTGATGTTCTTGGGTATTGGTTTGGTTAGTTTACTGAATAGATAGACTCTGGTATCATTGTATATATATTCTTTCCATTAACTGACCTTACTACTCTATAACGACTTTTAATTTTCCCATATGATCGAAAGTAATCTGTGATTAATTCATCTGGGATTTCATGAGGGATGTTGGTTATCGTCACTCTGACTTCTTTATTTATTGGCTTGGACGTACGGAAGGATATATGTTTTCCTCCCATGTCCAAGCCATCTTTTATGAGTTTATGGGTTTGCTCTTTTTTTCAAGAGTAATTCTGATCGTATTAGTGTACTTCAAGTATTGAATGCACTCTGTGTTTCCACCTGCTTTGTTGATTGCTTTCTCCAATACACAAGGATCAAAATTTTGTACTACCTTGGTTATTATTGTTTTTTGTAAAAAGTATTGGGCTTGTTTTGGAGTGATGAGCTCGTCGACGTGGTCTTCTTGTTCGTGTTTTTTGGTTTGTCTGCTGCTACTGCAGCCTAATTTTTGTTGTTGTTTAAGTTGGTGTGGTTTGTGGGGTTGTTGTTTTGATTTTTGTTGAGTTCAGATTGGTTTGTGAATTCAAGGATTTTGTTGTGTGGTTTGGGGGTTAGCTGGTTTTGAAAAATCCACCATTTTGTTGACAGGTTGTGGCGGAATTTTTTGACAAAATTTACCAAGTGGAATGAAGTTTAATTGAAATAATAATTTAGCCCTGATGTAAGTATTCAAGTGAGATTCGGTTTCCGGCAAAATTCCTACTTCAAAGACTTGAGAGTAAGTTGATATGTCAGTGACCAAGGTGAAATTCTTAGGGGATAGGGTTGGTGGGCATTTGAATACTTAGATCAGGGCTAAATTATTATTTCAATTAAACTTGATTCCACTTGTTTAATTTTGTCAATAATAATTTAGCCTCTGATCGTAAGTATTCAAATGAGACTTCAAAGCATCAACTTTGATCTCAATGTCCCAGATAGATCGGTGTCAAATATCAACGTTTATAGGTCATAAGGATTCCATTTAGGTGTATATATATTTGTGTCCTATCATGACAAATCATGTACAAGTTTTCCTAACTGTCTCTCCAAAATGCTTTAAAATAGAGAGCCTATAAAACTTGGCAAAGGTGGAAGTGTTCCTCCATCCTGCTGCTTTGGCAATATCTTTCAACGATAACCCCATCTGCTCCGCTTAACTGGTGGATGCCTTCCTCGTTGAGTGAGCACTGAAGACCACTATGTCAATACCAGTAATGCCTAAAAATAACTTGACATATCTGGCAATCGTTGATGATACTACAGGCTTGTGCTGATAAGCATAGGAGGGAATTAGATTCTGAGGGTTTCCCTCCAAATTCTCTCTGATGTTTTCTGTTCTTCTGAGGTACTCCTCGAGGCAATCCACAACGAAAAGTTTAAAGTTATCTGGGAAGGTGCGAAAAACCAATGGTTCCTGATGTTTCCCTGATTTTGTTGTCTTAAGCACTGTTGGTATATAGAAGTTAATAGATTCTTTTGATGTGTGACAGAAGTCAATCTGGAGTGTCCCAATGGTCTGAGCACGGTCTCCACTTAGTAGGCAAAGTAAAGTCACCAACTTTTTTGTCAGAAATTCCATGTCGAGCTCTTTGTCCTCTGGCAGCCCTGAGATATAATTCAGTACAATGTCAGGATCATAAACTGCTGTGTGTTTTGGAAGGGATGGTCTTAGTTTAAAGACTCCTTTTATAACTCTGCTGACTGCCTCGTTTGATCCAAAGGATATTCCATTCATCTTTGGAAGTACTGCAGACAAGGCTGATCTTGCTGCCGCTATATAGCCATATTTCGAGCCCTGGTTGAACAGGTGAGTTAGAAAACTTATCCCATCATTGTGTGAGACATTGTAAGGTGAAATGTTTCTTGCTTCACAGAACTCCTTCCATCTACGCAAATATTTATTATAGCTTGTGGAAGTGCTGGTTGACCAGGAGGATAGGAGTAAGTTTGTTTCTTCCGGTGGCAGACCTTTCATCTCTATAGCTTCCCTGAGACAATTGCTGCAATCAGCTTCAAGTGGCTTCTCAGTGGATGCTTCTCCTCCTCCCTTTGTGGAAGCACAAGGAGATCTTCCCTAGGAAAGACAGGTACATCTTTAATTACAATTTCTAAAAAGGATGTATACCAAGGTTGTTTGGCCAATCTGGTACAATCAGTAAACCTGAAGCTTCATCATGACCAATCTTTTGAATAGTTTTCGCCACACAGTTAAAGGGCGGGAAGGCATAAAATTTGATATCACCCCAGTTAATCATGAATGCTGTGTGTTGATGCGAGTGGCAAAAAGGTCAACCTTAGGTTCATAATTTAAGGCTTTGGTGAGGTCTTGGAATGTTGTCTTAGGCAACATCCATTCCGTCCTTGTCTCAGCTTCTCGTGACTCATTGTCAGCCTCGACATTCAGGACACCTGGGATATGGGTGGCAGAGATCCAATTACCCCGCTCTATGGCCCATTCCCATATTTCATGTGCCACTATATTTATGTCAACAGACCGAGTACTACCCATTTTATTAATCCCAGCAACAGCTGCTGTCAATTTTAATAATGATGTGTTTGTGATGCACTTTGTTGCGTAAGGCTTTAAGCCCAAACAAGACAGCTTTTAATTCGAGTACATTTATATGTTTGTTTTCTTTCTCAACAGTGGTAAAATGTCCACCCGTTGACTGGTTTCCCATTACAGCCCCCCCCCCCCCCCCCCCCCCCATCCTACTGAGGAGGATGCATCTATTGTCATTACGATTCCGGGATTTTCCCTGAGAATCGGGGCCCAGCTTTCTCTGATATTATCCCTCCACCAGATTATATCATTATAGCCTCTTCAGAAAGGGTAATCCTCTTGTCAAATTTCCCTTTATGCCACCTGAGCATGCTCATTTTTAGAGTCTCGAGACTTCTGTAGTGGAGTTTCCCATAAGTTACGGCTATAAAACTACTGGAAAATTTACCCAGCAGTCTTGCAATCGTCCTTATTATGACTCTTGGAGCTTTTAGTATTGGAAAACTTTACCTCTGTGGTAAAACTTCAAGAATTTTTGGCAATCCTTGTGGATCGGGACGCTGTAATATGCATCCTTGATATCCAATTTTGACATGTAGGCATAAGGTCGTACTAAGCATAAGATAGACTTCAACGTCTGCATCTTAAACTTTTTCTTTTCGATTTCCTCGTTAAGCCTTTTAAGGTTGAGAACAAATCGAAATCCACCATCTGATTTCTCAGTTACAAAAATTGGTGATATGAATTCCCCTTCCTCATGGAAGGATGGTTTAATCACTCCTTTTTGAAGCAATTTTTCAACCTCATTGTTCACAAACTCTTCCATCCTTGTATTCAATGGGTATGATTTGTTTGGTTGTTTGGCACATTTTGAAAGAGCATAGCTCCCGCCCAGGGGCTTGAGTTTCCTCCTCAAAATCCCTTGCTGCCATGTGCCAGAATTCCTAGTCTTCTTCCAGGACTTTGTCACTTCTGGATTCCCCTTCCTCTTTGTCATCTTTAGTAGATGACCCTCCGCATGCTAATAGCCACTGGCCAGACGCGGAGATGGAAAGGGAATCTTCTACTGACTGAGCCTCCTCTGAGTCATTGTCAGTCAGTAAGGATTTCGGGAAAGCTCCATCTGGAACATTACAACCATTATTTTTAGGTTGGAACAACTCCAGCATTTGATTGATCTGCTTCTGTTGGTTAGCCATCATAGCCTCAAGTTTGGAAATTTCATCTTTGTTCACCTCTTGCACTGTCTGTAACACTGCAGATACAATTGCTGTACAATCGATGTTCATTGTCGCTCCAATATTATCAGGTGGTAATGTTGGTACCTGCACCATTGCTTCATCGTTAATATTTGTTGTGTCTAGTAACCAACAAATTTTCAGGGTAACTTACCGCAAATGTAATTTCAACACTGCATTAGGTCACTAGCATAAGATTTACATTATACCTGACATCAAGTTGCTTGCTCTTTTCCCCAATGCAGATGTCGGCATAAATCAATCTCTGTAAACTAACAATTAACTATAATAACAAAGGAAGGCTGTCAACATTGACAGTCAGCTCTCTTCACGTGCGATCCGTAGGAACGTCGAAGTCGAAAAAAGAATTTTGCCGGAAGCCGAATCTCATTTGAATACTTACGATCAGAGGCCAAATTATTATTAATTTTTCGTCTTGCTTACCTTGACTTTGACTCCATGTTGTTTTTCTGGGTCCAATGAGCGGACTGGACGAGGCGATTTTCTTCGATTTTCATTTTCAGAGAAGAGAATCAAGTAAGAGTTTATTTTATTTATTATTTATTTTTTTATTTTTTTATTATTATTTTTACTATCTATATATTAATAGCCGATTCTCTGTCTGTCTATCTGTCTGTTTGTTTGTAAGTCACGCAAAATGGTAGATTGAGTTGTGAGCGAAATTATTTCTTTTTTTGTGTGCGACGTGAGTTTGAAGCAAATACATTGCAACCCCCAGGGGCGGATCTAGGATTTTTTAAGGGTTAGGCAAATTTTTTTGCCAAACACACGCAAGGGCGCAATCGATAAAATTTACGCCAGTTTACGCCCAATGTAATACATACTTTCCGAAATGTCAAAAATATTAACTCGAATTCATTCGTTCTGACGTACGTAAGGAGTGTTATAATGCAAGCCTGTATTGTTGCACTAATGGGATAAGGAAAATAAACAAAAGAAAACCAATTGAGTGTGAATGGAATGTATTGAACTACGTTATAATAGGCCAAAATAATATTTTCTGCCAGATTGGAGGTTAAGTAAATAACCAATAAATTACTTCATCTGTTATCTTCTTCATTTTCTTGATTGCTTGTACATGAACAGGAAGAATCCACCATATGAAAACATACTTGCAATGAATCAAATAAATAAATTTTCAATCACCTATACCATGATAGATTGGAGTTCTCAGATAGATACATGATATTTTATCTATGTACTGGTCAAGATGGTCAGATAGAAAGAAAAGAAAAGAATTAATGTTAAGTACACGCTCCTTTAAAAATAGAGTAAAATGACAAAAATCAAAGTTAGAGACAAGCTCCTTGATCATTATCAGGCAGCAATTAAAAACAGATTTCTGCACTAGGCGTTCATCAAATCAAATATGGTATACCCTACCCTAAAAATGATCCATAGTTAAATAATTAATATCAAATTAGGGGAACCACTATTGAAAGAAGATGGTGTTTCCAGAAATCCCTGAGACAAGTCCAAGAACATTATATAAAACTACACAACAACAGATAAGTTACGTACTGCTTCCTCTTTTCCTCTTTTCCAGAATTTAATGTAGCAAAGGAAACAAGAAGTCAAACTAAAACATTATATATAAAAAAAGTATAAATATAGAAAAAATATAAAAAAAGGTAATTACCTTTTTCAAAAGAAGACATAATGTAGGTGTTTTTTGTATTACATCATAAAATATGCATTGCATAAAGTGAATGTAAGATTTCAAAAATTAAATACATATCTCAGAAACTGGAAGTAAGTTATACTAACAAGAGGCTTTTTGAGCTCTATCATTTTGGTTCATCATATCATTTTAGACACAGGATCCTTCTAAAGTTAATTCAAAACCAGAGAGTCATCTCGAATCAAGAAAAACCATGCTGAATTGAACAAATAGTTATATACCAGATAGAGATACTGGTGCTAAAAAAAACATGCAGATGCCTACGCAAAACAACTCAGAAAAATAACAATGACTTTGTGTATTATAAACTCAGTCATTCAAACGTAATTTCATAACATTTGCAGATGCATTTTTGGTTAACAGAAACAGATACCAAAAATATTTTAGAAAATAGGCTTCGGTTCAGTCGACACAAACAAACTTTATACATTGCTGAGCTAGTAATTAACTGTCGTCATACTTATGTTCAACGAATTATAGTGCTAATAATTATAGTGCTAATAATCCATGCTAATCATTTATATTACATAAAATAAAATAAAACACTTCCAGCCACAATGTTTTCATTTTGCAGAAGCAAAGAAGAGACATAACTCAAAAAAAAATGCTTTTCCTAGATTTTGAAGTCAGTTTTCAACAGATGTATTAAGTGAATTCAAAATTCCATAGCTAATACTTTCCTAATTAATACTTCATTATTATTGCTATCAAAAGCTGCGACAATGTTTTCTAGCGAACCATGTTGAACTGGGTCTAATTCGAAGGTCCCACGGTCGTTCAGATTTTGGTGATCATTCATTCAATAACGTGTGTAAACCCATGGTTGTACCTTAGGCAAATTTTCTTCTGGTTCATTCATTTAAAGTGTGTAAACCCATGGCTCCTTAGGCAAATTTTCTTCCAGTTCATTCATTAAAGTGTGTAAACCCGGGGCTCCTTAGGCAAATTTTCTTCGCCTAAGATGAGCATTAGGCACTAGTCTGTGTTGTCAATGTGACTGTGAGAAGTCATTTTCCGGCCAGAGATGAATACCTATAAACTCAAGCTATCCAAAACATTAATTTTCAACATGATGGCGCGCGCCGCGCCTCGCCGGGGGAGAATCCTATTGCGAGAAGAGAGGACCGGGCGGATATGATATATGATGCGGGAATCTCTGATATTTTCGATTTTTTTCTGATTATTGTATACAATAACTTTTTCATACAATTTTATGAAAAACATAATTTAACTGATTTTGGGTTAGGCGTTTGCCTAAGTTGCCTAACCCTGGATCCGCCCCTGAACCCCAATCGAATGTGACTTTTTTTGGCTGATGAACTAATAGGAATAACGTTTTGCTTTTATTATTATGTCAGTTTTATATTCCACGTTGACTTGGCTTTGAAAACAATACATCAACTAAAAACTAACTGATTAAACATTTTGGACAACAAGCAGCAGTGGCAGAACGTGGCAGCATGTGCGGTTTGCCATTGTATCCTAACGCTTTCATGACTGTCTGAGACGGGTGAACTTTTTTCGAACAATCAAAATGTTTATAACCGATAGGTAAAAAAAAGAGAATCATGAAACAAAATATTTTTTTTTGCTTTTGTCTTAATAGTTGTCTTAATTTCTTTTAATCGATTTCTTTTAATCTATTTTAATCTGATCGAACGTTTTTTATTCAATTCATTCATTTAGCACGTGCATTTTTTTCTCCTCCCGTGTGATCTTTTTAAGAAGAGAAACCATTTTTTCACCTACTTCTGACAGCACCCATGTTAGAGCGCGTAAAACAAAAACTAATAATAAGTTGAAAAGTTTTTCTTTCTGCGTTTTGAGTGAATTGTTAAACTGATACTTGACTGGTTTAAAATCGTAAATAAAAACCACGTGAAGTTCACGTTCGGAATGCATTGTGTAAAGCAAGAAAGTCTACTGACATTAAATGCGACTGCGACAATGAACGGCTGAGTTAAGAACATGCAAGATTTGAAACACCAGGAACGTATTTCTATTAACCTGCAAACGAGCTTTATTAAGCGACAAAGCCAGCAGCAAAGGAAGTCTTATCGCTGGTGTTAAGTGCAATAATTTGGAGCAGGTGGTGATACAACGCAGGCTGAACATGGGCGGCGAGCGATGCCGCCTTGGCGGCTAGTTCTATATATTAATAGCCGATTCTCTGTTTGTTTGTTTTTGCGTTTGTTTGTTTGTTTGTTTGTTTGTAAGTCACGCAAAATGGTGGATTGAGTTGTGAGCGAAATCATTTCTTTTTTTGTGTGCGACGTGTGAGTTCGAAGCAAATACATTGCAACCCCAATCGAACGTGATCTTTTTTGGCTGATGAACTAATAGGAATAACGTTTTGTTTTTATCGTTACTGTTAGATTTATATTCCACGTTGACTTGGTTTTGAAAACAGTACATCAACTAAATACAAAGAAACTAACTGATTAAACATTTTGGACAAAAAGCAGCAGTGGCAGAACGTGCCAGCATATGTTCGGTTTGCCACTAACTCTTGCCTGACTGTCTGAGACGGGTGAGCTTTTTTTTGAGCAATCAAAATGTTTAAAAACCGATAGGTAAAAAAAGAGTATTATATCAAAACAAAATGTTTTTCTTTTTTTTTTTTTTGCTTTTCTTTTAATAAATTAATTTCTTCTTTTAATTGTTAAGCGTTCTGATCGAACGTTTTTTTATTCTATTTATTCATTTAGCACGTGCCTTTTTTCTCTCCTCCGTTTGAACTTTTTTTTAGAAGAGAAACCATTTTCCCCCTGTTTTATAGCACCCATGTTAGAGTGCGTAACTTTTCTAAAACAAAAGCTAATAAAAAGTTGAAGTTTTCTCTCTCTACGTTTTGAGTGTATTGTTACACTAATCAAAGATTGGCTTTACCAGAGGTTGTGACTTCGAATCTGCTTCTGGTTGAGCACAAGTTGTACGAGCCGTTTATAAGGAAATTTGACGTTTATTGATAGAGTGATACAGAGCAGATGGATATGGGCGGCGAGCGACGCCGCCTTGGCGGCTAGTCTATATATTAATAGCCGATTCTCTGTCTGTTTGTTTGTTTGTTTGTAAGTGACGCAAAATGGTAGATTCAGTTGTGAGCGAAATTATTTCTTTTTTTGTGTGCGACGTGAGTTCGAAGCAAATACATTGCAACCCCAATCGAACGTGACTTTTTTTGGCTGATGAACTGATAGGAATAACGTTTTGTTTTTATCATTATTGTTAGTTTTATATTCCACGTTGACTTGGCTTTGAAAACAGTACATCAACTAAATACAAAGAAACTAACTGATTAAACATTTTGGACAAAAAGCAGCAGTGGCAGAACGTGGCAGCATATGTTCGGTTTGCCACTAACTCTTGCCTGACTGTCTGAGACGGGTGAACTTTTTTTTTGATTAATCAAAATGTTTAAAAACCGATAGGTAAAAAAAGAGTATCATATCAAAACAAAATTTTTATTTTTTTTTTTATTATTGCTTTTCTTTTAATAAATCAATTTCTTCTTTTAATTGTTAAGCGTTCTGATCGAACGTTTTTTTATTCGATTTATTCATTTAGCACGTGCCTTTTTTTCTCTCCTCCCGTGTGATCTTTTTAAAAAGAGAAACCATTTCCCCCTTATGTTTGATAGCACCCATGTTAGAGCGCGTAACTTTTTTAAAACAAAAGCAAATAAAAAGTTGAAGTTTTCTCTCTCTACGTTTTCAGTGTATTGTTACACTGATAAAAGATTGGTTTTATCAGAGGTTGTGACTTCGAATATGCTTCTGGTTGAACACAAGTTGTGTACGAGCCGTTTATAAGGAAATTTGACGTTTATTGATACAGTGATACAGAGCAGGTGGACATGGGCGGCGAGCGACGCCGCCTTGGCGGCTAGTTTATTATTAATTGTCTTTCAGGCACTTCCATATTTCACAATGGCTATTCGTCCTATTAAAATAATCATATTTAAATGAAGAAATAATTTCTTATGAAAAAATATACCGTATAAAATATAATTTTCAAAAGATACTGGCAAAAGAATGCGAATGGAATTGGAATCTTGTACTTGGTTGGAAACTTGGAGAAATTGAAAATTTGAAACTGACTAAGGTAAAAGTTGATTGGAACTAAATAATCATGGACCTAGCAGTATTGGTATTGATAAGACTTTAAAATTTTCAAATATTTTAAGTATAAATATACTAAATAAAATAACGATAGCTACCCTGAAAAGATAATGTACTAGAAGCTTGGAGGCTTGCAATATAAAAATTGAATTGGATGTGGTAATCTGGAGTGATCTCAAAATTCAAATGACTGGAATGTCTTTTAGTTTAATCACATGGTTGCGTGAAATTTGATTAACGTCGATGGCGTTATTTTGAAATTTCCCGCTGTTTTGTAATTTCCCGCTGATAATTTGTAATTTCCCGTGTTTTTTTTTTTTTTCAACATTCGAATAGCCGATCGCACATGAAATTGACAACTTTCGAATGTTTTGATTTGCGCTCTCATTTGTTTTTTTTACAAAAGGAAAATATGTTGATGTTATTCTTGAATTACTTTTGTGATTTCTACTTCATTTGCCACCACCTTGGGTCCTTGTCACCATGTGATTAACCAGTAATCACATGTTTAGTTTCGTAAAATTTTGGATAAATTACCCTCGTTCATTTTTTGAAATTTCAAAATTTCAAAATTCCAAAAAACTGAACTCGGGAAATTTATCCCAAATTTCTCTCTCAAACATGTGATTACTAGTACTAATTGTGGCAGGTTAATATTTTTGTTTCGATATTACAAGATGAGAAGATCGAAAAAACCGCAAAAGTCACACAACGAAGAATCGCAACGAAACACCATGGCGAAAAAGAAACCGACGACGACGACGACAGGGGCACCGGAAGAGCCCGAAGAAACTTGAAAGGCGCTCGAGATCCCCGATAACACCAGAGGTGGAGCCCCTGTCGCTCTGAATTTGAATTGAATTGAATCATTTATTTAGCGTTGGTTTGCCGTAGTTAAAAGAAAAATCAAATAAACTAATTTACACCAACAAAATTACAAAATTGGAACAAAAATTGTAAAAAATGAAAATGTTTAATTTTGGCATATTCTGCAACTGCACCGCTTACTAAGGTTCAGTTTTCTGATAGACGATTTAAAGGAATTTACATTGTTCTTAGAATCTTTAACCCAATCCGGCAGAGAATTCAATAGTAGACTTCCACGAAATATGAAGGAGGACGTACCAAATTTTGTTGTTTTCGTTGCAGGCAGTGACAAAAGATCATTAGTGCGAAAATCATACTTAACTTGTTTAGGAATAAAAAACTCCTGCATGAAGGTAGGGCCAATATTGGGTTTGGTTTTGAAAATTTCGGTGACTAAAAATTGTAAGTGAAATTCGTGGATGCTGGAGGTTTCTGCCAGAGTGAGTAATTCTGTGTAGCTACTTTCATAATCTAGGAGTAAAGCCCTAAGAGATCGTTTATGTATTGTTAAAATTTTAGAATATGTAGTTTTGTTGCAGAACATCCATATTATCGGGGCATAGTTGAATTGCGATAGTATGAAGCTATTGAACAGAAGTTTCGCTTGATTTTGTCTAATGAGTTTTCTTACTCTGTAAAGGCACTTGATACCCCGATTGGCCTTTTTACACAAACTCAAAATGTGGTCATTGAAGGTGAGTTTGTTATCAATGGAGATACCAAGTAACCTTACAGATTTCGTGGATAGAATTTTGCAGTTTTCTATTTCAATAAATAGACTATCAGTGTTATCGCAACCAAGTATCATCATTTGAAATTTCGCTGGGTTTGCTAAAAGCTGGTTTGAAGTAAACCAGTCGAGTACGATAGAAAGATCACTTTTAAGTGAAGTCATAACACTATTTATAGTGTCGGCGCATTTATAAATTGTGTTATCGTCAGCGAAATTACAGAGATCTGTGTTAAGAATAAAAAGAAAAATATCATTAAGAAAAATATTAAATATAAGTGGTCCTAGTATCGACCCTTGTGGTATTCCAAGTTCAACAAGAGCCAGATGGCGCAAAACGGTAGCAGCAAAAGTACTTGCCACAAGAATACTTTTAAATTTGAAATTTTACTTAAAGTTCTTAAACGTTCTGTAAACGTTATTTCTTGAGATATCTTACTGGTGGAAAACAGGCATAAACGATATTATAATGTTTAAAATTACTAACTCGTGTAAATAGGGTCTAATCGCAACACACCAGCAATTTAATTTATTAGAAGACAAAAGAATTATACATGCATGAGCTGTTTATAACGTACGTTTTTTTATAAGAGCTTATGTAGAAAAAAAAAACGCGTTTCTTCGAAAAAAAATGTACGTTTTGAATTATAATTTTTTGAAACCGAAAATGAATTCAAGCAGATAACTGCCTTTTTTTAACTCGATTTTTGAAAACCTTGATGTTCAAAGACAGAACAGATAGCTAACAAACGTAGAAAGTAATAAGAAAGTCTGATCTGTGCTTTACTGACACGAAAAACATATCTATTTTCAAGTGCCAAAGTTCATTGATTCAGTACCATAAAAGTAACTAAAAGTCCCAGTTTTATGTAGACCTATTTGATTAATATCCATTCCTTCATCAATTAAGTGATAAAATATCAAAGAAAACGTATTTTAAATGTATGTGATCGAAAACCTTCGAAAATTCAAAAGGCTGCGTTCGTTCATTAGAATGTATATTGAGTTTTTAGTGGGGACTCGCATACTCTAAATCGTAGGCTAAAAACTGCCGTTTCGGCCGGAGTAGTAGTAGTAGTAGTAGGAGTAGTAGTAGGAGTCCAAGGGTGTTTTATTACGGTATTCGCTTCGCTGCTACCGTAATTAATAGCCATTCACTAAGCACTTGACCAACTTTGGTACATTGGGAACGACCTGACAAATAATGTTTTATCAATTTGAGACTATCCTTCGTAAATCCATATGCGTATAACTTAGCTATTAGTAAATCATGAGGGATGCTGTCAAATGCTTTGGAAAGATCCATTAAGATAGTACCAACGACTCCTCCTGTATCAAGACATTGTTTCCAATGTGCTATAAGTCGAAAGAGTGCATGTTGGGTACTATAGTTTCGTCTAAAACCACATAAAAACGGTGAAAAAATATTTTTAAAATAGTTTGATATATGTACAGATAAAATCTTTTCGTAAATTTTAGAAAATAAAGGTAAAATACTAATTGGCCTATAATTTTGAACAAGAGTTTTGTCCCCCTTTTTGAAGACGGGTGTGATTACTGCTTTTTTTAATTCCTTAGGGAAAACACCCTCACAAATCGCTGCATTAATGCAATCAGTTAGAGGATAGCATATTATATCAGGGACAGCTTTAATAACTTTGGTGGGAAATGGACCACCAATGCTTTTGCGAGTATTCAACCCCACCATAACATCATACACTTCTTCTGGCGATATATGAGGAAATGAAAAGCTGAAACTCTCATAATGAGATTTTATTTTTACAATACTAGGATGATCAGAATATTTTTTTATAATGGCGTCTACGTCTTCAATACACATAGTGTTATCATTTTTGAAATTATTTTTTCCTATGCTTATAAAATATTCATTAAACTTTTTTGCTATCAGTTTGTCATCACAAATGAGATCATCGTTACTATCAACTAGGTTTATTTTTTCGCATTGTGGAGTTTTGTGGTTGAAAAAAGGTTTACTTTTCTTCCAAAATTCTTTGGAATCACCAGAGCATGAACTAAAGTAGTATTGTTTGGCCTTTTTATTCAATTTAACTGTTAGGTTCCTCTGTTTTTTATAAAGATCTAAATCAAGATTATTTTTACTTTTGTTGTATTTGTTTTTGTAGTACGATCTTTTCATGATTGCTTTCCGCAACTCCTTAGTCATATATGGTTTTTGATTACCTCTAACTTTACGTTTCTTGATTGGAGCATGGCGGTCAGTTGTGATCTCCAGTATGGAGTGGAAAGACGAAAAGTCCGGACTACAAAAAGCTTTTAAGTTATGGTGCAGATCTTGCTTAAATGCTTCAATAGAAAAATTTTTGTAACTTCTATAAATGATTTCACGTGGAGGCAATTTTGAAAAAGTAGATCTAAAAATTGTATAGTTTAGATGATGGTGATCACTTATTCCTGTCTCAAAAGAATTAGTTTTTTGAAAATATTTAGGGCGATTTGTCAGAATTAAATCAATGCATCTACCATCATCTGATTTAAAGCATGTTGGTGAAGTTAAAATACTGGCAAAAGAGTGTTCCATTATAAAATTTGAGATAAGAGGGGATTTTGCAGTTTCATTAAAGTCACCCTGTACAAGAATATTTTCGAACTTTTCAGAAAAAAAGTCAATTATTAATGTAAGTGAGTCTAGGAAGTACCTGATATTTTGGTTCGGGTTTCTGTAGACAAAGATGATTAGCCATTTTCTCCTTCTCAGGTTTAGTTCAATCGCGATATACTGTATATCTTCACCAATAGCCGGACACCTCAGTTCTTTAGCAGTTAAGAAATGACGTATGTACAGTATTAGACCACCTGATTTGTTTGAAACATCAAAACGAATAGGTAATTTGAAGTTTTCCACAAAGAACTGTTCAATGCCAAATGTTTCGTCGAGTTTGCTTTCTGCAATGCAAATAATATCTGTAAACGGTAGGATATATTCTTTTAATAAGTCAAGTTTCTTCCTTATTGAGTTAATATTAATGTACGAGGTTAGTACATTCTGTGGATATATTTTCTTGATTTTCTCCAGTTGGTTACAATGTTTTTCAATTGTATTCTCTCTTCCAACTGGATAGTCCATACCACTATCCGTTACATCGAAGTCAGATAGTCAGTTGGTAATAAATTCTTTAAAATTTCGTGCTAGAATAGATGTTCCTTTTCTATTTAGGTGCAAACGACTACGATTTAAATGTGTCTGGTTCAGATTTGGGTGATCTAAGAATTGCAGGTTCTTTCGAATGCACAGGTTTCGCAGGTATTCATTCACCTTCCT
This sequence comes from Turritopsis dohrnii, assembly GCA_027922465.2. Classification (NCBI taxonomy): domain Eukaryota; kingdom Metazoa; phylum Cnidaria; class Hydrozoa; order Anthoathecata; family Oceaniidae; genus Turritopsis; species Turritopsis dohrnii. Next base: position 95,808 of record BQMF02000295.1, read on the forward strand.
TACGTCTTCTTTATAGCGATCGTTCCGTGGCGTAACACCAGAAACAACCACTTTTATGCCACTACTCCGGAGCTGAGTATCTTCAGCTAGATTTACGATACTGCCCGCAATCTCTTCGGGGTTTTCGTTTCCTTTTAGATTATTCGTACCACAGTGAATGATTATTATATCTGGATTTAGGCTCACAGTGGGTTTAATATAATGCTCCATGCATTTTATTATTATTATTATTATTATTATTAAATCATATATTTGGGATCCATTAATTACAAAATGGTTCTTCTCCCTACAACTTAAAAATAGAAATAAAAATACTAAAATATATATCTTTATTAGTATGTAAATTAATATATCGAGATTAAAACAAACTGAATAAAATGTAGGACACAACTTGAGAATGTCATTGATTAGAGTACGACAATAAGAAACCTTATTGAAATTAAATTGAAAGAATCTTAGCCTGGATGAAATGGGCAAATAGAGGACCCTCTATAGGAGATTAACTATAAATAAACCATAAATAAATGTATAAAGAGATAAAAATTTAGATTACCACATTAAAAATTTCGTATTAAAAGTTAAAAAAAAAAAAAAAATTTATGGCAGAAATAAGATGCCAAAGGTACTAGTATTCACCAAACACACTTGAAAGGGAAGAGTAGCTTCAGCAAATCAGGAAGAATATACCAAAGTTCTATTACAAACGCCATATAATATTATAGAGATAAAACTCTAGCAAGAGCTCTATCACTATAATATCGTTTAGCTTCCCTGTAAAATACTTTTTTATTATTAATTACTCTAATAGCTTTTGGTAAATTATTAAAAGTATTAAAAACTTGATCATTAAAGGTGTTTTTTTCACCATGTTCAACCATCATTTCAATATCTCTTCTAGTTGTTCTCTTAGATTCTTGTAGTTTGAGAGGCAGGTATTTCGGCCAGTTTCGATCGTGTAAGGCTGAGAAGCAACAATTTGCAATAGAAAAGTTTATTAATTCATTAATAGGTAACCAACCTAATGTTCTAATCATATCAGGTTCTTTCACGTATCGACCTAATACATAGCTAGCAACCGTATTTTGTGTTTTTTGTAGCCGTTGAATTTGATACTTTGGTAGCTGACTGTATACTACTAAGCAATATCTAATTTTTGATATAATCAAAGTTTCAGCCAGAGATTTACGAACTCTATATGGTGTGAAGCGTTTAAATTGACGAAGACTTCTAAGTGTCGCATAAGAAGATTGAATTACATTATTTACGTGACACGACCAGGATAGGTTTTCATCAAAATGAATTCCCAGAATCTTTTTTGTAGTAACTCTTTCAATACGTTTGCCATTATGCATTACTTTAAGGTTTTCGTTGATTAGATTATGTCTCTTGCTTAGTTGAGTAGTTGAGAATAGCATAAACTTTGTTTTAGGGTCATTGAAGACCAAGCTGTTATTAGAAGACCATGTTGATACAGTTCTTAGATCAGATTCTAATTCTTCTATACATTTTGTTAGTTTTTTCGGTTTTGAATGTTTGTATAGGGTGGAATCATCAGCATATTGTAAGGTATCACAGGTAACATTCTCTGCAAGATCAATTGTATATAAATTGAATAGGACAGGACCTAAAATGCTGCCCTGCGGTACACCAAAGTTGTTAGGTTTAACGGATGAACTTTTGTCGTCTACTTGAACAAACTGCTTTCTTTCTGAGACATAGCTATGAATTAGATTTAAAGCTTGTGTAGAAAAATCTAGTTTGTGAAGTTTTTCTAATAACGTCAGGTGATCTATCGTATCAAATGCCTTGGAATAGTCGAGTAAAATTCCAAGAGTTACCTCACTGGTGTTCATAGCACGTTGAATATCGTCTCTTAGTTTTAACAATAATGTAGTAGTGGAATGTCCTTTTCGAAAACCTGACTGGGTTTGGTTGTAGTGTGCTTTAACTTCTAAAAAGTGACACAGTTGATGTAATATGACTCGTTCGTAAACTTTGGACAAAATGCAAAGGATTGATATCGGTCTAAACTCTGTAACATCTTTCGCATGGTCCACTTTTGGTACTGGGCATACTCGTGCTATTTTCCAGGTTGTTGGGAAAACTCTATTGTCGATGCAGGTATTAATAATATGAACCAATGGTGAAGTGACATCATCTACAACTGGTTTCAAATATCGTATTGGAATGCCATCATGGCCTGTGGAGCAGTCATTTTTTATTTCGAGAAGAATTTTTCTAACTTCGTCGTAGTTGGTATGCTTGATTTTAAACATATCTGCATTTACGTCATCGGAGATATTTTCAAAGAATTTAGTAGAATCACATGGTTCATTCATTTTACCAGTCAGACGAGAGCTTAAGGATGTAAAATAATTATTAATATCTGTGGGGTGAAGTGTTATGCGATCATTCTGTTTATTTAATATTCTATGAACAGTATTCCAGACTTTAGCTGGCTGTTTCTCCGAGAGTGCTTTGCGTAAGAAATTGGCTTTAGTTTCTTTAATAGTTCTTTTGAGTTTATTTCTGGTGTTTTATCATCTTTCAGAAGGGTATCGTCATGTTTAGAAATAAAAACTGACTCACTACTCCCATCACCTTGAACATAAATAGCTTCTTTTTCAAGCATTCCATCAAATACAGATTTAAAATCCGATATATCAAGATCATACTTTTGCTTAGTAAGGTTAAATATATACTCTGTTGTTGGTCGTTTTTTCTTTACATGCCTTATATGTTCAATCGATTTAACAATTTCTAATTCAATTTCTTTTGTACAAAAAGACTCATAATCTTCAACTATGTCCGTTCCACCCGCCATCATCATCAAGAATCAGATTTTATCACCGGAAATTGTCGGTCAAACCAACGAAAATCCGACGACAACTGAACAACAAAAAACAAAAAGCTAATCGTCCCAACAAGTCGTGGGCCGATGTGGCTGCTACCTCAACAGAAAGTATTAAAGAACCGATCCTAGATATATCAAGGATCACACTGACTAAAACGATTGACATTTTTATGGAGTGCAAAATTTCGACCCAGTTAAACTGGAAAACGCACTCCACAAGGAAAAATTGAAGGTTGATTACATCCAAAATATATCGCACAACCACACCGTTAAACTAACATTGAGAAATCGAACTGGCGCTCAGACAATGTTGGTAATTAACTGGACTACATATTAATGGAAGGCATATAAATTGTTATCGAGTATGAGAAAGGTCCCATTTGGAATTCATCAAACTTTTTGCAGGAAAGTCTTATAAAAATGTTTGAAAGAACGAGGCATGACGTAATTTTATGCTCACTGACCCAAGCAAATTTAACAAGGTTTTCACCATGAATTTTGCTCTTCCTAATAGGACCTTTCTCATAGTGTATCCGGCCAAACCGATCAAACAACACACGAGGGTCACGCTTACTTGCATCCCTCACAAAGTACCCGACCACTTCATTGCAGACTTCATGGAAAAATACGGCCACTTTTTCGTCATTACAAGGCAACAAAGAAGGACGTATTATAATGGAACCAAGGTGTACATTTACGAGGAGCTACGAAAATCAATCCCTAGAAATGTGAACGTAGGGTACACGTAATCTATGACAGAAAGGAGGCAGAAAAACAATCTCAACAAGAAATCCTGCCACCAAAACCGTCACCAATACATTTCACACAAGACCTTGTGGAAAATCAGGTTGAAGAAGACGACATGACTCAGGAGGTCATTGATAAAACTCCAGAGACGCAGGTCGTCCCGGAGACGCAGGTTGTAGAAACGAAAAAGAAAGAAATGACACATCAACCTGAACCAGAACCCGAACCTGAACCCGAAATGGAAAAAATGAGAACGAAGACAGCATTGACGAGGAGGAAACACCTCCGCAAACTCCCACCCCCATCGATGAGACTGAGACGCCGGAACAGCACAAAACACCTTAGCTAACCCGGCGAGTGACCAGACTAGAAACGGCAATCCTGAATTTGACAACCGACCAAGCTCTGACGAGAGTATCGCGAATCATAAGAGAACGTCACTAAGCGGACGTATCCGAGATCCCAATTAAATGAACTACGAAGAACAGAGCGAAAACCACAGCGTTTACATTACCTGAACTACACCAAATATGGACTGAAAATGGACATACCAAATTCGAATCAAACAGAAAAACGGTACAAAGAGCTGGTAGACGCCAAGGTACCAGTGAAAGATGCGCAAACACCAATGGTTGCAGATACTGGACAGCATTCGGTCCAGATACGGACTTACCGCATAAAGATTGGTATGAATGTTATGACCTTCCTTATGGGGTCCCTGGTGGTCGTGAACATCAATGAGCTGAATGGCACACGGAAGCGACACTTGTTGTTTTCGTGGTTTCGTCATTCGGCTCAAGAGATAGGAAAGTGCCGATTCTAGCCCAGAAATTGCGTCCCTCCTAATCATAAGCGAGAATCCCTGTTAATTATTTTCTCATAAACATAAAGTATTAACATGGAAAATCATATGATTTCGGGTATTTCCCTACATAAAGTTTAGTTAATAAATATTAGGGGTTTTCCCTAATATTATTATTATAACCACAAACTTCTCAGAAATGTAAACAATTAAATATCTCATAAAAATGTCCAGGGGAAATCCCCAATTGTAGTAAAAAGCAGTTTGTAGTAGTTTAAACTTTATAACATAAATGAGCTAACAATACTTATAACACACAGATCAGCGTAGTCTAGTGGATAAGAACGCTAACTTGTAACAGCAAGGTCGTGTGTTCGAACCCCACGCAGTTCGTCTGAGAGGAAGTATATATACTATGGCGGTTGTAGATCTCTCATGTTCTGGTTGTGAAACTTGCATGAGTGCGCACTTCCCCGCAGTTGAGTTGAATATATCGCGGAATGGTTAGCATTGCGTCTGGGTGATTTATCACTGTCAGGTTTCTCTGGTCCATAGAGACATTCAGGTTACCGTCATTTCGATCGAAATTCAACAAACGCCAGGTCTTAGAAGTGTCAGCATGTATCTACAATGCCGGCTATAATTGTACACTACATGCGCTGATCAGCGAAATATATATATACCATATACTAAACATCGTGGTTATCGCTAAAATCAAAGCAATTTTTTCTTCCTCATGAGATGGGAAGTAATCTGTTTGACTCACTCTTTTATGAACTTCCTTTTGTGAACTTTTATTTTTTGTTTGTTTGTTTTTTACCTCTTACCTCTTACCTCTTTGTTATCTTATGCATGCTTATAATGTCCTCTGGCATATGTAGCAATACCATCTTTTGCAGTAATTCTTTTGTCATCATCCGCATTGAGAGCGAGTTTGTTTGTTTTTATAGTGTAGACATCATGCTTAATCGATTGGAAGGTCATCTGTTCCCTGTAAATGTTCTTACCATCGAACAAGCATCTCTTGTAATCATCAAACCCCATAGTCTTCTTTACTACGCACTTCTTGACTCCCTTGCACTTCTTGTCTTCTTTTCCATTCAGCTGTTTATATGCATAGGTCTTTGCTCTTAGAGCAATAAACTCCGTCATTATCTTACCACCCAACTCATCTTTCATTAGACCGATGACTTTCTTATTCAAACCTATGGGTAAAGGTCTGTTATCTTTCTCATCGTACGCTGAAGTGTCAAATCTCAAAGCTACATCATCGGCGATATCTTTGTAAAAGTCGTCGGTTTTGATGTGATAGACAAAGCTGTCTGTATCCATATAGCAGAGCTATAGATTTTTACCATATTTTGGTCTCATGTAATCATAGTGAAACTCATACATAACTATCTGTGACAAATCAAGAACTGCAGGTCCCAGATAGATTGGCTTGTTCAATACGAGTTTGATCTTTTGCATTTCAGCAGCCATCAAATGTTCGCTGAAACAGATAATACCCTTGAAGTTAGGTTTCATCACCAGCCTCTCATATTGTTCTTTCTTGGTAGCCAAGCGTATGTCTTTATGCTTACGTTGATTCTCCATAGTTTTACCAAAGACTGAATTGTTCATGAGCTTGAAAAAGTCCTTTTCAAAGTCATTCTTTGATTTGGTACGCAAATTGGTGTTGAAATCGATGTACGGCTTCAACTTAAATTTGCTTAAATCTCAGTACTCTAAGAACCTTCTCAAAAACAAGACCATGCTTCAGCGCTTGATCAAGTGCACGGATATGAATAGTATAGTTCTTCTTGTCTGAAAGACATGGAGTTAGCTTTTCTACACCATTGATCTTCTTTCGCTCAGGCATAAATGAAAGATCGTTATGTGAACCATGAAGCTCCTGAGGATAGTTCACAACAACTTCAAGAAGATAACCATATTTACCGTCTTTCTCAGCCAACTTTGAAATGAATTCAGCGGTAAATTTATTAGCATCTACCCACTTGAAATTCCCTGTCGGTAGCTTCTGAATCATAGCCCATTCATATAGATTATTTGCATCAAGATAATGGAAATAGCTACGTTCTTCAGTCTTCTCATATTTAGCATCCATATACTTGTTATTAGCTTTAGCATGTCTATGAACAGCCTGACAGAGACCTCCTCTAATACCTTGCTCTACAAAGAGAAACATATCCATTTCTGACAACAAATCCACTCAACCTCTGTCTTTTTCAAACAGGCTTGCCAAGCTAATCCTGGAGCAGTGTAAAAATGTGCAGGATCCAGTTTATAGTTTGTTATGCATGTTTCCCTAAAGGTCTCAAAAACATCAGCAAGCAATAGAACGTCTGTCTTGAGGTAGAGATCATGATACGCACCCATATTTTTATTTTTCATGTGTTTCCACACCTTCTGTGCATGTGTATGATCAGCATCACTGATACCTTTCAAGTTCAACTTGCTGTAAAAAGCATCTCTCGGTGGGAGCTTAGTTTCATTAAACTTATCAAAAGAATCAATGTATACATAAGGATAAACTCCTTTTCTTTGAATTGCTCATCACCCTTGAAGAATTTTCGAAGGTTTTTACACTGATCGTCAGATAGATTGTTTACCAAGTTATTCAGACTACTAGCCATGAAACGCACACTATCGATGAATCTCAACTGTATCTTTTGAACTCTAGTCTCCCCATTTTTTTCAGTGTATTCACCAACCCTAACATCCAATGCGAAAGAGATATATTTTTCTTTGTTTTCAGCGATGACGGTAATCTTTTCATCTCCATACTGTTTGGCTAGTTCTTTGATAAACAGATGAGCATCATATCCGCTCAGATTTTGAAAAACGATCGGGATGTATTTAGGCACTTCATAACGGAGATTACAAGACTGATGTGCAGCTCCACGAAATTTTCCAGTAAAATGACAGTGATCCCTAACCTTAATGTTATCTTTTTCAAATTCTTTCATACATATATGACATTTATCAGAATCGATAAATCCCTGTTCCTCTTCATATGTGAGGTCTCGCATTTTCTGTTTAGAAAACATATTGTATAGCCTTTTCACTTTGCCTACTGCATGATCTACAAAACGTAAAACACAGTCTTCACCACGATAAAGCGTTAGAGGGTCTGAAACTTCACCATGAGCAAATTTGCTATAACAACAGAAGCCTGTGGGGATATGTATACCAACCTTTTCAGTGGATGATCCGCTACCACTGCGCGGTTCTTCACAAACCTCTTTTGACAAAGCTTCGAAATCAACATACATTATGAAAGGAGCTTTGAGCTGGTACTGACCGTCATGAAACTTAACGGTGCTACCCTCATTTGGCATCTCAATCTTCATGACATCATTATTTTTACAATATTGAAAGTGTTCATCTCTAGTTTTGATGGAGGTAAATCCATGGAGGCACTTTATACAATAATGCTCCTTATGTTCGTGCTTCGAGTTGGCCTTTCCCAAGACACCGCTCAAGTTCTTTACAGCTATATAATGCCTCTTTTCCTCTTCACATAGTAAAAACAAAACAACTGTTTCTTTGCGATCAAGATGCTTCGACTTACGACACATATAGATACCATCTTTCTCGTCTTTTGTCAAAACATGCACAGCGATATCAGGGTTCCTCCTTTCAAACAAATCTATTTTATTTAGCGCCATTGGAAACGATAAACCGTCCCAATTATATTTATCAACATGTTTCTTGAGATTCATTATCCTTTGTGGATTTTTCTTAATCTTATCATGATTGAGAGCTGCGATAACAGCCCATTTGAAGCACTCTTCATCATCTTCGTTATGCGGATTGATTATCGAATACTTACCGCTAAAATTCTTAGGTAGCGGCAAGTAAGAGGCGGATTGAGGTAATGCAGGGTTTTCAATCTGCTCGATTATCTTTTTGAACATATTATTAACAACATCAGATATATCACTTTCACTATGAATTGTTTCCATATTGCTATTGAACGCCTTATCAACATAGATTGTCTCTTCAGGATTGGATAAATCCTCCTTTCTCCATTTGATCCACACAGTTGCTTGAATTTTTATTGTTTTTTTGTTTTTGAGTTCCCTCATAATCAGATCACTTAAAATGGGTCGAACCTTTTCGAGAAACGAATCAACGTTCTTTTTTCCATCTGAGTTTATCTTGAACCTTTTGTAAGAACCATCAAACGCCGTTTCAATGGGGACAAACGCTTTCGGTTTCACCAATTTTTCATCTTTTTCATCATCCTTCTTGTAGAGATTAAGAATCTTCTTCTTCATCTCTCTGAAAGCGCTACTCACTTTCTCACGAATAGGTTTATGTGTGTGATTTACCAACCACTCCTTCAACTCATCCAACTTGCTTTTTACCTGAGGTCTATTTTTTGCCATTTCTTGCTGCTCAAATAAATCCATGTCTTGTCAGTTAGGAATAATTGCTGGTGGTGGAATAGGTTGGTCATTCCTCGTTGGTGTTTGTGTAGACAAACGAGCTGGTGAGCCAGCTAATAATTCAATGAGCTCAGCCTTTCTTAGTTTCGAGTAGCCCCGTAGACCGCGTTCTTTTGCGAGAGCTTTTAATTCAATAACGGTACTTCGTGAAGTCATGTTGTATAATTATTATTTGTGTAATATTTAAGTGATCATGATCTCTTGAAGCCATAATGAAATATCATTTTTTCAATCATGAAACGACTCAAACCCTCTAGGTAACTTTTGTTACTCGATTTAAGTAACAAAAAAAAAAACAACCTCTACAAGGATGAACGAGCCAATCTATTTTGTTTGCGAGCCATCCTTCTCTTCTCGTTATATCTCTCTCGATACCTTTGATATTTTTCTTCGATGTTTCTTATCCAGTTTGAATAGCGTGTATAAAATACTTGTCTCGTATCAGGATCACAAAGAAACAATGGATCCTTATCATTTTTCTCAAGTACCTCGAGCAATTTAGCTTTGTTCATTTGCTTAACATATTTTATTTTTCGTGACGCACATAAGTTTATCAACGTATTAATACCCATTGATCGGTAATCTGATACTCCAGTATCGTAATCTGATTCTGTTTTGTCAGTCATGTTTATTCTTTATATAAAAGAGATAAACTTTTAAGCCACTTTTGTTTGTTGTGTCACACTACATGTTATATCGTAATAAAATAATAAAATATGTATAAATAAAAGATGTCAAACTCTAAACTTCAAGAGATTTATTATCAACCTCAAAACTTATGGAAAGGACAAAAGGCTATTCGCAATCTAAGAGGATTTGGTTTCAAACTGAAGAAAATTAAGAAGTGGTTATCAAAACAAGCTTTGTGGCAGGTACATCTACCGGCACCGAAAAGGATCGCACGTCCACATAATGAGGTGACTAAAACGAATGAGATTCATCAATTTGATATATTGTATATGCCTAGTGATATGCTATATGGTAATAAATACAAGTACATTTTGTCTGGTGTTGACACTGCTTCACGCTATAAGGTAGCCCGACCTTTGAATACTAAGAGAGCGAAAGAGGTTGCCGCTATGATTGAAGACATCTACAAGGTTGGACCGTTAACTTATCCAAAAGTATTTCAATGTGATAACGGTTCAGAATTCAAAGCGGATGTATCAAAATTGTTGGAGAAGAATAATGTTGAAATTAAAAGAATAACTACTAAATATAAGCATACCCATACAGCTTATGTTGAGGCATTGAACAAGATACCTGCTGAAAATTTATTCAAAATACAAGATGCTCAAGAACTGAATGATTCGGAAAAGGTATCATCTACATGGGTCAAATATTTGTATAAACTTGTGGATAGATTAAACGATACGAAGACTCAGATGATCGGTATGAAACCGAAAGATGCTATCAAATTGAAAGAGGTGCCTCTCGCTAAACGAGAGAGCTATCCACCTGAAGTAGTGCTACCTCAAGATGGTTTGTATAGATATCTATTGCAACCGGGTGAAGAGCACGATGACCATCGAAAAAGAGCAACAGATAGGATATGGTCAAAGAGGACATATAGATTGAGTGAGGTAAGAGAGCAACCTGGTAACCGTGTAATGTATTACCTTCAAGATGGACCTAAACGAGCTTTTGTGAAAGAAGAGCTGATGTTGATACCTGAGGATGCAGAGCTACCTCCAGATTATGTGCAAGGTTGGTGAACCGTACATACAAAGTATCTTTACTTGTTTCTAGTAAAGATGAATCGTCTAGCGATGAGGTTTAGCGCAACATAATGCTATATGCCATCAACATTGCTCCAATTCCTATTAGTCCAAAACAAACGACTTTGTTTACAGATTTATCATGATAAATCACGTTTTCAGGTAGCTCTCCCAATGTTATGATTGGAGTAATTTGTTCCATTGTCTCTTTTTGTCTATATATACTTGTGACATATCTCTTTATATCAGTTTCATTTGTCACTTTTCAAATTGAGGAGCACATAACCGCACATCCTAGTAACCATTTTCGGTTATGGATTTTTTCAGGTTTTGAAGTTCTACCATCAAACTTTTTTGAAATTGATTTTGGGTTTCAGTCTCCATCTTTCTATCTGTAGAACTGAGTCTTTCTAAAGCTTTGTAATATGTCCCCTGCAAAACCTAGAATTCTTTGTAATTGATCCTTCCATCAGTCAGCGCCTGACTTATGTTAGTTTCGAACACAGCGATTGAGGATGTAACAATGTCATATAATTTTATCACTTTTTCTACTTTCTTTTGATATCTTTTGATGACAGCTGTGGTAAGTCCGGTACAGATAGAGCCGGCTAGAGCTACACCACCTAATCCTGCGGAAATAGGCATTCCAATAATAGTAGCCCCTGTTGCAATTGAACCGATGCCAGAGCCAATGGTTATAGCGCTTGAGCTAGCATTTAGTAGCATTGATCGTTCTATTGCCTTGTTGTATCTCTTGAGCTTGATGCTAAACTTGTCCTTCAGTCTTATCAACTCTTCAAACTCAGAATTTATTACGCTTGCGTTAAACTTTTCCTGCTCATTCAAATCCTCAGGAGCAGTGGGTAGTTTTGGATAAATTTTAAAACTCATATTTAGAGGGTTGCTATAACATAATAAATAATAAATTATCCTCTAAATAAATAAAATGGCAGACATTGACATTGACCCCTTTGGAGAACATGGGATGACCGATGAGACAACAGATGAGACGTTTCCTCTCATACCAACTGGAGACCGTACGGGTGCACAAATACATACATCAGGTGAACGAGAAACATCATTTGGAGGTCTCAGTCTGAATACTAGAGTTTTGAAGGAACTAGTTGAAGGGTTGTATGATAGATTATCCGAAAAATTCCAGCCAAAACCTGAGACGTTATATACCGAAATTAGAGATGGTGAATTATACTACAAAGACAGTAGCAAACCATTGACAAACAATGGAAGACTAAGAGCTACCGGTACTATACTGAAATAATGGGTAAGAACAGATTACGTAGTTTAGGGAATGATATACCTAAGAGCAAATTTTCAGCCAGGAAGGCAGCTGTACTTAACAAAATAGCAGAAGAGCTTCCTTCGACATCTAAAATCACAACAGCAACCGATGTAGAGTTGGAAGATATGTCCGGTGATGTGGTGAACAGTACGGAAGATTTAATTTCAACGCTTAGACAACAATCGGTCGATCATGAAACAACTCAGACCAGCGATCTATTTGAATATCCTGTGCGTGAGCTGTTAGGATTGGATAAAGCGTTGAGAAACATACGAGGAGGTCTTCAGGAAGAGGTTGCAAAAAAGGCTCGAATAGAACAGCATATCGATAAGGAGAAAAACAAGTTGGAAGAAATGGAAAATGATACAACATACACAGATGAACAATGAAAAGAGGTTGAAAAGAGAATGGAGGGATTACGTGAAGAGTTGGAAGCTAGAAAAGAGAACATTAATATGCTCAAAGGCAAACTAAACAGTCAAGTTACGAGCATCAAAGAAACCATTGCTAAAGTCCTCGACAAAGATACCACATTAGGTGAAAGGATACGAACACTATTCCGTGAACAAGGTATAACAATCGTTAGCGTTCTGACAGCGTTTGGTATGGCTATCGGTGTCCTTGTGGAAGCTTTGTTACCGGGAAGGTCAGCAGCTGGAAGCTCTTCACAAAATCCTGACAAAGGCGGTGATAAAAAGGACGATGCAAAGGAATGGATAAAAAATAAACTCGGGGCGTTAGCATCGCTGCTAGGTAGATTGACATCTAAAGCGGCAGAGGCTTTACCGGGAATAATTGGGTGTATCGTATCATGGATATTGAACAGAGCAAAAGAAGCTGTTTGTTGGTTAAGTCAAAATTTATGGGCTCTGATTGTAGGGGTTGGGGGGTTGATCTATACCTACCTTGTGACTAGACGGTAACCACCTGAAGGTGTATATGTTACATGTATCGTGTAACATAATTTTTGTTGATGGTCTTCATCTTTCAAAAGGTTCAAAATACCACACAGCTCCACCAGTTCCAAGCATACTCAGAGCTATAAAAGTCAATTCCCTTTCATGTTGATCATGACTCGGTGTATAAAAGTCGCTCAATACAGGCTCCCGTGGTAATGGTTCAAGGGGTTTAATCTTACCAAACACCCTATTGTACTTTCTCATTGCATCATTTAGCTCTACGAATTTAGTCTCAGCCTTTTTTTCGAGCCCTAGTTGTTTATTGATGAAATCGATCCTTTCCTGTCGTTTTTGCTGCCATTCCATATGTGCTTTTTGTAATTTTTCTATGGCCAAATCATGACGTTTTCTTTCCTTATCGATTCTGTCTTTGGATAAACTTGAAAACAGATAGCTTGATCCTGTGAAAGCCAAAGCGTTAGCTAAAGCTCCACCTAACATCATTGCGATAGAAGCCATAATTAGATATTGATATTTTCAGGCAAAATCTTTTGTTTGATTAACTATTCCTTTGTCACTTCACTAGCGGTGATAATGGCAACTAGTTTTCCCGTATCTTCCAAGTCGAACTTTTGAATTAAGGGAGGTGTCATTTTTAATACCTTTTTTCTTAGCATAGAGTAGCCGATAGAGAAAACGCAGACGACTGATGCGTGATATAAATCGTTGACGATACTTTTCTTGTCCATATTTGTTACATATATTGCGAGATTATATATAGCGTTATTAGTCAGCGACCGTTTACGGCGCTGACTATTGGTTTCCATTTTGTCGTTTTTTTTCGTCCAAAAACTTTTCCCGTAGAACTTTCTAGAAGCTTCTAGAACTTTTTATCTCCCGAACAAAATGGCCACCAGTTATTGACGTCAAGAAAGCTGTTCTTATTATGGAACCAGATGACTTAATTTGTACACATTGAAAACAGAGTAAACACCAAGCTCTACGTTGTCATGTGTAAGTCTAAAACAAAGGAAATTTTAAATTTCAGGTTAAAGATATTCTATGAAGTTCATTTCCATTGCAAAAAACGCAAGTGTGTCAATAATAGTCAAAGTTTTGATATCTTCAGAATAATTCACCTCCTAATTCGCAATTTGTGTAAAAGTAGCCATGAACATTATTAAAACTGTTTAAAAAGTCAATACAGCAAAAATAAAACTGGTAAAATTCTGGGAACTAATACGGTGTCAACTTTACAAATAAACTAGCTCTTGGTCATCTCATATATGACAGGGCACGATAGATTTCCTAAAATCTAGCGTTGTTTGATATTGTCTATGAAATCAAAACAAGAGCCAGATGGCGCAAAACGGTAGCAGCAAGTTTACTTTTCACACAAACGCTTTCGAAATTTTACTTTAAGTACTAACTAGAAGCCATTAGGCTTGAACAATTTCCGCATCAGCCCTTGAGAAAATTGCTTTAGGCTAATTTTCAAGATATCTGAATGACTTGTACACTGACTAATAATTTGATACAGTCTGGAACTCATCAAATTACTCCCTTCTTTAATTTATTTAACTTCATCTTGACAGCTTTGCAATTCACTATGATGTTTCGGAGCCAGAAACACAGTTCACCAATATCTTGTGCATGATGTTTATTCATGAAAATTGAAGATTTTATTGAAATTTGGTCCAAATTTGGCCCAAATTGTCCAATTTTAGTCAAATCTGACAAAATGACTGTCAAATTTGAAATCAGCACCTTTCAATTGTAATCCATGCAAAATTTCATGAAATTTGAAGAACTTTCGAAATTTGGTCCAAATTTGGCCCAAATTGTCCAATTTTAGTCAATTCTGACAAAATGACTGTCAAATTTGAAATCAGCACCTTTCAAATGTAGTCCATGCAAAATTTCATGAAATTTGAAGAACTTTCGAAATTTGGTCCAAATTTGGCCCAAATTGTCCAATTTTAGTCAATTCTGACAAAATGACTGTCAAATTTGAAATCAGCACCTTTCAATTGTAATACATGCAAAATTTCATGAAATTTGAAGAACTTTCGAAATTTGGTCCAAATTTGGCCCAAATTGTCCAATTTTAGTCAAATCTGACAAAATGACTGTCAAATTTGAAATCAGCACCTTTCAATTGTAATCCATGCAAAATTTCATGAAATTTGAAGAACTTTCGAAATTTGGTCCAAATTTGGCCCAAATTGTCCAATTTTAGTCAATTCTGACAAAATGACTGTCAAATTTGAAATCAGCACCTTTCAAATGTAGTCCATGCAAAATTTCATGAAATTTGAAGAACTTTCGAAATTTGGTCCAAATTTGGCCCAAATTGTCCAATTTTAGTCAATTCTGACAAAATGACTGTCAAATTTGAAATCAGCACCTTTCAAATGTAGTCCATGCAAAATTTCATGAAATTTGATGAACTTTCGAAATTTGGTCCAAATTTGGCCCAAATTGTCCAATTTTAGTCAAATCTGACAAAATGACTGTCAAATTTGAAATCAGCACCTTTCAATTGTAATACATGCAAAATTTCATGAAATTTGAAGAACTTTAGAAATTTGGTCCAAATTTGGCCCAAATTGTCCAATTTTAGTCAATTCTGACAAAATGACTGTCAAATTTCAAATCAGCACCTTTCAATTGTAATCCATGCAAGATTTCAAGAAATTTGAAGAACTTTCGAAATTTGGTCCAAATTTGGCCCAAATTGTCCAATTTTAGTCAATTCTGACAAAATGACTGTCAAATTTGAAATCAGCACCTTTCAAATGTGTAGTCCATGCAAAATTTCATGAAATTTGAAGAACTTTCGAACTTTGGTCCAAATTTGGCCCAAATTGTCCAATTTTAGTCAAATCTGACAAAATGACTGTCAAATTTGAAATCAGCACCTTTCAATTGTAATACATGCAAAATTTCATGAAATTTGAAGAACTTTCGAAATTTGGTCCAAATTTGGCCCAAATTGTCCAATTTTAGTCAAATCTGACAAAATGACTGTCAAATTTGAAATCGGCACCTTTCAATTGTATTACATGCAAAATTTCATGAAATTTGAAGAACTTTCGAAATTTGGTCCAAATTTGGCCCAAATTGTCCAATTTTAGTCAAATCTGACAAAATGACTGTCAAATTTGAAATCAGCACCTTTCAATTGTAATACATGCAAAATTTCATGAAATTTGAAGAACTTTCGAAATTTGGTCCAAATTTGGCCCAAATTGTCCAATTTTAGGCAAGTCTGACAAAATGATCGTCAACTTCGAAATCAGCACATTGTCTAAATTGCCCAATTTTAGTCAAACATGTCCTAAGTTTTCCTAGCATAGGTCAGTCATTAGCTAATCTGAATAAACAAACAATCCGAAATCCGAACGGACTTTCCGAAAACAGCAAAAAAGTGTTACATAGACAGATAGATAGAATGTGTAAACCAAACAATTTCCTACGCTTAAAAGCGCGGAAATTGAAAAACTTCTTTACCGGTGTTTTCTGAGATATCTCACTGGTGGAAAACAGGCATTAACGATATATTTGATGAAAATGATTAATTAGTGTAAATAGGGTCTAATCATAAAACACCGGCAATAATTTATTTAAAGACAAAAGAATTATACATGCGTGAGCTGTGTAACATGTTTTTTTATAAGAAATTTTTTCGTAAGAGCGTATGTGGAAAAAAAAAGCTTGTTTATAATAATAATTTCTGATGAAACCAAAATTGAATTCCAACAAAAAACTGCCTTTTTGAACTAGATCTTTGAAAGCTGTAATACACAAACACAGTGTAGTTTTATTTTATTTATTTTTATTTATTTCTTTATTTAAAGTTGGTAAAAAGACAGTAGTTACATAATGTACTAATACAAACCAACATAAAATCATAAAAATCATAAAATCATAAAACTATAAAATGTGAAATACACAGAGATAAAAAATAATTAAGAGAAATAAATAAAAGAAACGACCATCTCAGAGGACTTTGCAAAGTTTGCACTGGCAATAAATTGGTGCACGGCGGACCTCAGTCTTGAATTCATTCAAGCCTGTTGCCTTTTTCGTTTCAGCCGACAAATGGTTCCAGGCTAATGTGGCTCGGAAAAGAAACGAATTTACACCAGCAATACTAGCTAACAAACGAGGTAATAAGAAATTTTGAACTGATAAGCTTTAAGCTTCATTCACATACACGTAGTTTTTTAACGTTAACCTTCACGTCAAAAATGGACGTAAGGTACGTGAAGAAAACGTGAAGAAATTTTCTTACGTAACGTTATGTTCACATGTACGTATGATTTTATTTTCACAATGACGTAAAAAATGTTATGAGAAAGGTGTCGTTGTGTGTTGGTCTGATAAAGTAGTCCAGCCATTGCATAAATGCAAGGCTATCAAGCTTTTCTAACTGCTTTAGCTGACGTACCGGATTTATTCGACTCTTTGAAGCTTTTTTTTTGCGCGGACGTATTTGTCCCTCAGTCTAATAAAGGCTTTCTCTGCTTCATCACCTAAATAGATTAGAAATATTAGGGCTTTTTTAAAGGGATTCCTGCGTCCAAAATGATATTTTACTAATCAGACATAATCCATAAAACAAACCCAAAAACATAATTATTAACATTTGCTTTCGTTTCGTTGTCCCTAAATAACAAATTTATTTCATGAAATTCTGGCCGCCATTACATGCTCGCTGCTTCTCTTCTTCGAATGATTTTTAAAAACTCGCTCCAAATCTCTTAAAACTTGTGACGTAATAAGCAAGTAAGAAAATATTTACCGCCAGTGAAAGCCAGGTTATATTTCCAGCCCTGGTAGTAAAAATTACTTTCAGAAGACGCTGTTTATTAAATTTCTTCATTTTTTCTTCACCACTGCCTCGTGTAAAAACATGCACAATTTAAAAAAACATTTTCTTCTGAAAAACCGAGAAAATAATAAAAATTTCATCATCGCGGTACTCCATCGCATGATCTTAAACATGTTTCCCGACGTTAGCTTGGCTTTATTATGGAAACTGCTGATGGAGAGTGAGAATTGTAAACCAAGTTTGTAAAAAATACTTGAAGATAGCTTATTATGCCGAATTAATGTTTCTTGTATATAACATTATTGTGGCCAACTTTGACTATACCTACTTATTTCGTCACAAACAATTTGAGGTCTGGAGCGACTTTAGCGAATCGAGTCGAGAAGATAAGCAAAGATGGCAGTGAAGAGAGTGGGAAGCTTGTGTTTTGAGTGAAGGATATTATGAAATCTCTTCACATTTGGTATAAATGTTTAACAAAACTTTGTTTCTTGGCATAATTACTGTTTATTGCTTGAATATCATTTTGGACGCAGGAATCCCTTTAAGACAGAAAAGATGAATATAGTAAAAAACATTATTTGTTTTTACCATTCTCCAAATTCATGTCTCCTGCAACAGCATCCCATGCGTTTTTCTTCACATCTTTTCTGTGAAATTCCTTGTGACTTTTGTCAAAAAGAACACTGTACTTTTGCACAATGACAGAAAGTTCTTCTTCATTGACAGCCATGTCGAAAATAAAAATATAAAACTAGCGAGTTTTGATTTCAAAAGAACGCAATTAATAATTCGAACGTGAAATCGAACGCCGTGACGTAATTTTTTCTTCTTTTTCTTCACGTTGCCCTTACGTCCAGTTTCTCACAAACAAAAATTTTTGTTCGTGAGAAAACACGACGTAAGAGTTAACGTCATACGTAAGACTTAACGTCATTACGTGAATGATGTTCACATGCTCACGTAATGTTCACGTAAAAAAATTACGTAAGGTAAGAGAATGAATGAAATTTCAGCCTTACGTCAAAAAAATACGTGTATGTGAATGAAGCTTTACTATCAAGAAAAGCAACATATCAAGTATTTTCAGTTAGCGTAATGAGCTAAAAGTCCCATTTTTATGTACGTGGATTAAGTTATAAAATATCAGGTTATGTACTTTAAAAAAAAAAAGATAATCTACTTTTAAATGTTTGATATGAAAAAGCTTCCAAATTACGAAGGCTGCGTCCATCATTAGAATTTACATTGGGTTTTTGGTAGAGTCCCGCAGACTCTAAATCGCAGACTAATTGCCATTTCGGCCGGAGCAGTAGGAGTAGGAGTCCGCGGGTGTTTTAATACGGTATTCGCTTGCGCTGCTACCGTAAAAAGCGAGAATCAGGACGTCAAAATTTGTGGTGGAGAGATAAGGAAAACCTGCAAGTAACGTTACTGAAAAGAAATCTCACGATCTTGGACTTGTTTACTTTTTTTTGACTGGCTCTAACTACGCCTCTGGTTGAAGAAAATGATTGAATTCGCAGATTGGTCAGCTGATGCATGTCTGTCGCTGACTTTGCGGCCTTTCAAGGCTGCTTTATTTATCTTTTTAATCCATTTCATGTTTATTGATTTTCACCGGTATTTTAGATTTTTTTGGAAGGGGGGTGGATGGTGACCCATGGGGTAATATTTGCTCTTTCTTTTTATACACAAAATAAGCAAATCCACCAACTAAACCGAGAGCTATTATTCCACCTACACCATAGGTGTAGTTCATAGGTTGTTCATTTGGTTTGGTGAGAGAGTCCTCGGGCTTCTCCACTTCTTTTTGAGGTTACACTTGTTTCAATTCTTCTCGTTTTTTACGGTTGTATTCTGCCAACCTCTTACCTGCTTCAACCCTTTTCGGGTTCTTCGTTGTCACTTGAATAGGAGTCTGTTCTTCTGACATTTTTATTATCTGCTGTATTTATATTATCATCGGATTTATTTAAATTTATTCCATTAAGGTAATGCCTCCCGGTAATAAGTCCAACACTGATTGGTGCTAATAATGAGCCGAATTTATAATATAAGTCACATGTAAATCTTTGAAGGGCAGAGTTTAAGAAGGGGTCAGTTTCTAGGTCATTGCTGAATGCATCTTGATTGTTTATTCCTAACGTTGCACAAGCCCCCATCGAATAAATGCGTATGAGTGATTTCCCTAAGGATTTTACCATTTGACCTGATAGTTTAGCTTCATAGATACTAAACAGTTTTTTTACCTCTTCATCTTTGAGTTTAATTTGCTCTTCCGTGTACATTTTCCCTAAGTATAGCTTGCTATTTCCAGTTAAGACACACTCGAGCAATTTTTGCTTTTTACCATCTGAAGGTGGTGGTGGGAATTCACCTGGAATATCATAGCCGATTAAATTATCGATCGCTGTTTCTGCCATTTTTATTAGGGAGAGGTATTTTTTAATACAGAATAAAAGCAAAATAGCGAGACCAGCAGTATGCTTAATAACATGAAGTTGACATATTCTATCATTTTGTTGTGTTTGTTATAATTTTCTTATATTCTCTTATAATTTTGTTGAAATTTGCTGTATAAGAGTTTGCTATCTTCTTATAGCTTTGTTGAAATTTGCTTTATAGCACTGCTGTAGCACTCTTATAACAGTCTTGCAAGTCTTATACTTTTGTTACAAGAGTCATGTAACAAATAACGTCAACCTGTTCAGCAAATCATATACGTTCTTGGGTGTTCCATTCTCATGACTAGGCACGCGTCTTTCCCTCCTTTCAGTTTTTCTTTGACATCTTTCAATTCTTCTTGTGAATCAATGACATCGTTCTCTTCATGTATAGTGGCTAGATCGTTTCTATCTTTTGGATACGACACATATAACATTTTAGCTTGCCGTCGTAAATTTTTAGGTATAGCCGTGTATGATTGTGTGAGTAACCATAGCGAATGATTTCGATGTATGCCGCTAATTGCCAACTCGAGCAAAGGCTGTCTCTTTTTGTCCAATTTTTCATCAGCGATGATGTCGTCAATGAGGAATAAGGTTTTGTATCCGGCACAGAAAATGGACTTTTTCTTAATCCATTCATACAAAGATCCTTCCGGTTCAATTAAAATCACATAGCTGTCATTCCAGAACCACTTCCGATCTCTGTAAGTCTGATTCCACCTCAAGGTGGGACATATAATCACGATGAAATCAAAGTGATCATAGTATTCATTTTCTAATAATTTTACAACACGATCCGTTTTACCGCACGATGTTGGTCCAACCCTAACCCTAACCGACGTTAAATAAAGAACATACATACATACATACGAATAATGCTGTGTGAGGCTCTTTCATGTAAAGTGTGTCCATTTTACTAAGATAATGCAGACATAAATTGAGCGTTTTGCATGTTTAGTTGAGCGTCCATTATTAGATATATATATGCGTTTAAGTTTCCTGCAGTTTCAGCGGTCTTTTCAATCTGTAAAGTGATGCCTTTACTCGCATTTTCAATCTTTCGACCGGTCCCATGCAAGACATTCTCATCAATTGATCTGAAATCTAACCATAGAGCATACTTGTTTGTCAAGTAATCAGAGACTTTTACATCATGTAATCCCAAGCGCTTTCGGTTTTCACCGGCGCTATTATCTTTTGGTCTTCCTTCAGCAAAATACTTACAAATCTCATTGTATTGTTCAAACGGCTGCATCCCTTGAGCAAAAAGTTGGTTAGGCTTGCCCTCAACGATGACAGATACCTTTTTTATCTTTGGATTGTAGAATTTACCGGTATCTCGTTTGTAGGATTCTTCTTCTTCAAACAAAACTAAGATACCCTTCGAAGATTTGGCAGGTGTGTTGAATGACCAATTCCACGTTGTGTCTGACTTGTTTACTCTAATTTGTCTGTGCCGCAAAATCCTATCATAGAGCAAAGCCATGTTTTCATATTCAGAAGTGATTTTTCTAGCCAAAGTGGGTTGTGTCACAATCTCATATTCAAGTGAGATGTTAGATATTTTGTATTTACCATCTGGGTTACTTCTTTGACCTCCGGCAGAAAGTGCGGGTTTAGAATAAATAACTCGGTTATAGTCGTTAAATGTGATCTCGTAGCATAACCTATTACCTAAACCTGCTTGATAATATGGGATAGTACTATCTAGCATCTCAAAGTCGAGTGGAATGACAAACTTGTTTTTATAGGTGTCAGCAATGGCCTTGTCTTCTGCATCAGTGGTGTCTTTATCAGAAGCACCAATCCTCAATTTCATACAATTTTCTGTACACCCATCGTCGATGATGATACCCTGTCTTATCGCGTTTCTCTTTTCAAACTTGGTTAACCATAAATCTCTGTAACACCCAAAAATAGTCATCGATGTTCAATAATTCGTAACCTTCGAACTTGACAGCCAACTTTTTAATGATAGCTCTCCCAATGTTACTGACCAATGTTCTTTTTGAGTCAGCTTTCGACTCGAGTTCAATATCAAAACTTAGATTAGCTGTTTCTGGAATAATAACATCATCGCTTCCTAAATTTGGAAACCTAACCAACAATAGCTGATTTTGATCAATCTCACTCGGATTGTGTGTGAAAATTACTTTTTGACGAGAACCTTTTACACCGCGGGCAGTTCTAAGTGAACGTTCTGGATTTAACCTCTTTCCATACTCCATTATTAATTATGATATATAATTAATTATTACTTTTTATCTCGGTTAGCGAATGTGCAAAACAACGGTTCTTCCCAGGTTTTCTTTTAGCACATTACCATGCTGATCTGTGATTTTCAACGTGAGAGACTGAAATACACCATTTTTTAATTTTTTGTACTGAGGGTTTTTAGGCTCAACATGTGTGAAGTCACTATATTTAGCGATGGGAACGGTTATTAAAATATCACTTAGCTGTCCATCCTCAAGATTTTGAGTGTTGTCAAGTTCAGATAGATGCAAATTAATTTTGGTTACAATAGCGAGCTTATTTGTTTTGATTATTCGAGGGTTTTTATCTAATGAGGTAAGTTCTACATTACCTGCTAAAAAGGCATTCAATTCCCTGCTCGTGTATTCCTGTCTAGGTATTATTTTCTCTGCTTTCCCATCACCAGCGGACAGAGACAGTTTCAACTCTGTGGTTATTTCATACGTAACATTGTCTGCAAACATCTCAAGCAATGCAATTTCTTTTGAGCCATCCATATTTTGAATGGGGTAAGATAGATATATGGTCTTTTCTCCTTTTGCGACATTTACTGTGATATACATTTCTTGTATTAGAGAATAGAGGATAATATTTTTAAATAATGGAGAACATTTTTAAATATGCCCCAATGCGCTTTATAAAGCAAATGGAGGACAATACCTTCAGATATTGAATTCTAAAGATTTATACAAACAAACAATTATTGTCTCTAAAAATGGTTCTTTTCCTGCGAGCTTTCCCAACATTTTTACTAATTACCAAATGGATGAAAATGAACAACGCATGAAAATTTGGCAAAAACAACCATTTAAGTTATGGCAAACCCAACTCAATTTTGTCACTTGGTGTACTTCAAGTGCTTGTGGAGTCATTTTTGAACATCTGAAAGAAGGTCGCTCTATTCCTATGATTAGATCAGTATATCGTTTTCACGTCTATTATCACATTAGACGAATCATTAAGCGCTTGCAGACACCTCTACCTTTTGAAGATAGTTTATACCAATACGATAATCCTTATAACAAAGAAGAGTTTTTAAAAATCTGTAGTGAATATGGTGTCGATTCTGATCCTAAAAAATACATTGCTTTGATTTTAGCGATAACCACGATGTTTAGTATATGGTATATATATATTTCGCTGATCAGCGCATGTAGTGTGCAATTATAGCCGGCATTGTAGATACATGCTGACACTTCTAAGCCCTGGCGTTTGTTGAATTTCGATCGAAATGACGGTAACCTGAATGTCTCTATGGACCAGAGAAACCTGACAGTGATAAATCACCCAGACGCAATGCTAACCATTCCGCGATATATTCAACTCAACTGCGGGGAAGTGCGTACAACCAGAACATGAGAGATCTACAACCGCCGAAGTATATATACTTCCTCTCAGACGAACTGCGTGGGGTTCGAACACACGACCTTGCTGTTGCAAGTTAGCGTTCTTATCCACTAGACTACGCTGATCTGTGTGTTATAAGTATTGTTAGCTCATTTATGTTATAAAGTTTAAACTACTACACACTGCTTTTTACTACAATTGGGGATTTCCCCTGGACATTTTTATGAGATATTTAATTGTTTACATTTCTGAGTAGTTTGTGGTTATAATAATAATATTAGGGAAAACCCCTAATATTTATTAACTAAACTTTATGTAGGGAAATACCCGAAATCATATAATTTTCCATGTTAATACTTTATGTTTATGAGAAAATAATTAACTGGGATTCTCGCTTATGATTAGGAGGGACACAATTTCTGGGCTAGAATCGGCACTTTCCTATCTCTATGATGTTCTATGATGTTCTACTAATCCAGGAGACTCATTTTACGCTGCAAACTGCCGCCCTCTGGAAGGCTGAGTGGGAGCCGTACGGGTCCTTTGTATGGTCATCACTCACCAACTTATGACACAACCTTCAAAGTGCTCCACGACATACTACCATCCAACCTTGAGCTAAGCAGGTGGAGACGCTACAAACGGAACACGGCACTACAGAGTAAAGCATCTGAACAAATAGAAGACGTCACTTACATCTTCCTTTTCTGTCCACACATCCGGACAATTCTTACGTACCTACTAAAACTTGTCACGGCAGTCTCCGCCATACCTTATCTCACCTTCTCAGATCTTATCCTTTTTCATCGTTTGGCTAACCTTCCGCACCCTGACTCATTTTTTCAATCTTGAACGTGGGGATAGACAAGATATGGAGGCGAAGGAACGCAGTCAAGTACAACGCGCTTCCGGTGAACGACTCCTAAGCGTTGGTGGCAATCAGATGAGAGCTGACGATTGCGATCCGCATCAAGCACATCCAGGCCCTGAGGGAGGGAAGAATGCCGGAATTTCAGGCAAATTTCATTAGAGTGAAGCTAGAGTGGAGGGAGATGGTAGTTTAACCCTTCTCCTGCCATCGGGGTGATTATGACATTCGTACAAATGGAACGAGCAAACGTGTTCATAAAGTCCCTGTCCCTTCCAACACAAATCACCCACATTCCTAACCCGAAAAACCTCAAAAAAGCTTAAAAACAAAAATTCACACAAAGATTTGACGAACATTTGACAAAATCTTCTAGTAATGAATTAAGATGAAAAATATTTTTAAATGGTCAACGCTCATTGGCTAATTTCGATAAAATTCCTAGAATTGCATTGTTCAAATCTCATCCTACTTCATCACATCAGGAAGATGATAAATCTAATATCTCGAAAACTAATATCTAATATCTAATATCTCGAGGTTTTTCGAAAATCTTTTCACCAAAAGATAGCCTTTAGATAGAGGATTCTAACAATCCCAAAAGGTTACGAAAAAAACATGTTTTGAAAAAAATCAAAAATCCCAAAACACACTGAAACTCAGTAATAAGTATAAGTGGTACCTCTGTAAACCAAAAATATATTTATTACAACGGAAAAAATATATATATGTCAAAACGGCAGCTGGAAACAACAGAAAACCAGCCGTAAAAAAGGATCGAAAACTCCCGCCGAAAAATGCCGACAAAGAAAATTAAGGAACCAATCACATTACAGAATGGCATTTTCGGATCAAATTCGATCCTTTTTTCAAACAGAAAAATAACAATATTACAACGGCCAATAGAAAATCACTTTCATCTTCCAATCAAATTAAGGAACAAAATGAAACTTCTTCATCCAATTAGAAAAGAGAAAAAATGGACCGCACGCGAAGGTGACAACAGTATAATTTCCCGCCACGGGAACTGCTGTATATATTAGACCAATGTAAATAATGAATTAACTAGCCGCCAAGGCGGCGTCGCTCACCGCCGATGTTCAGCATGCGTTAAGTTCACGAAAAATAAAATTAAGTAATTGGCAATAATAAGTGTACCCATGTTGTAGGGCTCGAAAAACGGATCAAAAAAATGTATGGGATCGTTCCGCTACGATCAACCGTTACAGAGATATCATTGTTCAAAGATTTTAATGACGTCACAGACCCATCCCCAAAAAAATTTTGTCCAAATTTTTCGTCACCCCATCGCCTGTATCGCGGACCCCAAAAAACGTCAGTTATCCCTATTGGTTATCGAGATAATTTTCTCTAAACGTCGCATTCGATTAGGGTCTCAATACAATGGCTTCACACTGACGTTGCGCACAAGAAGAGAAATAATTTATGTCTGATCTTACATTGCTGACTACCTGATTTCTTTCGAAGTTCACATCTACCATTTTGCGTGACTTACAGACATGTTATTCAGAATGTCTTTGATGCATTAGCGAAGAGACTAGTATCTCGCGTAAAAGCTTTTTACGACTTTAATTTCGAAATGGATGTGCAAAAACCCCGTGACGAAAATTTCAAATTTTGTTACAACGGCCGCATCTTACAAGAGTAGAACGAGGGTCGTTTACTCCACTTATATATACAACAAACGGTGGAATGGGAACTGAAGCACAACATTTCATTCGAGCACTGGCGATGCTACTTTCCGAGAAGAAAAATGAAAGTTACAATCTAACGATAACGATAACGATAACGGCTTAGAACAAACATCTCTTTTGCTTTGACAAAGTCGGTAATCACCTGTATTCGTGGTACACGAACGCCAGTGAAATCCAAAATAAGAACTGATGAAATAAACATTTTTGAAAAATTGGTCTACAATCGATAACCGAAATTTTTATACTATTGTCGAAATATTTAATCATTTTGTTTTTTTATATTTAGTTTTATATTTAGTTTATATTTAGTTTATATTTAGTTAATGTATTCTGTTTGAATGTAGAAATAAAGTTGACGCCAAAAAAAAAAAAAAAAAAAAATAACAAAAAATAAAAAATAAAAAATAAAAAACTTACAGACAAACCAACAAACGGAGAATCGGCTATTAATATATAGATGAAATAAAAGATAAAAAAAATTACTCACTATCAGGAGCGGCAAAAACATGTCCGATAAGAACAGATACTTTTATTTTTTTTGTATTCTAATTCAAAATTCAAATTAGGCGAAATTTTCTAATGAGTTGTTTGTTGTGTCTGTGCCATTTCAATTCAGTCTCTTCGTTGGGCTTGAGTTTAGATTGGAGGTTGTTAGACTGTTTTGGCTTGGCAGAGACATTTACTTTAAGATCGGATCCAACAATGATTTTTATTTTAATTTTTGACAATATATTTCGATATTAATAATATCATCCTCAGGTCTAAAAGATAAAATAAAATCTGTTAAAAACAATAAAAATCTACAATTAAATTCATATTAACATTCATATATACATATAGTTATATACAACACTCATGACGCCTTACAGAACTGACTGAAAATTGATTGAATTTTTATTACTAACGCACGGCTGCTAATCTATCTAATCACGGCTATCAATCTTTTGTATTTAGAGATGGTTTTAATTCATTGATCATTAAGGCTTCCAAAGTCATTAAAGGGGAATCAAACCCTCAGATAAAATTTTGTAAATTCATTCAAAAAATCAAATTAATAACAATAAAACTTGTTTGAGACTAAAATTAATCTTCCTTCTCTTCGTAATTCGTCATAATTGAACCCAAAACCATTAGCGCTGAGGTCCAGGACAGAAGCCGTAGTCACGTGATATGACGTGTATTACGCTTAAGTTTCGCTCGATCATAGAGATGTGATAAGGATGGCAAACAGTGAAACAGAATATCACCAAAGTTATCTGATACTACTAAAGAAGAAGATGAAGTAGTTTAGGGTGCTGTCTTAACAAATCCGTTTGAAGTTGATTGCATGTAAATGCTGCCAGGAGAATGCAGCTCTTTTAAACTAGCATGTAGCTAGCTAAAAGTGCCCCAGCGTTCAAGCATTGCACTTTGTACACACAGCAAACTATACATTAACAACAGAAACAAAAAGAACTGTTTTGGTTGATTTGGGACCTGTGGCATACGTATATGCTTAATTTCAACAAAGACAGTTTTTTAGGAATTCTCAAAACTGCTCAAAACTCACTCAATTTCAAAACCAACTTGGAACCAAATAAATCTAAACTTAAACAGATGAAAATCTGCACAAAACTTTGTTACTTTTTGTTATCTGTCAGGCCTAAGTCACAATGATGCTAATATACCTTTCAAAAAGTGTAAATAAGGCTTAACAAGTAATATCAGAAAGTATTTGCTACAAACAAAAGAAAAGTGTGAACTGAAACAATGGATACATATTTTATAATGAAAACAAGATTTGCAAAAATGTGACTATATATTTTCCCAAGTTGCAAGCATTTTTTCAATTATTGTGTATTGATAACCATGAGAAAAATGTATCATTAAATAATTACAGTATAACTACCATCAACCTGAAACTCAGGTTGAATTTAATACCACAAAAAAAGGATTTAAAAAAAAGGAGTTAAAAAGTGACTAAGAAGTTACTACGGACTTATAGCTAAAAATTATAAGACCTAAATGTGACTAATATTTCCCCTTAAACAACTGCATATCAACAACCCCATCAATGTGTAAGACAATTTCATCATAATAGCATGATCTTTATTGTTGCAGAAGCTTGAAAAGTTTCCTATCCTTTATACCATAAAATAAGGGAAAACAATGTAATTTAACAGAACACTTGCCTTTTGAAACTCGGACAAAACTTTCTTACAGCATTATACAATCAAATTTGTATATAAGTTCAGGGGCGGACGCAGGGTACAGCTCATACAGCTCAAGCTGTAGTAAAATTTCGTCAAGAGAATGATTTCTAAATGATTTACGGCAGTTTTCCTTTATTCTCACTTCGCCAATTTGTCACGTCATCATATATCACGCGACGCGATGCCCGTCACTCAAAAATCTGTCTAATACATTTATTTATGGATTAGCACGTTATTTGTTGGCGCCCCATTTGACTCGCAAATTTTAGGTGTGCCATAACTGCAAACCCCACAGCTTGATTGTTCTGCCTTACAGCTCAAAACTCGGCCCCTTTTGATCTATGATGATACAAGTTATAACTAACAGTTTTGAGCTGTATAGATACAGCTCAAAGATACAGCTCAAGTCCCGATTCTACGGTAGTTCGACACCCATAGCCCTAATTGTAGCTTAGCAGTAATTCTTTCGTTCTTCCGTCTGTTTGAACAGTACAGCTCTCGTGCCTAAAGTACGTAGAACGTTAATAGGTTTTAGCCAAAAATGTAAGCCTTTAGGTCTTTCGGTCGTCGGTAGAGTGGTCAAATACAGCTCAAATACAGCTCAAAGCCCATACCATACACGTGCGTGGATGGAACCTCTCTCTTGATTTTACCACATCTAAGAATCCTTGTTCTCCAAGACGTTTTTATTTCTCCAAATGAGAAGGGACTTTAGAGCAGAGAAATACCTTGCAGAAGATGAAAGAAAACATCGTGATGGATGCAAAGTATAAGTTTATGTTTTCCCCTATTATTAAAACTTTGTATTTTATAAATCTTCAGTTTTGTTTGTTTTGTTTTGATTATTAATTTGTTTAATTTAATTGCAGAACAATAAAACAAAGATGAATGTGAGTTTAGATTCAATATAATTTGTTCACACAATATCTCTACTATAGATATATTTGTAAATTTGTGGAAAAAGAACATAATTTCATGATTTTTTTTTATTATCTTTTGCCTTGCTAAACTCTGAACTTTAGAATTTTACTCCAAGTTATTGATGTTGTCTTGATTACTTTAAAAGCTTGTTATGTATTTTAAACATGGTACACTGGTGGTGGTAAAAAAAGCTACAGAGTTTGCTACTACATTACGTTAACTTTGATTATTACATTTATCTTGAGATATTTTGGTGTGATGACTGTTTGTATAGCTATTATGTTTTGCTAGCTTTATTTGGAAATAATTCGTCAGTGAGTTTGTTAGGGGGTCTTACATCATTAATACTTCACAGCTCAACTCTAAATTTTAAAGTGATCACCCTCTCTGTTGTTAAAAGCATTTGTTAAAGATCAAGGATAAATATTTATATAAAGGAAACATTTCCTTGTTGCATTTATGTGTATCATCTGATGTTTCAGATGTAACTGATAGGTTTATTTTAGTTCACGTGGAAGCAAACTGAAATTCTAAGGAAAACAATTTTGTGTTATTTCTTACGTTGGGACTTTCATCAATCATTAGTCTTCCCCTATCCATTCACAATATTCATTATTTAAATCAGTGCAAAACTAAATCAACGCTTGAACGGTTAATGTAGCCTTGTAACCTGAAGGAGTTACCCTCCAATCTCACAATCCATGTTTTGATTTTGTTTTCCCCATACTCGCTATGTTCCATTGGTTCTTGGTTTTCTTTGTAAAAGTGTGCTTCTTTATAGAAATCCTGTGTTTTTCCTAAAACATATGGACGGTCATTTCTGTTGAAAAGGCTAGATGCTTATTCTTTGTCGCCTTATTCTCCAAGTACAGATAGTGCTTATATTCTGTTTTTATAGCTTACGCTGCATCTTCAGGTTAAAAAATATTCAGATTGCAATCTTACTTATTCATTTCAATAATTCCTTGTATTTACAATAAAATGACATAAAACAGTTAAGATAAAAAGAAATGAAAATTGCCAACAGATACCCAGAAGATCAAGTGATAAGGAAAAGAGAAACTGCATAAATGTTATAAACTGTTTGTATTGTGAGCTTTTTGGTAGGAAAGTTAATAAGTTTTGATAAACACTGAACATGTCGCATGGCTTCAGCTGTCATGTTTATAGTCATCTCCATTATAGCTTGAAATAGGAAATATTTTCTTGTGTTTACAGTTTTGCTTTAGTATATATGGACTGTATAATGTACAACAATAGATGGAAATACTTCCGATTGCTAGTTTGAATATTGACTACACTTCGTGATATGATTTTGTTTTATATCCAAAAATGATATGGTTGATTTGCATTTACTTGCAGTTGCATTATTTCTCCTTTTAAGATCCAAAATCCAATATCTTACTTTCACATGGTGTACCCTGTTAATTTAACCATGGAATTTAAGTAAGATTTCATGATCTGCATTTTATTTAGAGATTGAAATTTCAATTAATTGAATGGTTAATGGTGACTACATATCATACTAGTTTACTATAATGTAACATATCTTAATTTTGAATTGTTCATTGTCTGTCTTTTTAGAAACATTAACAGTATCAGCACCTACTGCTGCAGCAACAAACAGCAAATTAATTTGATGAAGTCTGGAACTGGAACTTTCTTGAAAGTGAGCATTCTAGGAGATTTTTCGTACAACAGAAGGAACATGTTTTATTGGATATAGAACACTAGTTTTATGACTTTGTACATAAAAGACGTTGACATTTTATATTATGTTGTATTTACTTTTGTTGTGCTAATATCGAATAAAGTTTTAAATTTTGGCTTCTATCCTTATGGGTCTGCGGTTGCAATGCTTAGTGAAAGGGAAATTTGGTGTCTGGGTTGTTCACCATGACTAACTGCGACAGAACTCGTCTGTTGAAATGATCGCACATTTTCGGACGGCATTTTTCCGTAAATCGGGTTGTCCCGAATAAAAATTGAGAATCGGAATACTTATTGGAATCCGAGAAAAGTTGAGCTGTACCTATAAAATATTTCTGTGTCCTCCCCTGTTCAGTTAGCGTAATGAACTAAGAGTCCCATTTTTATGTACGCCTATTTGATTAGAATTTGAATGAATTCTAATTTCGTTTATTAAGTTATAAAATATCAGGTTATGCACTTTTAAAATAAAAGGTAATCTACTTTTAAATGTTCGATATGGAAAAGCTTCCAAATTACGAAGGCTGCGTTCCTTCATTAAAATTTACATTGCGTTTTTGATAGAGTCCCGCAGACTCTAAATCGCAGACTAATTGCCATTTCGGCAGGAGGAGGAGGAGGAGTAGTAGTAGTCCACGGGTGTTTTAATACGGTATTCGCTTTCGCTGCTACCGTAACAAGCAAAAAAAACAAAAAAACAAAAAGAAACCAATAAACTATTTCTTGTACGTGGTACTTAATAATATCATTTTTGTTAATGGGAAATTTATGTTCTCATTAATTTATCTGAAGCCATGCGACATGTTCAGTGTTTATCAAAACTTATTAACTTTCCTACCAAAAAGCACACAATACAAACAGTTTATAACATTTATGCAGTTTCTCTTTTCCTTATCACTTGATCTTCTGGGTATTTGTTGGCAATTTTCATTTCTTTTTTATCTTAACTGTTTTATGTCATTTTATTAAGATTTCAATCTGGGTATTTTTTAACTTGAAGTTGCAGCGTAAGCTATAAAAACAGAATATAAGCACTATCTGTACTTGGAGAATAAGGCGACAAAGAATAAGCATCTAGCCTTTTCAACAGAAATGACCGTCCATATGTTTTGGGAAAAACACAGGATTTCTATAAAGAAGCACACTTTTACAAAGAAAACCAAGAACCAATGGAACATAGCGAGTATGGGGAAAACAAAAACAAAACAAGGATTGTGAGATTGGAGGGTAACTTCTTCAGGTTACAAGGCTACATTAACCGATCAAGCGTTGATTTAGTTTTGCACTGATTTAAATGATGAATATTGTGAATGGATTAGGGAAGACTAATGATTGATGAAAGTCCCAACATAAGAAATGACACAAAATTGTTTTCCTTAGAATTTCAGTTTGCTTCCACGTGAACTAAAATAAACCTATCAGTTACATCTGAAACATCAGATGATACACAGAAATGCAACAAGGAAATGTTTCCTTTATATAAATATTTATCCTTGATCTTTAACAAATGCTTTTAACAACAGAGAGGGTGATCACTTTAAAATTTAGAGTTGAGCTGTGAAGTATTAATGATGTAAGA
Source organism: Turritopsis dohrnii (assembly GCA_027922465.2). Taxonomy (NCBI): domain Eukaryota; kingdom Metazoa; phylum Cnidaria; class Hydrozoa; order Anthoathecata; family Oceaniidae; genus Turritopsis; species Turritopsis dohrnii. Next base: position 128,457 of record BQMF02000295.1, read on the forward strand.
CCCCCTAACAAACTCACTGACGAGTTATTTCCAAATAAAGCTAGCAAAACATAATAGCTATACAAACAGTCATCACACCAAAATATCTCAAGATAAATGTAATAATCAAAGTTAACGTAATGTAGTAGCAAACTCTGTAGCTTTTTTTACCACGACCAGTGTACCATGTTTAAAATACATAACAAGTTTTTAAAGTAATCACGACAACATCAATAATTTATCAATTACGTAAGGCGCGTAGCGCCGCAATTTTGATTGAGATTTTATGAATATGAAATTGAAATACAATTTAATATTGGATAATCTAGCCCAGCGCTACGCGCCTTACGTAATTGATAAATTTTATTTCATATAAAATTTCCATACGATTTAATATTGGATAATCGAGCCCATTCTCCTTCATAATGGTACCCCGAGCTTCGCAATTTCTCAGTTCTAAGCAAAACTCATTTCTTAAATATCAGGTCCTGGTAAATCTGAGCTTTATTTACAATAGGTCGACAGTAGTGTTTCTGCCACGTTGAAGATTTTCTAGACCAATCTCCCATATCTAGTATTCCTTCCAACGACAACCCCATAGCACTTGCTTTGGAAGAAGACGCCGATCTGCATGAGTGGGCAGTAAATAATTTGATGTCTACACCAGCACCCTTCAGCACAGCTTTAACCCATCCTGCTATAGTGGAACGAACTACTTCATTATGTGGTTTTAGGGGACTAAGTAGTAACTGGAATTTAGAATCACACCTCCATGGTTTGGACCTCTCTAAATAATTACCTAATAAAGTCACAACACAGAGATTCTTGTTCTCTGGAAATTGATGATATTCCACTTCCGGAGGACGTGAGCCTTTTTTCCTAGTTTTTGTCACTTCCGCAAATTTAAATTTGTATGAAACCCTGGTTCTAACCATATAGCGTGAGTCAAAAAGTTTCATTTCTGATCCTCTGCAAGCAGAACATAATGCTAACAACATTGTCACCTTGAGAACAAGCATTCTATCAGATAGCAACTTGATCTCTGGAAAAGTATCTAAGTAATCAAAAACTTGTTGTACATCCCAGACAAAAACAAATTTCGGTTTGGGAAGACGTTTGTTCATCACACCTGATGTAAGAGCACAAACTCGTGGATGCTGTCCCACCGGAAAACCTTCAATGGGAATATGATAGGCTGATATTGCAGATCTGTGGCTATTTATTGAACTATATTCAAAACCCTGATCAAAAAGACCAGCAAGATAATTCAGTACTAAATTTATAGGACATCGAAAGGGATTAGCTTTCCGTTCGTGACACCAGCTAACCCACTTTCCCCAAGACGATTCGTAATTAGAATTTGTGCCTCTTGTTCTAGCATTTGAGATAAGTTCTGTAGCCCTTTTTGATATGCCTTCACTTGCCAAAACTTGCCTGAAATTTTCCATGCCACTAGCTTTAGTGATTGGTTTAGAAGTAAGGGGTGATAGTTTCCCTGGGGTCCTTCCAGAAGATTCAAGTGTTGAGGAAAAAGCACTGGATTTGCAACTGCCATGTCCAAAAGAGGACCATAACAAGGTTGTGTTTGCCAGGCAGGTATGATTAATATCATGCACACATTTTCCTGTTTGGCCTTCATCAAAACTCTTCTTATCAGGGAAAAGGGAGGGAATGCATACGGATAAAAGTTTTTCCACTCATGTTGCAACGCATCTACTGCGTAGCAACCATGGATCGGGCTTCCATGACATGTAGGTTGGTAACTGATGGAAGAGTCGTGATGCAAACAGGTCCACATCTGGCAATCCCCATAACTGGCAAACCTTTCCGAAAGACTGTGGGGGCCAGTTTCCATTCGCTGGAATCGTGAAAATTTCTCGACATCCAGTCTGCCCTCACATTCAATTCCCCTGGAAGATGCTCGGCAGTAATTGTGATCTCCTGAGCTATCAAAAAGTCCCACAGGTCTTTTGATATCTGAATAAGATCCTTGTTTTTGGTTCCCCCCATTTTCACTATGTAAGATTGGGCTGTCATATTGTCTAGTTGGTAATGTATATGCTGAAACTTCATCATTTTCCTGAAGGTCAGAGTAGATAAGTAAGCTGCCTTTAGTTCTAGAATGTTGATTTGTAAGAGTCTTTCCTCCTGTGACCATTGTCTTCCTATACGCTTCCCTTGGCAACACGCCCCCATCCCTTTTTGGAGGCATCTGTTTGAAGTATAACGTGACTCTGTGGTTTCAAAAGAGACTTGCCCTTGTTCAAGATTATATTGTTTAACCACCATTTGATCTCCTGAAGAGCCCTTTGAGTTAAAGTTAGATGTGATTGATAACTCTTTCCCGTTTTCAAAGCCTCTATTAAAGTTTGTTAAAGGAAACTTATCTGGAGATTTTCTGGCACTACTGCCTGTGAAGTTGAGGATAACTTGCCCACTAAATTGCTCAACTCCCATACAGTCATGGATGGATAAGTCAGAACATATTGTCATTTTTCCTGCAATTTTTGCACCTTCTCTTGAGGTAATTTTATGATCATCTCTACAGAGTCTATTTCCATGCCTAAAAAACATATTTTTTGGACTGGCTCCATCACTGACTTTTTTAGATTTATCACAAATCCCAACTGTTGAAGTAAGAAAATTAGAGTGTCGCGGGCCATGAACATATTCCCTTGTTTGGCTCATTAGCAACATGTCGTCTAAGTCAATGAACACACGAATGTTTATTCGTCTCAATATATAAATCAGTACTTTCAGTAACTTTGTGAAGATTCGTGGAGCTGGACCAAGACCAAAGCATAGGCATAGAAACTCGTAAGGCTTCCCTGCCACTGAAACCTGGCATACTTTTGAGACTTCGGGTGCAGAGGAACACAAAAATATGCATCCGTTAGATCGATTTTGCACAGAAAGTCCCTCTCCTGCAACATTTCCTTCACCAAATGTAGGCCTTCCATTTTGAAGTGTTGGTAAGGTATGAATGAGTTGAGATTCCTTAGATTGATTACTGGTCTGTTCCCCCCATCCTTTTTCCCTACCAGGAAAATATTGCTTACAAATTGGCTCTTCCTGTGAGAAACTTTTTGAATGGCTCCCTTTGTCATCATGGCTTCTATTTCCTCCAACACAAGAGAAACTTCTTCCTGCTTCATTTGTGCTTGATGAGGGGGAGTGTTTTGACATGGTTCTGACAGAAAAGAAATTTGGTAACCAGAAACAACCCCTAATATTTCTGGGTCTCTTGTCAACTTTCCCCAATGTTTTTGGAAATTTTTTAACCTTCCTGCCAGTGGATAGTTGCCTATTGGTTCTCTGAAAAGGTTTTTCACTAATGGATGAACATGCTGAAGATTTTTCTCTGGAAGTATCTCTGGACAAACCTTGTTTCTCACTCTCAATGGAGCCATGTTGACAAAGGTTTCCATGTGTTTTTTGACACTACTGATCCGTGGGAAGCTGGACTTTGGATTCTTCCTGAAGTCATTACGCGAAAAAGTTGATTGCCCCCCATTTCTCTTCCCTTGAAATGAGGGGCTTGGTAGAAAGGGCTTGCTACGTTGTTGGTTGAAACCAGAGAAAGTTGACTGGAACTTGCGCTTGTTGTTGTGTGAAGGAAGATACTCCTTTGACTTCTCTTTCACCTTAGCTTTGTCTATGACATGTTGTTGAAATTTTCTACCAAACAGTTGTGAACCAGAATCTTCAAGAACTTGACTGTGGTCTTTCAGCATGGATTTCACCTTCTTTTTATCCGGCATTATGACAGACATGTGGTATGTGGTATGTAATAGCATTAAATGCTTGACCCACTAACATGACGATCTGTTCAACAGTTTGTGAAATCTCTTGCAAGGAAAGTTCTGGTCGACATTCTGCTGCCACGCCTAAGGTTGCTTCCACAGAATACCATGTCCTACTCAAGGGACCATAAACATTCACAAGTTTGTGTTGGATTTTTTCTAATCCGCCATCTAGAGTTAATTCTACTCTACATCGATTTTCCTCTAATAGCTCACGAAAGAATTCGTCTATCTTCTTAGGCTGACGAATGTTTGAAGGAACAGGATTTTCAGTCATTATACTGTCTCGAATGTCCTTGTCTTGGACAAACCCGTCCATATATTTATTTGTATAGTCAGCTAATTCTGCTGGTAGTTCATAAGCATTATGTTTCTCTTCTGCCAATGGCTCGAAACGCTGCCTCTTGAAGGATGGTTCAACGACCTCGAGCCTCTCCTATTCTTCGACGACAGGCTACTCAAAGGCTCAACGGCCGAGTTAGTTTCACTCACAACACCACATATCACCCTGTTGTGCAATCACATTACCATTAATTATGTTTTGATCATCCGAACATCATGCGAACAGTTGCGAGAATTCTCGAAAAAGAGAAATTGCGAAGCTCGGGGTACCATTATGAAGGAAAATAGGCTCGATTATCCAATATTAAATCGTATGGAAATTTCATATGAAATAAAACTTGGAGTAAAATTCTAAAGTTCAGAGTTTAGCAAGGCAAAAGATAATAAAAAAAAATCATGAAATTATGTTCTTTTTCCACAAATTTACAAATATATCTATAGTAGAGATATTGTGTGAACAAATTATATTGAATCTAAACTCACATTCATCTTTGTTTTATTGTTCTGCAATTAAATTAAACAAATTAATAATCAAAACAAAACAAACAAAACTGAAGATTTATAAAATACAAAGTTTTAATAAAAGGGGAAAACATAAACTTATACTTTGCATCCATCACGATGTTTTCTTTCATCTTCTGCAAGGTATTTCTCTGCTCTAAAGTCCCTTCTCATTTGGAGAAATAAAAACGTCTTGGAGAACAAGGATTCTTAGACGTGGTAAAATCAAGAAAGAGGTTCCATCCACGCACGTGTATGGTATGGGCCTTGAGCTGTATTTGAGCTGTATTTGACCAATCTACCGACGACCGAAAGACCTAAAGGCTTACATTTTGTATCAATTGTACGAACACCTAAAACCAACGACCAATTACGCGAACGGCTAAAAGCAACGCCCAAAACGGACGGCGACTTATGACCCGGATTCCCTCTGATAATTTTGGGCTAAAACCTATTAATGTTCTACGTACTTTAGGCACGAGAGCTGTACTGTTCAAACAGACGGAAGAACGAAAGAATTACTGCTAAGCTACAATTAGGGCTATGTGCGTCGAACTACCGTAGAATCGGGACTTGAGCTGTATCTTTGAGCTGTATCGATACAGCTCAAAACTGTTAGTTATAACTCGTATCATCATAGATCAAAAGGGGCCCAGTTTTGAGCTGTAAGGCAGAACAATCCAGCTGTGGGGTTTGCAGTTATGGCTCACCTAACATTTGCGAGTCAAATGGGGCGCCAACAAATAGTGCGCTAATCCATAAATAAATGTATTATTATTATTTACGAATGTTTACCCAGGATAGCCTCTTCAGTTCCTTAAGGTACTGTTATCAATGAGGGTCCTGTGAAGGAGATCCTAGAGCATTTAAAGCCCCCATTTGGGCTACGGAAGCTGTAATGACAGAAACCGCTCAACTAGACAACCACCCTAGACATCATTCCTACTCTCTTGCTGAGTGCTTAGCAGAGAGGAGTGATTCACACTGTATTAGTCGCTGGCATGACTCGGTCACCCGCGACCTCCCGAACAGGAAGCGAACACTCTACCACAAGGCTACCAGTCGGTAAAACACACAGCTCACGCATGTATAATTCTTTTGTCTTTAAATAAATTATTGCTGGTGTTTTATGGTTAGACCCTATTTACCAAATTAATCATTTTCATCGAATTTATCGTTAATGCCTGTTTTCCACCAGTGAGATATCTTAGAAAACACCCAGTAAAGAAGTTTTTAGTACTTAAAGTAAAATTTCGAAAGCGTTTGCGTGAAAAGTAAACTTGCTGCTACCGTTTTGCGCCATCTGGCTCTTGTTGTTTTTAAATTATCTTAGTCGTTTAAGAATTTCTTAAAAACAGTAGATATTTTACCATGTTAGCCATTTTGCTTTAACAAAGCACACGTTATAACATGTTAACACTACAATAGATATTACACGTAAAAATCGTCTAAAAATCCATAAGAAAGTTGCTAAGTGGTTGCTTACATTAATCTTGAATAATTTTGAAATTTCAGACTAAATAAGAAAGAGGCATTGTGGGAAAGGAAAATAAGAAACATTGGCTGTTTAATTTTTTTAAAACAAAACAATCAAAGGAGACTATAAGTTACTATAACAATCAATTGTGACTATAAGCTACTGTAACAATCGATGGTGCTATAACAATCTATAAAAAGCTACTGTAACAATCAATGGTGACTATAAGCTACTGTAACAAATCATTTTGGTAAACAGTTTTTGTAGCTACCATAGAAACAGGAAATTTTGGAAGCTAAAAAAAAGTATAAAAAGGTATAAAAAGCTATACTTTGAAAATTCTTTTCTTGCTTATTCAAAGTGTTATGTTACTGAATTTTACTCAGGAAATCTGATGTAAGTGAAAATCGCAATTTTTTTGTGACTCTACAGTAGTTTTCGTCGATTTACGGCAACTGCAAATACATCTCTCTAGTAATTTCGACAATATTTGATATTGCCAAAATAGCTCCGCTCTCTACACAACCTCGAACCCAGGGTTTCTTCAACTATGAAAATGTGGGACTTACTGAGGCAAATATTGCATAAATTAAAATCAACACTTATACTGTTGATTTTGAGCAGCCGGGACCAGGGTCTTCTTCGCCGCCATCCGTATATCGAAAAGGCAAGAAACCCTGGGTTCGAGGTTGCTCTCTACGCTCTACTCAGCCAAAACAAAACAACGATGTACCACTAATAAACAGCAGTTATTAACATCGAGCTCCCAACTCAACGCAGCGCATCATGGGAAGCTACGAAATATTCCACCAACTTCAATCCGCCCACCTACACGTCCGTCCATCAGAATGACAAAAACATTTTTTACCATCGATGCGATGACGTAACAACTTTCACGATTCTGTTTGATTCGAAGAAACATGGCGAGGTTAACTGGAAACTTAAAAACTAAAAATTAAACTAAGTGTCATCATCGCCGCGAGGCATTCTGTAGATTATAATTGCTACTTTACAGATCAAAAGATTAACCAATCATACAATTCCTTTTATAGTCTTTTAATGTTAACCATCTTAACATAGATATGTCGATATGACGGCCGATGTTGGCGGCAAAAAGATTTGACATTCCAATATGATGACGCTGATATCAAAAATAGACTTGACAAATAACGTTGTTGCTAAGTACATTGTTGCTAGGTAGTTTCCACCTTTGTCGTTGACGTATAGAAATAATTACATATCCTGTGAAATGGTAACAGTATAAAATAAAGGCATACCTCCATCATAGATGTTATCAAATCAACAGATAAGATTGTGTATGTTTTCTGTGGTCAATCAAAACATGTTGCGATAAGAACTTGACGCAGTCATGAAGCGTTCTTCACAACTTGTGAACTTCTTAAATTTATTTTGTGTAACAGGTACATCAGAACCCTTCATTAATGTTGATAGCGTTTTGAAATTATGCAATAGAGGAAACGTTTGTACATTCCATTACCCACAAAAGCATTTAAAAGTCATATTCATATTTTAAAAGTCATAGTCATATTTTAATTCTCTGCGAAGGAGTGCTTTTAAATAGATTTCATTGTATCGTTAACAACAACTGTTAACGAGTGATTGATGAGTTTGTTCAATCGATCGCTTCCCATTTCGTGGTTTACAGCTATTAAATTTCATTTCATCAGAATGATTCCATGTTTAAGAAGACAGGCTGTCCTGCAGTGAAAAGGTAACATATTGCGTTCTACCAACCGTACAAATAAGGTAATTGAAAACAGCAAAACATTTGGAACCACATAATCAAAACAAACAAAAGTTTTTCATAACGTATTATTTGTTAAAATTATTTGATATGGGATTAATTTTTTTTTCATTTTTCCAAGCTAACCATTGTGGTTGTCCAAACTCTTCTGAATATGAGTCATTATTTCTATTTCACCTAATGTTGTTAACTGTAGCAAAAAAAACAAACACAAAAAACCATAAAAATATTTAGAAATCATTTTAACAAAAAATCGTGTGTTTGTCTATTTATTTTTTTAAAAATTGGAGAAATGAAATATTTAGTGGGATTTGCAAAACTTATTAAAAGATTTCACATGGGAAAAATTTAAAATATGTTTTGCATTTGTTATCAAAGCTGTTCTCATTTCGAAGTACTACTGATTGCATAAATCCTGTAATGATTAAAAATCAGGCTAATTTATAAATCTAATGCTGGATGTAATCATTACAAAAATCTGGTTTCAAAACCAACAAGTGAAACGAGAAGTAAGCAGAGAATCTTATACTTTTTTACAGAAGAAAATAACTTTGACGTAAACATTCTTGACGTCAGTTTTGTTTACAAAATGTCTCACTGAAAAGCACTTGAAACATGACATGGTGATCTTGTATAAACATTCACACCCACTTTGTTACAACCAAATACTTTCTCCATACATAGAAAGAAAACATAAACATGGTCAATATTTTTCGATGATATTTGTTGAGATAGCTCTCTAGCAACCTCATAACATGACACTTTAAAGAGAATATTGAGCAGATTTTGCAACTGATAATCAAAGATAATGTGCGAGAATATCTATTGGCTATTACGAAAACTTTTGTTTCATATTTTTGTGACTGAGTTTGTTGAGATTTGATGATTTTTCACATGAGCTGATATAGAAGGAAAAGTTTGTTCTTACCTTACAGAATGGAGAATACGAACATTAAAAATGTTCTGGAACACAAGGATCCTGTGACGACTGTTTATATTCATGGTTTAAAGTACGAAGTTGACGAGGTGACAAACCAAGCTTGTTTTTATGTGCAGGATATCGAAGAAAACTCACAAACACTAGATCGCAACAACAAACAGTTTCTTTGGCAGTCACAAAAGTGGATAGTTACTCACTATGATGAACGTAAAACAGAAATCGTCAAAAAGAATAGACCTCGTAGTCATCGTTCCTTTAAACGACGTCTGAAAAAAGAGAATGAAGGTGATGATTACGAAATCACTGAAGTCATTTCACTGGATGTGACGGAAGATCATAATGGTACCTCTCACTTACGTGAATACATCTGGAAGCCGAATAAAGTAAACAAAGACGAAACTTTCATGTTAGTGACGTATGCAGATTCTTGCGAAACGTCAGTAAAACAAACTATCCCCGACACTCGGTCCACGGCATATGTTGGCGGGAAACGTGACGATTTTGAAATAACATATGACGGAAATGATGATTATTATGAAGACTACGAAGAGCAACCGGAGGGAGCATTGGCCAAAATCACATATGTCAGTGAAAAATTGGCGCACATCCGAAAACTAGAACCGAATGAAGACCAAGAAGTTGAAGAAGAAGATGTGTATGAAATTGAGCCAATTAATCTGAAGATTTCATTTGAGCCTGTGACGATGTGGGTTACGCCATATGAAGGGCGCTATGGTTTGTCAACGTCACATTTTCAAGTGTCGGAGAGACTGGGTGACTCTTGCGAAACCAGTCTGATAAAGGTGACGACCAGGGGTGGATATCTGTCTGATTTTTCGCTCTCATATTCAGAAGTTCGAAAACTTAAAAAGTACCGTCGCCACCATGAAAAGCAGCCTCAATACAACTACCTTCCGACTGATGTTATTGTCATTGACAAATTAGAAGAGGAAACGCAGCCTAGTCAGCAGGCAAGCTGCTCTGATGATGAAGGTTTTGAAGAAATAGAAGCAGAGCACACAAGGCAGTCAGAACCAGTTGGTGCAATTGCCCAAAAACCCAGCAGTCCTCAGTCAAACTATGGAAGTGATTACGCGCTACCATCATGCAGGAAAGGTAGGTTGTTTTATGGAGAAACATGAAGCTGTATGGAGCCAGTGGCTTTGATATCTTTATTATTCGTATAATAAATCATTTAAGGCCGATTTCCAATCAGCAAAATATCCGTGTGGACGTAGGTAATCCACTCATGCGCATTGGCTAGTTTGCGTCTTAGAGAATTCAAAATGTACCTTTTCCAGATCATGTAACCAACTCATAAAAAACTTTCTTTAGATTCTGACTCTGAGACAGATAGCGACGACAATTTGAAAATTTATGGCGAGAAATTCGATGAAATAACGAAACAAAGCCTGACTGAAAACGAGAAGGACAGGTTCTTCAGCACTGTCCCTTCACTGGATCCATATAATACTACAAAACCAATGATTGATGAAGTCAACGAAAAATCTTTGAATGAATTTATATGTAACGGAATCGTGAGGTCAGAAATCAGGATTGAAGAACTAGAGATAGAAACAATCTTATCAAAAGCAGAAAAAATGTATAACATAACATCTAAAAATATAATTCCCGAAATTCATGGTATCAAAATGAAAGCAATTCCAAGTGCAGCAATCGTAACAACTGCTTCCGATTCGGATTTAAAACAAGTTCGGAAATCATCGAAATATGCTAAGATCGACACAGCCAAAAAAATTCAAGAAGATAATTTTGAAGAAACTTACATCAAAAGTGATGTTCATAAACAAGAAATCAACCTCGAATTCATGCTGGAGAATGTTCATCAAGAATCTTTGAATGGCCAATCACTTATCAAATCAGAAGTATCTGACCAATCAAATTTCAAATTAGGAGTAACTGACCAATGCAATGTTAAATCGGAAACGACAGTAACGGCTGAAAAAAAATCATTGGGAGACGAAAACGAGCTATTGAGGCGGGAAGGTGAAGTATTGGGCGAATTACTTGAATTTCGAGATTTTCAATCGAACGGGAGGTCGATCATTTGCAATGAACAAATGGAAGAAAATGTTCTTTCGAAGCCACCTCATTCCCAGACTGCGAAAGTGTTTCAGCAAAAGGAAGAGAGAGACCATCTCTTCATCATGGCCATACCATCAATTCAAACAAATTACGTGACTGACGCTGAAAACATCAACACGTGCGCAAAGAAGATGTGTCCGCATCGAACCGAGGTTAAAGAAGAACTTCTGCAATCACGTGATGACAATAATACGGACGTGGAAAAAGAAATTGAATTCGATGCCTTATTTTTCAGCGACGCATGTCAACGAGAGGCGGGTGAACAGCTTGTGAGAGCAGGCAATACTACGTTGGTGGAGAGCTTGACAGCAAGTGGAGAGAAGCTCACTTGTCAAAATGAACTTTCTGGAGAAACATTAGATGATGAAGTAGCAATCAAAACTGTTAACAAAATGGATGTCTGTGACAGTAGTTTTAAAAGTATTACGGTTGTCAATCCAACATTACAGATAAAAAGAACAGATAGTGATGAACTTATTCAGAATGATAATCCGATTGATAATCCGATTTCAATATCAGCTTCCGTATCGAAATCATATTCCATGGTTGACAGAGGTGAAAAAAGGGAAGATGGCATAGACACTGAAAACACACGTGACATGGTAAGCTCGAAAGATATCCTCCTGAAACCAACGAACTATCAATCTGTGAGTTTAGACGTTAAAAGCCAAGCGACAGACATCCGTACATCTCAAGTCAACCCTGAGATTTCGTTAAAACCCAAAAAGAAGTCATTAACATCAAGAGCCAAGAAAGCCATTATGAAGCCATTTAAAGGAAAGCAGGAATGTCCTTCTAAAAGTGAAACTCGAATCCAACTTTCTCGTGACAAGGTGACTGAAACTACTATAGATAACACAGGAAAGAAAAAAAAGAAAAAACTGGTGAGCATCAGCAAATTATCAGACCAGAAGAAAAGCACATCTAAACACGTCGCATTGCCGAGTGACGTACGACACAAAAATGTCTTATACCGTCGTAGTGACACAGTGCCCGTCAAATCTGTCGCTGATCGGATAGTTTTGCTGCGTCAAAACAGTTCGGAGGGGATGTTGGGAGAAGACGAAAGACGAGCAGCCAGAAATAGAAGAAAATTAGTTCGTTCACAGAGTTTTGAATCGATTCTAGATTCTTGTGATAAATTAGAAACTGAATTAGAAGGTCGACGAAAGCGCTTGGCTGGTTACGCCTACTCAAGCCATGGCAACCTTGTAGGTGGTAACGAAATCGTGAAAAGTCGAGAATACACTATCGAAGCTTGTGAAAAGGAGATGACGAAGGAGATCGGCATCATCAAACGAGGAAGGAAGAAGTCATCTACTTACAAGAGTATGGAGACGTCTCTTGACGCCGTCTCGAAAATGAAAACTGTCGGACATGTTCAAATTCCTGGCGTTTTTCTCGGAAGCTCTGAAGTTGACATTGGATGTCTAAAACTAAAAAACAATCAAGTCGGCAAAATCATCATACCCAGAGCTTTTTCTGTAGATAACCTTGAGAATGCTGACTTAGCCATTTTGAAAACGAAGGAGATGGTTATTTGAAGAAACTTTATCTTTTTATAGGTTGTAAAAACAGAGAGATCATTTCAAATTAGTAGTCAGGTGGGTCACAAACCCCTGATTATTCATTCTAAACTAGGCTACAATATTGATCAGATTCAAAAGTTGTGTTCATCAGCCCTATTAGTTCATGTAATTCTGGTCAGTAAAATAGACACCTCAAAATGGTTTCTTTCTTGTTACCATTTTTGTTTATTCGACCCACTTAGTATACACTACCTGGTTACTTTTTCATTTTTGCGTTGTGTAAATAGACCTTTTCTTGTAACTTATACTGATGAGAGTTGATAGTTACTTTCTGGCAACCAGCAAAGATTGAAAAGCTCCTAATATTTCTTTCATTTGGATTGGCGCCAACGAATGTGATGTTTAGATTTTTCAATCTTTCCATCAGAAGGGATCACGACTTGTCTGGAATAAAAAAAATCTTTTGTAACTCTTATTATGAAGCTCAATATAACAACAAACTTTTCATTTGTTTGACGAACTGTCTTTTGCTCTACTGTGTAGATGGCATGAATCATTTATAGTATTTGACGAACTTTTGTTAGAACGACATTTTCTGACTCCCTTTTCCTTTCCAGCATCCTGATTACACGAACTCAACAGACTCTCTAGAGGTCTAGAAAGCACTCGTAACGCAAAATGAAAGAAGACGCGCTTAATAGTCAGTGACTAATCAGAGAGGTGCCCACCTGAGGTACAGGATGAGCTTTAGACGTTATTGCGGTAGCAGCGAAGCGAATACCATTTTAAAACACCCTTGGACTCCTCCTCCTCCTACTACTACTACTACTATTACGGCCGAAATGGCAGTTTAGCCTGTGCCATCTACAAATGTCGCTTCTAAAACTGCGTAAATTGCAACTAAAGAACGGAGGCTAATAATTTTTACAACTATCAAAACATTCTTTAAGTTATTTAAAAACACGGTCGAGAACTTTAATTGCACCTAATTTGAAACACGGTCAAAATAAACTTAAGCTTTGTTTTTGATAACGTCTTGTGCTTCGAAGTTCGAAGCTCTCTTCTTTTTGCAGTTACAAAGATTCAACGAAATTCATCGAACTTAAACTTTTTAAAAGCATTTTACATTTATTTTTTTATTTTTTTATGTTTTGTACGTGTGTATTTTGTTTGCTTGTCTGCAAAAATGTCTTGGTATATAGTTGGAAACTACGGAAGCCGAGAAGGGACAACTTAAATAATTCCGCAAATCAAAAAAAGAATTTCAGTTGTGAACAAATCAAAAAGAAAAATGATTCTTGAGAAAACACACACAGGAATACAAAGATAAAATGAGTTCTTTTGTTTTAGAAAAAGTGAAAACAAGAATGAATAAAAGAGCAATTATGCAGAAAGACGCATTCTCTGTCTGTCTTGCCTGTTGTGTCCGAAAATATTGTCGATGCTGTTGCACTGATCAGAAACACCCACCGTGAAGCTTTTTTTGTCGTTTCCCAACGTTCTCCACGAACCTTTGTGATTGGGAACAAAAATTTGTTTTTTTTTCTGAACCGCCTGTAAGTGTTATATATGTGAGCATAGTAAATAGACTATAACTATGGTGAGAGTATTTATTGCTCTTCTTATGTGTGACGTCAGTGTGGAATGCATTGAGTCCCACATCGAACGAAATGTTTAGAGAAAGCTATCTTGGTAACTAATAGGGATACGTTTTCTATGGTTTTTTGCGGTCCATGATACTGGCCATGAGGTAACAAAAAAAATTGCGCAAAATCTTTGGGTACAGGGATTCTATGACGTCATCAAAATCAAAAATCTCTGTAACAGTATGGTAACACTTTCCAATTTTCCTTAATTTAATTTTTCGTGAATTCTTTAGTATAACACGGGCTAAATATAGGAGGTGAGCGACGCCAACTTGACGGCCGGTAAATTTTATTAGTGCAGTTAAATAGGCAAACGTGCTGTGACAACAATAATAATGGAATCTTCTACCTGTTTAGTTTGCAAAACCAAAAAAAAAATCTTCATTTTGAAATATTTTCTTCGATTTTGAAAAATCTTTTTTTGATTTCGAAATTCTTTTTCCGATTTTTCAAAATTCTTTTTTGGATTTCAAAATTTTTTAACGACTTCGAAAATCTTTTTGCGATTTCGAAATTCCTTTTTCAATTTCCGAATTCTTTTCTCGATTTGCAAAACTATCAAAGCTGTCCCTTCTCAGCTTCCGAGAAGAATTAGAATAAAATAAACAAATGCCATCAGCAACCAAAGTAGCTTCAATGAACAGTAGGGCATTTGGAAGGTCATTAATGTCAATAATGAATAATAAGGGTCCTAATACGGATCCTTGAGGAACGCCATGAAAAACTTGTCTAAAACCGGATTTTTTACCATTTATGCTGACATATTGCTTTCTGCCTGTTAAGTAGGATCTAAAGTATGCTTACACTTGCGGCTAATACTATAACGTTCAAGTTTACGAAGAGGGTTATGTAGAGGGATGTTATGATCTACAGTATCAAATGCTTTTCGTAGGTCCATGAATAAACCACACCAAAATTGTGCATTATCTAGAGCTTTTCTGATCTTTCCAGTTGTTAAAGTAGCTAATTAGTGTATGGTTTGTAGAATGAGATTTTCTGAATCCAATGGGTCTATTAAAGAAGAGAGTATGCTTTAATACCGTCATACCGTCACAACTTTGGGTCAAATACCGTCATGCCGTCTAAAAAGGAAGCCTAATACCGATACCGGCTCTTTTATTGAGCCAATTATTCAAAAAAACTATTGAGACAGGTTCATACTCATGCATTTGGATCCCGTTGCTCAAAGGGTTGCGAAACCACTTAATATTCCAGTTAAAATATTAAAGAACAAAAACCTGAAAACGTAATTTTGCTTCGTTATACTGCGTTCTTGTTAAGTTCGCTAAGAAGTAATCAATATCCTAACAATAATTCATTCCAGATATATACAAAACAAACAAATAATTCTTGAAAATCAATATACCATTAAATTGTTAAATGTGATACTAAGAAATATAGAATCAATTTAAAGCTTTGAAACTATTACTATAAACAAACATAAGTGATGCACACTGCAGAAAGGCTATCGTCGTATGATTTGATGATACAGTGGAATCTGTCTAAGGCGGACATCATTCCAAAAAATAGTGTCCGCTTTAACAAGATGTCCGCCTTATAGAGATTATGCCAAAAATTTGATTTTGAACTGGATTTTGACCAAGAAGTGTTTTTAATGCCGTATTTACCAATACTGATTTGAGACTTACAAACGTTGACAAGCTCTGACTAAAATAGTATTTGATCGAGGACTGCTTCCGTTTCTTCAGTTGGAGGTGATCGATTTTTTTTGTGATGGTGGACAGCATTTCTTAGCTTTCATTATTAAAGACATGACATCGCTCTAGCTGGTCAAGCATCGCGATTATCTCTTTCAGAATCATGCTTTCTTGTGCCGGTCCCTCAATTTCGCCATTGCTCTCGTCTCTTTTTTCTTCGCCTGCCAGATAACTTTCACAATGCTCGATTTCTTTGATGCTACCTTCTCCAGCTCGAGCTCGCCAATTGATCTCAATTTCATTGAAATTTGGCTCCTTCTTGGACGTTCTTTTGTTGAAATCAGCATATTTTAAAATTGTTGTCAATTTATTTTTGCAAGCGTCCGCCTTATAGAGAGTGCTTCCAAAGGAAATGTTCATTTGGTGCAAAAAACAAGTGTCAGCTTTAGGATTGTCCGCTTTATAAAGATTTTTCAATGAGAGTTTGACCTAAAATCAATCTGTTCCGACCAACACTGATATTCTAACAAGATATCTTAACAAGATATCCGCTTTAGACAGATTCCACTGTAGTTATTAATTTTCACTCAAATTTAATCGGATTTTAAAAGGAGAGCCCCCTCCATGGATTTCAAAGTGAAGGGGCTAAAAAAATCATAATTTGCCCACGTAAGTAGCCCTAACCCTAACCTTAACCCTTACCCTAAATTGGATGGAGGCAATTTTCCGTTAATTATAGACGTTAAGATATTTGCTAGCTCAAAAACATTCCATCGTTAGTAACAGCTTCAGGTGATGTGAGACCAGTGACATAATCTTCGAAGTTAGGAATTTTATTGTTATTATTATTATTATTATTAACTTATTTGGTAAAGAAGGTTGAGAGCTATATACAAATCATATATAAGATATACATATATGTAATTAATATAGTTATTTATTTATTAAAATTTGTTAAAAAGCCAGTATACAACTGTCAGTTTCACGCTTAGTGCGATCATCAGATATACGTGATGATGTGGTATTTTTCCGTCAAACAAAGGTTACAAGTTTTACTACCATTTTTATAAGGTATGGCTCGATCCACGATCTCCCACGAAAGTCTTGGTTCAATTCCATTATTCTTTAATTCCCATACGTATTTGGAAAGTTCAGTGGATTTCGCTGCTTTTTCGTGTCTGAATGAATAGTTGTGTCCCACCCAGCGGTCTTTAAACTTTCCACCCGTCAAACCAATATAATGCTTTCCTTCATCATTTTCAGATTTTGTAACGAGACACTTATGTGCAGTTACAGGTTTTTACATCATTTTTGGGTTTCTGATTTTCGCTCAAAATCTTTTTGTTATGTGTGGAGACGATGCTAGCCATGTTTGGGAGACAACTATAACTAACTTTCAGCGTATTTCTGTTGAATATTTTCCGGAATTTGTGATTGCGTGGGAAACATTTATCAACAATGGTTAGGAATTTTCTGGCAACATTAGTTTTTACGTTCAAGCTAAATGGGGGTTGAACCATATAATTTGGCGCTTGCGAGATCTTTTTTGATTGGTTGGCTTCTCTACGTACGTGATCTTTTCTTTGTATCCACTGGCTTTTAGTGCGTTGTTGCAATAGGGTGCGGCTCGGTCAAAGGTTTCTTTGTTTGAAGAGATTCTTGAAATACGGTTAGATATCATACTTGGGATGTACTTGATGATGTTGGGGGGATGGTTCGACTTTGTGCTTATATAGATTGGTTGACTGTTCGGTTTTGCATATGGTCGATAGCAATCCCTTTCGAGGTCGAATGTGTTACACGGTCGTTCTCTCAAGTGAGAGAATTCTAGTGTAACTGAGTTTCTTTTCTGAAACTCCCCAGGATCTTATAAGGCCGTACACAAATAATAGGCTTTATTTTACAGCAACAGTATATTCAGTGAATGAGAATACAAATATAAAATACACACCGTGTTAGTTAAAATTTATATGCTTCGTTGCTGGATTCCCGTTTTGTCACGTTCAGTAATTTCTCAATTGGTATATTATAATTCGAACGAACGGCACTCGTTCCTGTTTTCACATTAAAGCCGTCTGTCTTTACAAATATAGATAACAATAAGTCTTGACGCATAAAGATAACGATTTCTGTTTCAACGAACGATTGTAAACATACGAATTTCTAGTTAATACAAACAACGTCTCTATCTCACAAGCTTCTATCCGGGAATCATAACTCATTAAGCTTCATTGCCGGGAACCATATCACCTAAGTCTCTTTACCGGGAACTTCCATCTGTTTTTCAGAGTCCTCTTTATACTCTTACACAAATCTAAATATAGAATCAACAGTTCTATCCAAGCGTAAAGTTATAAGTGATACAGGAAGTGTCTTGATATTATCATTCTTGGGTTGGCTGCTGCTGCTTTTTGTTGAATTCTTTAGTCATAATAAAAATGGTGACTAGCCCTACGTGCAAATTATTATAATTAAAAACATTTCCGTTTGTATATAGTTATGTCCTTTTTTTTTTTTTTTTTTTTGCTCTTTTTTTTTTCATTTTCTTGCTTTCATTTTGTTTTTCTCTTTTTCTTTCTTCATCTTCTTTTTTTTTTTTTCTTATCATTATTCTTTTTTTAATCATCATTTTAACAATACTATAGTCATAAAAAATATTTGGTGACTAACCATACTAATGTAGTTCTGCAATTGATTACCATCAAAATCACAACCACCAAATCTAAACACCAACGTCAAACGAAATACTCTTTTTATCGAAATCGGATATTCTTGTTTCACTATTACATCCTTCTGCATCTTCAGTTAACACCATCTATGTGTCGAATCGAATCCTCAATTAAACAAAACCAACGAAAAAAAAAAACAACTTTAATCTCTTCAGTCTTCCACTGAAGTCAAATCTCGATACTCTTTTACCGAACATTCAGGTAAATAAACTGTAAAATCAAATAAAACGACCACCCGATTAAAAGGTCAGAACTTTAACTCATACTCAAACCACAATCGAAATTAAAAGAATACCATACCATAATATCATACTCAAACTTAACTCAGCAAGGTATTCAGCACAAATCCTTTCAATCGAACTTATCATCACTCATTACAAAACATAAACACCAACCGGAGACTAGTGGAGGGAAGGTATCGTCTCACCATACCATTCCAGAACCTTTCTGGCCACTGCCCATGCCTCAAATATGTTTAGTTCGTTTTCGATTCTATGAAAACCGCCACGTCCTTTGCAGTCATCTGCTCTCCTTCTGTGGTACTTTCAATCGTTCTCACCATTCTGCCATCACCTATTTCCAACGAGGGTAGGGATTGTCCCAATGCTTCTGTGATGTCAATTATACTTCCATTTGAATTTAGCTGCAGCTGTTCCAATTGCTGCCGACAGTGATGCTTTGTATTCGACTGGTGAGAGAAACTCTCATTGCGTTCCAGTGAGTCTCCATGGCAATCAAAGATGGGAAACCTTTTGATAGTAGGACTATAGATGAAAATGCTTGCGTTATCAGTGTTTAGGACGATTTCCAAGGTCAGCACGTTATGCTTGAAGTCCGGTAACTGGAGTGTTCCCTCTCTTCTTAATTTACTAGAATCATGTAGCGGATCCAAGCCAACTGTAGCCACAAAACACATCCAAAGCATGAACAATAAGTTAGCGACGATAACAATTTTGTCATACCATATTTGAGGATGTGGGTAGTAAGTACGTGAGACTCGAACACGGCTATGGTTCCTCTTCAGAAACTTCTGCTCTTCACTTGAGTCCAAAATATTCTCTTCAGGTTCCAACGTACTCTGACACACAGGAAAGGCTTTCCATTTGCTCAAATACTCAACTTTTTCTCTTTGTAGGCGGAAGTTCAAAATATCTTCATCGCTTCCGTGCTCCTTCTCAGCGTATGCTTTTGTTTCCTGTTGAATGTCTTCTTCGTTGGTTACCACTGGATCTACAGCCTCTGGAACATTTGATACTTCTTGAGTGTCAACATAATTCTGGACCAAGTTCGCTCTCCCTGAATCTTGTAGACTGTTTCCGACTATATCCCGAATTTTCTCCAACGTCATTAACAGTTCGTCGTGTTGTTGATCGGTCAAGACACTATCGTCTATACATTGTAGAAACTGGCTAGGCGATACTTTTACGCCCATGGGAGCATCTGTGGAGTCTGTGAATTTGTCGGAAGTTGTCAATTCCTCCACTTGATCATCACTTTCTAGGGTTATATCGGCGGCCGCTGGATCTGACAATTTCGTATTCATGCCACTCGGTAGTACTACTTCTGTTTCCCCTTGGATAACCAATGGTTCTGTTAAAACCACCGGGATGGAGGGTGAGGTTGCTTCCTCCAGTTCCATTAACGGTTGATACTTAACTTCATTGATATCTTCTTCTCCTTGTTTATGACCTTGCCACAACATCAAGTCATGTTCAGGTTCTGCTTCCCTTTCATTTTGGTTGTTTTCTGAATAGACTACCATCTCTTCAATTGCTTCAGGAGAAGAATGTTCGAGGCTTTTCTCCTTCAAGTTACTTCGGACGCCCAGTCTCGACACAGTCTCTTTATCTACTCCAATATCCTTACTTCTTTTGTCAACTCCCAAAATCGCTTTGAGCAACTCGGTCAGACTTTGTTGCTGTGCAGGCGAGTCCCTTATATCCCCCATCTTACGTGAAGGTGATGAAATGTGCGACTTTTTCGTCTCTTTTTCTTTGCCTATCACTGCTTCATTGCGTTGCAAGGGATCTATCATACCACTCTCTCCTTTTGATTCTACAGACGTAACGTAGCTGAGGTTGCCCATATGATTGACTCTGTTGGCTTGAGCAAGTTGTCCATTTCTTCTACCATATCGTGGGTGGTTAGCAATATTTTGTCTGAAATTTCCCGTCTGTTGAGCGTCAGCATCTTGATAAGGGTGACGTTCTGGTCCATGCCAGCGAGGTTCTTGCCAATACATTTGCACAGGCGAGTGATTACGGTCATCTGGATATCTCTCAGCATACTGCCCCTTCGGATAATAACGGGATCGATATTCATCATAAGGTTGAGGGTGTGGCCTGTAGTTTTCTGGACAGGTACGGGCGTAGTGTCCAACTCGATGGCACTTGTTGCATATGACTTCTCCTGAAGAAGTTCTCAAGTTTCGACCAGTAGGAGGGAAGTTCCTGCGATGCTGTGGGTCTTTTCCTCTCTTTAACTGGTTGATTTCTTGTTTCAGCCGGGCTATTTCTCTAGCTGCATCGCTCGGGTTGTTGTACACAGCGCATACATTTGTGTTTTGTCATAAGCTCTTCTTTCAGCGCTGCCACTCCATCATCTTTCTTCTTTTGCTCCATTGTCACTTTCAATTCATTGATTTGTTTTCTTAGTGCTTCCTCTTCTGTATTCGGACTGCCTCTCATGTCGTTCGCTGCTTCGGTGAATACTTTCAGAAAGGTCGACATTTCTGTGTTCTTTTCCTAGGGCATTTTATCTTTTAGCCGACAGAACGTGACAGCATCTTGAAAGGTAGCCGGTTGTCGAAGCATGACTGCGGTTCGTAAATTGCCAGCCAGTCCGTTTATAAAAACAGCAAGTTTGGTGTCTTCCGGAATCTCTAATTGATGAGCCAACTGATTTGTGCGATCGATATAGTCGTCAAGTGAACCCGTTTGCTTCAGGTTGAAGAATGCCGCCCGCTTTTGCCAACGCACTCCATCGTTGTTAAAATAATCACGCAATGCTTCTTGCGCTATCACTGCGTTGTCTTTTACTTCATCAGGAAGGCTGTCGTAGTATATGGCGGCGCTCCCTTCGAGATAAACGGGAAGGATGTTCACGATCTTTTCCTCTCCCCATCCATTGCACCTGGCAATTCTCTGAAAGCTCGCCAGCCATTGTCCGATGTCTTCATTTTCCTTCCCTGAAAATACCTTCGGTTGGATTTCGGCCGACGGTCGGTTGGCAAGAGCATGAATGAGATCCGCTAACGGATTTTCCATTTCTGATTCTGGACTCTCTGATCTGGATGAGTGATTCGATACTTCGAACAGTGATTCTTCACTACTACTACTTGATTCCAAAGAGTCGGTCTGCGCTTCTCTGGACTCTACCTCGACTACTCGAAGGAGTCTGTTCTGTTCTTTGTCTGTTTGAGTAGTTCTGCGTCGATTTCGGAATGGATACCTTTTCAGCATCCGTCAGTGGATGTTTGTTATTCCTACAATTAACAATACTACGATTTAGGTGTAGTATCCACTCTTATAAAAAATCATACAGAATAAACAAAATAACTGAAGATCTGCTAGGTTGATATGCACCAAATCAAACAGATCCTGGTCACGGCACCAATTTGTTACACGGTCGTTCTCTCAAGTGAGAGAATTCTAGTGTAACTGAGTTTCTTTTCTGAAACTCCCCAGGATCTTATAAGGCCGTACACAAATAATAGGCTTTATTTTACAGCAACAGTATATTCAGTAAATGAGAATACAAATATAAAATACACACCGTGTTAGTTAAAATTTATATGCTTCGTTGCTGGATTCCCGTTTTGTCACGTTCAGTAATTTCTCAATTGGTATATTATAATTCGAACGAACGGCACTCGTTCCTGTTTTCACATTAAAGCCTGTCTGTCTTTACGAATATAGATTACAATAAGTCTTGACGCATAAAGATAACGATTTCTGTTTCAACGAACGATTGTAAACATACGAATTTCTAGTTAATACAAACAACGTCTCTATCTCACAAGCTTCTATCCGGGAATCATAACTCATTAAGCTTCATTGCCGGGAACCATATCACCTAAGTCTCTTTACCGGGAACTTCCATCTGTTTTTCAGAGTCCTCTTTATACTCTTACACAAATCTAAATATAGAATCAACAGTTCTATCCAAGCGTAAAGTTATAATTATTTATTCGCATTCCTGTTTACTGTGATTATTCGTTTCTCTGTTGTTTGTCGATTATATGTCAAGCTTCCTTTGATATTTCTCGTTCATGTGTATCGTTTATTACTGTTTATTCGTTATTCATTCGTATCACTTGCAGTTCAGCGATGGGTGTATGAATTGGGCGTTGGGAGTGACATTGGGCGTTGGGTGTAAGATATGTAGTTCTGTACAAATGTAACATCAAGGAAATTAAGGTTTTCAGGTTGGTATCGATAGTGATCTTTAATTCGAATTCATTTTTGAACAGTTTGGTTATGTCTTTTCTCAAGCGATCAGCTTCGGGACCGGAAATTTCGTGAAAGCAACAAAGTCCGTCGTCTCGGTACAAGTCGCATGCATCTGGCCCGTACAAATTGCTAAGTTTATTAAGTACAAACAAACCGACTAGTTCGCAAAGTTCGGCGCCGTCATAGCTACCCATTGTTACGTTGAAGTTTGGGTTACCGTCTTTCTTAATTCAGCTGCTGTCATGTGTGAAGAGAAGAGATTTTCGAGCATGCTTAATGATTTTACAATTAATATATATAAGGCAGTGAATCACTAATGTGGACCTGCTAGATAAATAAACAAAAAAGTAAAAAAAAAACACAAGGTTACAGAAGACTTTGGGCAATTTCGAGAAATTAGACTTGAGAGCTAGCAAATTGAATTTTGGAATCTAAAATTTAAAAAGAAAAAAAACTGTGGGATAAAATATCATAAAAATATAAAATACTAATAAAATGTGTTTGAATTAAATTGGGAAAGTGGTGTAGACAAAACTAGAATTGAGACTAAAAGGCAAAATAGTGCACAAGGAAAATCACAAGATGAGCCAAAAAGGACTAGGAGAAATACACTTGGCCCGAAAATAAGAACCCATGGTACAAAGTAAGACTGGATTAATTTGGCTGAGAATTAAAAACTGAGGAATTAAAACTTGAAGTGGAACAAAAAGGAAAATACTGTAGAAAAGTGTATAAATTAAGTACTTTTTTAATAATAAATGTAATCTCTATAATATATGGCTCTTCCAGTAATTTTAAAGTTTATTTTGTCGATAGCATCAGAGTTTTTCAACGCTTGTTTATAGGCATTGTACGAGTTTTTCTCCCTGGTCGAATTTGGAATATCATTCCAGACAATTGGTACTCTATATTGAAATGATCGTTTATGGTCCACATACTTGAATGATGGAAGATCGATTTTGAGGGTACTTCTGTTTCCACGTGAGGTTGATTTTTTGATAAGATCTGTTAGCAGTGGTGAAGAAAGACCATTATAAATTTTGTATGCTTTGCAAGCGATGCTTCTTTTATAGTAGTTAATAATGGGTTGCCACTTTACTGTACTGAGGACAGCAGAATCTGGGACAGATTTTCTCACACGATTGATAAATCGAGCAGCTCTGATATGGACTTTGTCGATGTTAGACATGAGTGAGGGTGTGCAATTTCCCAATATGAGAATACCATATAGAAATTGATGGTAAGATTCCTTGGAAATAGATTGTTGATAATGTGGATTTCGGAATTCCCCTCATTTGATAAAGTTTTTTTTACCTTGACACTAAATCTTTTTGAAACTTTTTGGACGTGGTGTCCCATTTCAGTTCATCATCAATTGTTATACCCAGGCATTTGGTCGATTTCACGGTGTCAACACTTTTACCAGATATTTTAATGTTCATAAGAGGGCCAATAAAACGATTTTTCGATAAAATTATGACTTTATCGGGATGGATTGTCAAAGAGTTTCGTTTGGAATATGACTCAAGTTGACCAGCGCATTTCTTTAAGTTCATCATGACACTATCAACTGAGGGACCGGTGATGTGCGTTGTCGAGTTGTCGGCAAGTTGGTCTAAGTCACAGTCCACATTTTCCTTCATATCGTTTACTTAAGGAGAAGCTTGGTGGACCAATCAATGAACCTTGTGGTACTCGAAATTCTACCTTTGCAAGGTTTGATTTAGTTCCATTTAAGACTGTAAATTGTTTACGATCTGACAGGTAACTTTCAAGGTATGCTAGAAATTCACCCGAAAAACCACAAGCACTAAGTTTCTTTATGAGGATGGGGTGTGAAACGGTGTCGAACGCTTTACGAAAATCTATGAATAATACAGCCACGGTTTTGCCAGAATCGATTGCCTTTCGCCACTTTTCAGTCATATACCTTCATATTTTCAGTTGATCGTTGAGGGCGAAATCTCCATTGGTGTTCCGTTTGCAAGTTATGTTCTCTTAAATGGCTGTTCAATTGAGAACATACGAGGTGTTCAACGATTTCTTGGTATGGAGAGCAGGGAGATTGGTCGATAGTTTGAGCAATCAGATTTCAAGCCATTTTTAAATATTGCAGAAATTTTTGAAACTTTCCATTTTGAAGGGAATTTTCCTGTGGATAAGCTGCGCCTGACAACATTTTCTAGTCCGACGATTGTACTTTCACTATCAAGATTTAAGTCTTTTGCTGTTATATTGTCTGGGCCACATGCTTTGCCAATTTTAACTGCAGCTTTGAATGACTTTCTGAGTGAATTTTACTAGTGGTTGGATTGACTCGATAGATGTAAGAGTTCAAGGTACCATCAGCATCCACTTCCGGTGGAGTTGCCAATTTTTTGCCAATGTAGGCGAAAAAAGTGTTCATGGTGTTGGCTTTTTCAACTTCATTTGTGACAGTCTTATTTTCATATTTTAATGGGCCGATATAACAATCCATTAGACGAAGTTTCTACATCGCTAATCACCTCAAAATCACGTGTAACGCCGATTAAGCCACGAACGATGCCGCGTGTGGAATTGATGGGAGCTGTCCTACTTGCGAAGATGATGGAGACGGTTCAAAAGGAAATTTCAAACATTGAGATTGATTCTGTAACCCCATGGATTGACAGCACAATTGCTTATTTTTGGATTGTAAACAAGAAGATTTACAAGCGCTTCATTCAAGACCGAGTTGATAAAGTCCTGAAAGTTTTGCCTGCTGAAAGCTATAAACTTGTATCATCAAAGAGCAATCCTGTTGATATCACTACAAGAGGCTTATCATCGACTGATTTGGCATCGAGTTACCTATGGTTCCATGGTCCAGAGGCTTTCAATCTACCAAAGGAACATTGGCCAGTCGTTGAAGCAGAATTGACAAAGGTGAAGCTATAATAAAGAAGAACACAAACACTTTCCTTAACAACACAAAGAGAATAAACAAATTACAAAACATAATAAAAGTAGAAAAATTTAATTCCTTTGCTAAGTTAACAAAGATAACTGCTTATGTCTTACTGTTTGTCAATAAATTGAAAAAGAAAATTACTGATCTTAAAAACCCTGACGCAGAATTTAATGTAAGCCGACACAATGGGTTAACTACGCTTCCTGTCGCAGACTATACTGTAAGTCGACTACCTGATGTTAGTATGAACCCTGTTGCAGACTATACAGTAAGTCGACAGTTTAAACCACTCGCCGAACCGTACGTCGCAAACTATACCGTAAGTCGACAATCAACAAGCTTAACAAGTACGGTAAAGCCATGGAAAAAATATAGCTTGAGAAGCAAGAACAAACAAAGTATGGAAACAATAAACGAAGAAGAAATAGAACTAACAAATAACAATGAAAAACATAACACAATTGATATTGTTGGTAATGAAGATACTTGTCTGGATGAAGAAATTGTCACTGAATACACTGATTTGGAAGATGTTGTCACTGAAGAAAAGAAGACAGATATTGATGGCAATTTGGATTCTCTTGATGACTTCCATTTATTGGAATACCGTGTAAAAACACTATGGATCGAAGAACTTCAATCAGACTTTGCAGAAGATGACAAGTATTGACAAGTAATGTGAAAACCACATTAACTCTTCAACGTATCAAGTTTTGGATACCTCGCGGACGATAAATTTAAATCATTGTTACACCGTTGCTTCATCTGCAAATTCTTTGCAAGCAAACCGCTTTGTTATCCTGACCAGCCTGCCTTACCAAAGGAACGTGTTACGCTGAGACACCCTTATCACGATGCAGGAGTTGACTATCTGTACTACCTATGAAAAAAGCCTGGGTGTGTTTATTCACTTGCTGCTCCACCAGAGGAATACATTTAGAACTCGTGAACTAGAACTAGAAGTGCTGCCTTCATTTGTGCATATCGTCGATTCACAAGTCGCAGAGGCATACTTCAAAGATCATCTCTGATAACGGTAGCAACTTTTCCAGCGAAGAGACTCGAGACTTTATTAAGAACATTCGTGATGCGACTTCCGGATCCGGACCCAACCACCTGTTGTATGGTCGTCGCTTGATTAAGCAGGAACTTACTTCGCGAACAGAAGTTAGTTTGGAGAAACGTTACATGTACGTAGAACAGCTGCTGAAACACTTTTGGAACCGTTGGAATTTTGAGTACCTTGTTGAGCTCCGAGAAAGACACTTTCATCAAATTCAACGTAACAAAGTCTCAAAAGTCAATGCGGGTGATTTGGTACTTGTTACGGACAACAAATTACCACGCTCTCAATGGAAATTAGCAGTCGTCGATGAAGTTTATTCCTCTAAAGACGGTTTAACCAGATCTTGTCGGGTCAGAACAAAGAACGGTTTATGAACAAAGAACAATTTATGTCCTCTGGAAACACATATTGATTAAACTTTTATTTATTTTTGAACAAAAGGACTTCATGTATTTATTTAGGGGGGGCAGTGTGGAATATTTCCGAATGGCGGTGGCGTCCATTTGTAGATATCTCATATGCCTTCTTATAAATATCTCATATGCTTTCTTACTTACTTGTATTATACGGAACCTAAGTTCAAAAATGGTATCTTACGAATAATACAGTCCACCGACTCAACTGTCTGATCCCACAAAGTGATCATCGAGACAGAGAGAAAATGTGCTCAACAGCCACACCAGTTTACCAAAACTTTTTCAGAGATTAGAAATATTTTCCTCCTATATCAATTATAAACATAATTTCGAAGACAATATATCAACAACTTCATAGCAAGTACAGTACCTTAAGGGGACAAACTAGTTGGGGAAGAAATTGTTTGGGGAATATATTTTTGCGGATAAATGACCCAAGAAGGCTATAATCAGGGAAAAAAAGTCGGTAAAAAATTTAGTTGGGGAAAATTTTAGTCGGGGAAAATTTTAATATAAGAAGAAAATAATCAAGATATTTCAACGTCTGAGTTATGGTATACCTATGGGGGAAAATTTTTAGTCGGGTGCAGAAAAGTCGCGGGAAAATTTAGTAAAATCAGAAAACACCTAATTCAGTACCTATTTAAGTCATTATAACGGATGCAACTGAGTATATTACTCAGTCTAGGTCTATTTTCCATGAAGGAAAAAGCAAAAAACAATAAAGAAAAACTGCCATACCTCCGCCACCGACATAAGACCGTTTCTCAAAGTAAAAGCAACAGTAGGAAGCGCAAAACCTGCATCCTAAGATGTTCATTAACCTCGACTTCTTTCCTTTTTCAACCCCCTTTTTCATTTTCCAAACGTTTTGTAAAGACGAGCCTTTCATTTATATGCAAAGCAAGTGAAAAATCAATTCTTTACGGTAAATAAGTAAATTTTTGTGAATGAAAAATAAGTTCCGCAAAAAAACGTTCCGTAAAAATTTCTTCCGCAAACAATTTCATCCCTTGAGGTAAACAAAACATAATTTCCATGGATATGACGTATACAATATTGGCATGGTAACGGTGTGAAATCATTTAACCACAGGAATGACTTTTGCGTGGACAGGCCACCTATCCGATATTTTAAGCATTTTGGAATTCGAACTATCCGAAACGTGTGAGTATGTTTGTAATCAAATCAGTTGCTCTGAATTAACAAAACATTTTAAACAGTAAAACTTTTATTTACATCCTCGAATAGTTTAAAAGAATACAGATACATTTTATACACATAGATCCAGTACATCTATCACATTGTCTCTCTCAGAGAACGACCACCCCATCCGCCATCACTGACGACTGATCAGTGGCGTGAAAATAAAATAAGGTCACACTCTCATTTCTTCTTAACACCCTGCATGGCAAGTTTTATTAAAACCTCATATTCCTTCCCTGTTCCATGACTTTTCAGATGTCTCTCCAAACAATCCGACCTGTAAAATCTCTTCTCGCAGATCGGACAGACTTGATTGCCATCTCCAGAATGCTTGCTGAAGTGACGTTTGCAGCTTCCCTTGTTACTGATCACCGTCCCGCAAACTGTACACCTGGAAAAAATAAAAGAAATAGTTGAAATAAACTGGACATGGGTCGTCGAGTTTGTTGGAACGTAATAACATCTTTCATTCTTGAATTTCATAATCCTATATTTTTGTTAGCATTTCACAATGACCAATTGTTATCCAATCACATCAGATTTGTAATCATTTTGTGATAAGGTTAACATCAAAATGATGTGGAAGATGGAGTTTTTACTGCATTGTTCATCAAGTCATATTTATCCTTAATGACTCTTTATTAAAAAACAACTATACAAAGTGACTTTCTACCACGTGATTATGAAACATAAAGGAAGCAGATAAATAAATCTCAAAATTGTTATAGAACAAACAATCTGTCAGTTGATCACCATGGTAACGCTGGTGGTGATTAGTAATATTCTCCATCATAACGAAGTTCCTTTAATCGAATCTTCTCATTAATTAACCAATCAAAAGAGAAGGTACACAATATTAGATCAAATGAAAATAATATCAACAACTGTCTCGACAACATCTTGTCTTTCAACTTGCTTCGGAAACTGATATCGAATCTAAAAAATCCGAAGGGTTGGTATTCATCTTTTTTTCATTCCTGCTGTGATCAGCTGAATCATTTTTTTCTTTTCATCATCAGTTCCCTGGCCATGCTGTTTCAAGTGTCTCTCTACATAGTCGATTCGATGAAACTTCTTCCCGCAGATTGGACATTCGTGTTCACCCTCGCCATCTTTGTTATGAATTTTAAAATGGCGGGCGCAGTTACTGAGTTGGGCTATTGTAGACCCGCAAACTTTGCATCTAAAATAAAGAATAAAATAAAGCATAGTTAGCACCGAGGAAAAGTGTAGAGAAAGGGTCTGAGACCAAGTTTCAACATCTTAAGAACCGCTGTTGAGTGAGTTGGTGACATGGCTCAGTTCAATTCATGTGGCATGGCCAAGTAAAAACAATCATCAAAGACGTTTAATTCCAAATGTTCGCGAGGGTAAAAGTACTTATCAACATCAAACAGGTCCGTCCAAAGAAAGATGAGAAGTGAAATGGCTTCGACACAGCAGCAGTCGTAGCATTTCAAGATGATAATACGGAATCACCTGGAATTGTTACTTGACTGTACAGCCCTCTCATCGTGACACTATCAATTAAGCTATAGGACATTTTAAAAGTTTCAGGGATTGTTTCAATATCTTAAATGAAATAATTAACTTATCAAAGTCCTCTTATTGCCAGTTCGAGTCGAGTTTCTACGTTATTGATATGTTACTTATACCGACTACTAGTGGCCAAGCAGTGCGGTACTCGCTACCAGAATGTTAGATCGGGATTCAAAAACGACTCAAACAATGTGAATCGGTCAGATTGACTCAAGTAAAATGCAGCATCTTAGGGGGTTCAAAACATACGTAATTAAATAAAATTGAAACAATCGGTTAAAACGGACGGAGCATCCTGGCAGTAAAGTTTTCACATGCGATTCAAAACTTTACGATTAACTCGAAAAACTTGTCAACGGGATCATGGAGGACTACATGGAGGACTACCACAACAAAGTTCAAGATATGGACAGACGAAATAACAATAAAAAGAAATAAATAGGACTTTTTATTTTTGTTTATCAGTTAACAAAGTATAAAAACATTTTTGTTGTACTCAATTCAGGTCCTAATTTATTTATTTTCGTGTAATTTAGTTCGAAATTTTTAAAATTTTTGTCAGTCTAATTTTCTACGCGTGTTGCCCAAAATAATTAATTTTTGCCACGCCTTAAATTAGAACAACTACGGTATGTTAACGCACGCGGTAATATATCATGGTCCGAAAAAAACTCGAGAACTGTCTGAACAAAACCGAGAACTACCTGAACAAAACCGAGAACTTTCTTAAAAAAATTCGGGAACTATCTGAACAAACCGAGAACTGTCTGAAAAAAACCGAGGACTGGCTGAAAAAAAACGAGAACTGACTGAAAAAATCGAGAACTGTCTTAAAAAAATCGAGAACTGTGACACGGGGCATCGTAATAATACAGGATACTCTGGATAACTTGTACACCGGATAAGTAGGACGCCCGCTAAAAAAGTACACTTTTTCCCGGTAAGTATGACATTCAATGCAGTGACTTCTAGAACAGTCGAATGTTCTGAATGCTGACAGAATTTATGGTCAAGGCTTCTAGGTTAGTGGAAACCGAAGTTCAAGCTACCTCAAGACAAACGCAGGGCTGCAAACGATGTTGACAGATATTTTCATTATGTAAATTATGTTGTACTTAGATACTCAAGGTTTAAAGTGATATAAATACATTGCGTCCTACTTCTAGTGGTTTGTTTCTTATATTGTAATGACCATGACATAAAACCTTTCATAACTGGGACAAATCAACCCTTTCTTGCAAATGTCCTACTTACGGGGAGATTCGGATAAGTAGGACGCCCGCTAAGTAGTACGCTTTTTTTCGGTCCCTTGAGCGTCCCACTTATCGAGAGTATAGTGTACTTACTTGTAAGCACTTGATACTTTCACACCATCCACATAATTTTCCAACGTTTCAAAATAGTCTTTCCAATTTACTGACTGTTTGTCATCCATTTGACGTGCGTTCAAATCAGCAGGCGGTTCCACCTTTACGCTCTTCATTAGAGATAACATAGAATCGTTGTAAAGAATAGAATAGAAGAAAAGCCAGAAAACACTGCCGTTTGTCAGATTCCAAACCAATGGAAGTTTGAAGAAACCTAGCAGTGTTTTCTGGCATGATGGTAAAAAGCTCACTTATATTGAGTTTCTTTGGTAGAACCATCAAAATTTCTTGTTTCTAGTATTTCAAAGTAGTCTTCCCATTTACCACTGACGACTCCCCCGCTTGGTGGTGGTGGTGATGATGCACTCAATAGTGAAGGTTTAATATCCTCTGGACTCTGAAAAAATGAGGACATATCATTTAAGTATGAAGGGCATTATTTATTTCCACATTATCTTCTCAATGAACCCTAACAAGTGCATCATCATCATCATCATCACTGTCGTCGTCGTCGAGGTCAACCAAAATAACATAAAACCTCAAAAGTCAAGTGAAACTTACCCCAGGCTCCATTTTCACAGGTGGTTGGAAAGAAATGTTAGAGGTTGGGCTTCCAAGAACACCCAATTTTCTTTTAGCTGGAGATGGTGCACCACTGCTGCTACCTCGGCCACCTCTACCGCCTCTTCCACCTCGTGCACCACGCATCTTTGGAGAACCTCTCATTGGACTTGTGTTGACATTGCCAAGAGGATTGTGCATATTGAAAGGGAATTGGTTGGGATTAGCGTGAGTTGGACTAAAGTTAAACGCCTGTTGATGCTGCTGTTGTTGCATCAAGTTTTCATTTCCTTGCAGATACTGAAAAGGTTTAACGTCAATCTCTTCTGTCTTTACTATGTTTCCCTGTTGCATTGGCAATTCGTGAGTTTGCTATTTAAAACAAAAGAAAAACAAAAGAAAAACAAGGTAACATGAAGGTTTTATCAAGGTAGTGACGGAAATGAAGATGGACATATGATAATTACAACCTCTTCGTCACTGTCAATGACCACAGTAGATCTTTGAGTATTTGGAGTTGCCATAACGTTTTGTTCCATCGGCAGAAACGGTGCGGAAGATGAGGAAGGGGTTCTGGGTCTTTGTGCGTTGTTTACTTGTTTTGAGGAGGTCATATTGGATTGAGGCTTGGAAGTTGTTACAGGGTTAGATTGTCTTTGAGGTGTCATTGCACCAACCCGATGTTGTTGGACATTATTCATACCATGTGATGCAGCAGATCGGATGACAGGAGCAGGCTTCTGACAACAACAATGGATAGATGAATAATACATAGCAAACATAACAACTTTGCTACCAGTGCAATTTTGAATATTTTTAAGATTATTTCTTGGCAGTAGTAATCAAGGAAGACCATGCAAATCATAAGATTATCAAAAATGACACTGACAGGTGTCATACCTGGCGCATTGTTGTGTTATGATAAATATTGGAAAAATGGGCATCATTTATAGACTTCCAGAAGTTGTTCACAAGATCAGTATGTTGTGCTAGGGTATCAGCTCGTTCCCAAGTAGGTTTCCATTTGACTTGATAGTATGCTGTACCATCCTAAAAGAGATCAGCAGATCATTATCACCTATGCTTAAATGATCTAAAACTCAAACTTTGCAAGCAAAAAAGTAAACAAGTTTAAACTGAATATTAAGGCTGAAATACACTGTCAATTATTCATTGAAAAATGACAGTGTATTCAGAAAAAAATGTCATTTTTTACACTCTCATTTTCAATGACATTGAAAAATGATAAGTTGAACATGTTCAACTTTTAATTTTTTTCATTGTCATGATTCTCTCTGATTGTACCATAACACTTCTGAACGAATTTGCTTTTTACTTGAACACTTGACACACATTTTTTTGTATTTCAAGCTAACGGTATACCTGTTTTAAGCTCTACTGAGTTTAACAAAATATTGTCACATTCCTTTTTATTATGTTCAATGAACCTAAGAAGTTTGCGAGATAAGCAAGATTCTCCTAAACAATTTGCGTTTTTCACAACATTTCACACTCAGTAAAATGGAAATTTCTAGTGAGAAATATTTCCCCAGTATCGATTTAGAGGCCATTCTAGAGACTCTGGAAACCTAGCCCTCTGAATTTACGACGACATTCAGCTTTTACTGTCGTGAAACTGCTGTAAATCAAAATTATGACGCCAAAATTTTGCTGACAGCGTTTTTTGGATGCAAACATTGAATACTTAATACTCTAACAAATCCTTGTATTTCTTTCGTTTTATCTTATTCTTTCTATTTTCTCAATCGCATGACATTGTCTGGTTTGCTTGTGTGATGAAAAAAAAATTATTCATTTCTAGTGCCACCTTTATCATCTCTTATGAACATTTCATTTCATTTTTTGAGAGGAAAATCCAAGAGAAACTGGCAGACTTAAACAATAGCAAAACAATGGCCAGTTATATCTAACACGTGTGATTTTGGCAATTCCTGGGAATTCCCCTGACATATTCCTCTTATTCTCAAACATTTTCTTTTCATAAAACATTACCTATTCGATTTAAAAGATGAACAAACATATTTTGTAACTTATTGTTCAAGATAACACTCATAATATTTCTACACCATTATTCTAAACCTCGTTATTTTTACTGGAATAAACCAATCAAGTTTTGCCGTCGTTAACATCTTACTCGTTGGCATTTTTTTGCCATCGTAAATAATGATGTGTCGTCGCAATTTTCAAACACGACTGCACTTTTTTGCTGTCCGTCTTTTTTCCTAATTCAGAGGGCTGGGAACCAAAATTTCTTTGTCACCCAACCATGGTGGCCGACCTTTTTAAGCAAACTATTACTTTTTTAGCCCCCAATTCCTCCACCCCCTCACTTTGAAATGGCAGGAAACTGCTTTTAAAATCAGATTAAATTTGAGTGGAAATTAATAACTATCATCAAAAATCATACAACGATAGTCTTTTTGCAGTGTGCATCGCTAATGTTTGATTGTAGTAATAGTTTCATAGCTTTATTATAAAGTATCACATTTAACCATTTAATGGTAGATATTGATTTTCGCAACCCTTCCAGCAACGGGATCAAAATACGAAAGGTATGAATCTGTCCCAATAGTTTTTTGAATAATTGGCCCAATAAAAGAGTTGATACCAGTATTCAGCATCTTTGGTAGACGGTATGACGGTATTTGACCCAAAATTGTGACGGTATGATGGTATTAGATACCCCTGAACCCCTGGAGCAGTTTCATTTAGTCATTGATCAACTAACAAGATCTTTTTTGACCTGCAATAGTGATGTTAATGTGATGCAATGATAGTGATGACAGTGACATCATTGAAATCTACGATTAACATGTATATCATCGCTGACAAGGCAAAAGGGTCAAAAATCAATAATTTTTTTATTTGAAAATGTGAGACTAGAGGCCTAACTCTATCAAATGGCATCACATGAATTTTTTATATATCTGTTTTTCGAGGTCTACAACATGTATGTATTTTCTGTTTCCAATTCCCAAATTGAAATTTTCATCACACGGTTCGCACATGGGAAAGGCGAATTTGACACATCCTTTTCGAAGTTAAACTCTGTAAAAATTTTACATTCCAAAAAAGGGAGCTCTAGCCTTTACAGAGAAAAAGCAATTGCAAAAATATGTTAAAAAATTTTAATTTGTGATTTCCCGAAATAACAATTTTGAGATTGGCCCTTTTGCCTTGTCAGCAACGATATGTACATAATGGTATATCCACATAATCACAGATGATACTGGAAATTTTTGAACAGTTTTCTGATCTAGATGGGAACCATTTTTCATTCACTATTCATTCATTTTGATTCAAAACAGTGTTCAAATCAACGCCTAAAGTGATTCGTGATGACTTAGTGATTTGCTTTAGGACAGTAACGCCATGGTGGCCGTGGAAGGAAAAATTTTTGAAATACAAGTGTCTAGATTGGCGGAAAATGCACTTGCGCCCAATTTATGTTGTTGTTGGATTTGTTGAGAAACACTATTTTTACAGCGTAATTTTCTTTGTTCATTCATTTTCTATAGCGAGTTGAAGCTGGCATTGAGATTATATGCTAACACTTTAAGCCCTGACATTTCGCGGATTTATGATCGAATCAGAAGCCACATTTAGAACTATACCAACTCAACTCAACTACAAGAAAATATGCACCAACACAAGCTATATATGATAGCCACAATGAGGGAGAACCTCAATTGCCCTTCAACACAGTCGCAACTTGCAAGCAAACCCTCTTTCTGAACAAACAAACAAACAAACATACCAGCACTGGCAATAAGATTTACATGTCTCTTTATTTTGTTTATTGTCATTCTTCATTTTACTGATGGCATGTTGAGAGAACCTTTTATCACATGTATCATAGCTTAAATTTATTAATGTTGTTAAAAATTATACAAAAGAGGCAATTGTCGTAACACATTATCACTTGAAAATTCGGATGTCGGCAGAATGTCTCTCCTTGTAAGTAAACATGGCAGGCTTATGTAGCAAGTACATGACAATTCCTGATTTGTTTTTAGGGAAGAACTAGCCAGGAAATACAGAGAGACCTAACTTTCCCTTCCAGCGGGGTCATTCCATACCAAATGATGCAAAATTTTAGTACTTTGGACATGACCCATCTCAGAATTTGTTCAAACTTTGTCAGATAGTTACAATATATAAGATATTACACTCCTGGAAATTTCACCTCAATATCTTTTAGGGTTCAAAAATTATAGCTGTTCAAAGTTGAGAACCATTTACAGAAAATTGCTATGACTGAGAGGTAAGCTGTTTTTTTTTTTACTTTTTAACCTCTGTAATTCTTTACAAATTTACCCTAGAGTAATGTAACTTTGCAGATTGCAAGACACCTTGGTGCATTAACAGCATACGCAAAAGTCAATTCCTACAAATCTTTCAAAATTCCATAATCGCGGCATAAAAATGCCAGAAAAATTAATTCAGAAGTACAAAAAATGATATTTGAGGCTTCTCCGACAAAAGAAAAAAATAATTAAAATCTTTTAATCCTGTATGACTACATGGAAGACTATCAGAAAATGATAAAACAGGGTTTCCAGGCTATTCCTTGTTGCTAAAATTGACCGTAAAAACTGCACCAAATCAATTTTTGCGAATTAATGGCCTAACTTTGGAGGCCTGGAAGCCTACCATAGACACTAAATCTAGGCTTGAAATTTTTGTCACATACTACTACTATTATAGTCTTTATAAAACTTTAAAAACATTTGTGGGAACTCATTAAGAACATGGTTATTGCAACAGGCTATAAAGACTGCTCACTGTAAGTAATCCATGTGATGCCATTAAAGGGAAATTAAGCCTTTATCAAAAACTTTTTATATTAGCTGCAGAAAGGTCTCATTAATCTTCTGTGACCATTAAAAATTATTTTAAATGATAACTATACTCAGTTTTTCGTTATTTAGTATCTAACAACGGACGCCATTGCAGTGCTCTGCGATGGAAATTTTGACGTCACAGCGCGATCGGTCTTTTTGTAAGGATTAAATAAACTACAATATTTTGTTTTTGTTGATGAAAGTTCTTGTGTGCTTTGTGATATACAATACCTTTTATACATAAAAAGGTGTTCCTCTAGGATAAATGAAGTATTTCATGCTCAAATTCAGAAAATAAATTTTAAGGCTTAATTTCCCTTTAATGAGCATGATTGTAAGATAAGAAGCCATTGCATTGCACGCTATGTTTTCAAAATTTCATGTTTTTATATTTTTACAGTAAATGCAATACAGCCTTGTTATGTAGTAAGAATGTTTAATTCACCATGTTTTCTATAAGTGTTTGGAGATGTTTTTATATTTTTATGAGTCTATGGTGGCAGTACCACATAACAAAAATTTTAACTCAGAATTTTGTATCAATGATTTCTTTCCAAGCTTCCAAATTTAGGCCAATTTTGAAAAATTCGAATTAGAGTGGTTTTTATAGCCAGTTGTAGAAACAAGGAACACCATAGAGACCCTTATTTTTCCCTTTTTTTGAAAGTACCCTATAGGACCTTCACGAATCAAGAGGTTATTTTGACTTTATTAGTTGTGGTTCTGATCAGTAGACGCTTGAAACCCTTATTGGCACCGATTTTCCAAGATTTTCCTAGTTATAGGTATAGCCTGGAAACCCCTGTTTTCTCATTTTCTGATGGTCTTCCATGTAGTCATACAGCATTAAAAGATTTTAGGATGTTAAGTGTCTCATCTTATATATTGTATCTGACAAAGTTTGAACAAGTTCTGAGATGGGTCATGTCTAGCCTTGCACCATTTGGCATGGAATGACCCAGCGGAAAAATTACGTCTCTCTGATGTCATTGTAAATGTAAGGACATTGTAGTTTATGATTTTATCATAATTTGGAAAAAAATTTTCCGTGAAATTATGAAAATGGCTCGTGATTCACGAATCACGAATCGTTACTTCCTACCCTGCAATATTTTGTTACCGTGACAGGTGGCACATACGACAAACTTCTTCATGAGGAGCACATTGTGCAGAATCATGCTTTCTTAGGTTTGTTAGCACATGATAACAGATTATCATTTAGTACTTCAACAGTACAATGGTTCCATTTACTAAACTGCACCTTAGTTGTTATTCAGATATTCGATAATACATTTTCTTCATTGTTGGATCTACCTTTACTACAAAATTGTATAAACAATGTTCTAGATTAAAAGATGTGTACTCGAGATTAAAAAACTTTTAATTACTGTGGCTTCAGATCTTCCAACCTGGCCCCTCCTGGAAAACAGATGCAATAGCAACTGAGTGTGGCTAGCCACAAAGATTAGGAAAAATTGAAACTCTCCTTTTCCACTCAGCTAGAACTTTTTCATATGCATTTATAAAATAACATTATATTGAATGAAAAAAATTGAGACAGCACTCACTGTGATGTCATAATAATAGAGGTACGCAGGGAAATAATCCCTTTATTTATATCAGTTTTTTGAACTACAAGATACACTTTCTATTCACCATTCCATGATTTTCATCATTTTCCACATTTCACTTTTTGACACATCATTTCCAAAATCGAAAATGGTCTAACATTTTAGCCAAGATGCTACATTATCATTCACTAATATATACATAATAATAGCAAAGCCGTCTCTCTTCTGTCTTTGCCATGAAATTTTAAAACTTATATATACTTTTATACAAGATAAGTACAAGATGAAAATGGTTAAAAAGTGGCATGCTTTTTTGTAAATAATCAGCTTTTCGTTATGAATACGCATCAATTCAAGAATCTTTTGTACATATTATTTCAAAGACAGTGAATAACAAAATTTTTTAGTCAAGTTTTTCTCCTATATTTCTTCTTATGGACAGTGAATAACACATACTTTTCTTGAATAAAAGTTTATGGAATCTCGTTGAAATCAGTGGCAGTGATAGTGATGTCGAGTTTTGATTATTTATTATTCTAAGTTATTGGACAGTGATTATCACATATTTATACGTTTTTTCAAGTGACAGTGAATAGTAAAAAATTTCCTTAAATCAGAATTCGATGGAATCTCGTTGAAATATTAGTGGAAGTAATAGAGAGCATGGCAAACTCTCCCTCATGGTAGTGATGTCAAGTTTTGATTAATTACGATTCTACGTTTATGGGACAGTGAATAGCACGAAACTCTATTAAGTAACGATCAGCTGGGAATTTACGCACAAATTTTCTGTATTGTTTTAGTATATCATTTCTAGTAATTTTTCTATATGTACTATTCTTGTAAATTATCAAACTATTGAAAAAGACACGCAAGTGCTGAATATCTAGTCAGAATGTCGTATTTCTAAGTTTTATATATACTTTTTAACATACACATAGTTAAGTACAAATACAAAACAATATTTGCTAAATATGCCAAAAATATGATGTACATTATATATAACCACCTCATCACTATAGCTACATAGCTTATAGCTAAATTTTGAATGCATAGAAGATTTATAAAAAAAAATTGAAGATCATTATTGTCCAGGCACTATTGTACTTTCGTACCCTCTAATATTATTGATGATTCTGATGCAGAATTTCACGCTGATTAATATCACAAGATATCCTTAATGTAAGTCACAAAATCACAGGTCACGGTTAGGGTTAGATATCAATAAATACACAGCATACAATTCTGCATCAATCATCGGGGTACAAAAGTACAATAATACCTATTTTCCACTTATTTTAGACGAAATATGTAAGAATTCTGATGTAAACCTGAGATACGAAGACATCGAGTAGCTTCTCTATTGCTTCCGCCATTTTACTAAACCCTCGCGCTTGTAATGATGGTGGAAGCTGAAGTGTTCTTTAAATCGGCTGCGTGGGGGCAGAAACGGCCCTATATCATCACACACCGTACAACATAAGAGAACACAAGGAAGTTACAAACAGTGCAGCTGAAATGACATTATGCTGAAGACTTTCACACTCTTCTTGATAACACATGGATGACTTATTTTTGCAGCCTGATTGTCGTTGAATACGGACGTCTTCCAGAAGCGCGCCATAAAGAGTCCACGTATTCAGTTGAACTTCGTCAAAGAAGCTTAATAACCATAAGATAGATATTGGCAAATAACTCAATACCAGTTGGTAGAGTCAAAGTAAATATTGATTTATTCAAAATTTAAAAACATAAAAATACATGACTTTAAGTTTCATGCATTCGCAATCATCACAGATATATAAAAAAGAAGCTTAACTAAGTGTCTCAAAAGATGGAGAGAGAGGAAACAACAGAAACAAAAAGCCCTGAAAGTAGAAAAAAAACTTTGCTTCAACACCCTCGCCATCAACGCTTGAGACTGTGGTTGAAAGTGATGAAGAATTCGGAACTGAAACTAATACGGCATTTACCCAAGAGTTCATAAAGAATGAAATACTTGCTCTTCTACGTGAAGAGATTACCAAGCAGTTGTTACTTCCATAAGAAATTATTAGTCATCTGAAAGAAGAAAATGCGGCGTTGAAAAATGAAATTTTCAATCTAAAAAATGAACTGTTAGAGAAAGACAAGGTAATTTACGAAGTCGAGAAAGATGGTGTTCATCTACTCCAGCAATATATTCGAAGGAACAACAATATGTGCAATTCCCAGAGGGCCAGCGAATCCGGGGTGGCCCATCCAAGTACCGTTCCAGAGCACTATCGAGAAATTTACTTCGAAATCTTGGACGTTGCAATTAATTCCATAAAAGGTCGCTTCAATCAACTGAGTTTCGAAGTTTACCAAGCTTTAGAAAACCTTTTGCTGGAAGCTATCAACTTCACTGAAACCGAGGAGACAAAAAGTATTTTGGAAAAGTCGACATGGATGAAGTCGACATGGATATGCTTAGAATAGAAGCAAACATTTTGCGAACTATTCTTGGTGACGAGAAAGCTGCATGCTTCAATTTAAAGGCATTTACAAAGCTGTAAAGGATGCTCCGTCGCTACCCGAGATCTCATGCCAAAACATCGTCCACGTAATAAAGTTGCGGTTGATCAATCCTGCCACATGGTGTACACACGAAAGATCGTTTTCAACGGCACGGAGACTGAAAGCATGGTTGCGCTCGACAATGAAAAGTATGTGTTTTAATGCGCTTTCATTGCTACATGTTCATAAAGTTTGTCAGTAGACAAACTTGATTTAAATAATAACGAGTTTGTAGGTGCTAGAGAGTATCGATAAAACATTTTTGGCACATTCTCTTAAATTCGCAACCTAAACCCGAACGTCTTCTACAAGACCTGATTAACGATCTTCTAGTCCAAGATAACGCATTCCAAATCTCCGAAGTCAGCTACAATGATGTTAGAAAAACAATTCTAGGGCTTCGTAATAATTGCTCAACTGGTCCTGATCAGATCCCTTCTTACTATCTGAAGCTTTGCATTGATGAAATAACAAGCCCAATATGTCACATAATCAACTCATCGATAAGCAATTCAACATTCCCAAAACAATGGAAAATCTCTAAAATCAGTCCCATACCAAAAATATCCCAACCAAAGGAACTAGGTGACTACAGACCAATATCGATACTTCCAACCCTCTCCAAAGTGTATGAAATGCTAATTATAACACAAATCATTAAGCATGTTGACGACCGGCTATCAGCAAATCAATCTGGTTTTCGTAAAGGCCACTGCACTGTTACAACGTGTATTAAAATAAAAGACGACATCATCAAAGCAATGGATCGTGGCGAAGTTACTCTAGCTGTCATGACTGATTTCTCCAAAGCTACTTATCTCATCGTTACCAATATGTACAAATCGACGAACTATCTTCAAAACATCTACCAGTCACTAATGGAGTACCACAAGGTAGTATCTTAGGTCCTATGCTATTCAATATTTATGTTCACGACATGTCTAACAAGACGTCTGCTAAATGCATTCAGTATGCTGATGACACCAGCATATACCGCCACTCTAAACCAAAGCAAATTAAAGAATGCGCAAATGCATTAAACAACGACATTGCCAAACTTCAAATGTGGTCAAAAGAGACAAACCTGGTATTAAACCCGCATAAAACGAAAACTATTCTGTTTTCTACTACACAAATGGCAAAGAAACACCAGTTCGCGTACGAAATCAAATCATTAGATGGTGACATCATCGAACAAGTATCAACCTTCAAACTTTTGGGAATAATCATTAGCAAAGACTTAAAATGGAATTTGCATGTCAACAAAGCAACATCCTCAGCAATCGCGACACTTAAAACTCTGGCGATGCTCAAAAGATACTTACCATTTCACCTTAGAACACAATTAGCTGAGTCACTTGTCCTGAGCAAGCTTGACTATGGCAACGCTATATTTCATAATGCACCAAAATACCTATTCAACAAATTACAAAGAGCCCAAAACGCCACAGCAAGCTTTGTGAAGGGATGTTACGCAAGACGCTACGAAGTTATTGCCCTGAACTGGCTGCCAATTGAAGAGCGCGTTGAGCATAGCATCGTAAAATTGGCATGGAAATCAATTAATTGCCAGGACTGGCCGAAGTTAATTCCAATGAAGATCAATGAGCCACAACTACCAACAAGGAATGTTAAAAGACTAACCATCAACTGCGATAGCAAAAACCCTGCTTTGTTTGATCATGTAGCCACGAAATCATTCAATAATCTCCTACAGTCCTGTCGCACAACAGTTAATTACAAAAGCTTCTGTAAAGTCACCCATAAACATTTACTGGACAAAGCACTGGCAAAGACTCTGCAATAATATAAAATAATATTAAAAAAAAAAAAAAATATGTTTTTTTTTGCACACTTTTTCCCATGCACAATATACGCTATTTCAGTATAATAGCCAATTTGTAAATCTTGGAACTGAAATATAACCCGTTATCTATATATTAATAGCCGATTCTCTGTCTGTCTGTCTGTTTGTTTGTTTGTTTGCTTGTAAGTCACGTCTGTTTGGCTAGTCTATATATTAATAGCCGATCCTCTGTCTGTCTGTCTGTCTGTCTGTCTGTTTGTTTGTTTGTAAGTCACGCAAAATGGTAGATTGAGTTGTGAGCGAAATTATTTCTTTTTTTGTGTGCGACGTCAGTTCGAAAGAAATACATTGCAACCCCAATCGAACGTGACTTTTTTTGGCTGATGAACTAATAGGAATAACGTTTTGTTTTTATTATTATTGTTAGTTTTATATTCCATGTTGACTTGGCTTTGAAAACAATACATCAACCAAATACAAAAAAAACTAACTGATTAAACGTTTTGGACATAAAGCAGCAGTGGCAGAACGTGGCAGCATGTGCGGTTTACCAGTGTATCCTAACGTACCCTTGCCTGACTGCCTGAGACGGGTGAACATTTTTTCGAGCAATCAAAATGTTTAAAAACCGATAGGTAAAAAAAGAGTACCATGATACAAAATATTTTTTTGTGCTTTTGTCATAATAGTTGTCTTAATTTGTTTTAATCGATTTGTTTTAATCGATTTTAATCAGATCGAACTTTTTTTTTTTATTCACTTTATTCATTTAGCACGTGCCTTTTTTTCTCTCCTCCCGTGTGATCTTTTTGTGAAGAGAAACCATTTCCCCCTTACGTTTGATAGCACCCATGTTAGAGCGCGTAACTTTTTTAAAACAAAAGTCAATAACAAGTTGAAGTTTTCTCTCTATATGTTTTGAGTGTATTGTTACACTGATAAAAGATTGGTTTTACCAGAGGTTGTGACTTCGAATCTGCTTCTGGTTGAACACAAGTTGTACGAGCCGTTTATAAGGAAATTTGACGTTTATTGATACAGTGATACAGAGCAGGTGGACATGGGCGGCTAGCGACACCGCCTTGGCGGCTAGTCTATATATTTAGCCGATTCTCTGTCTGTTTGTCTGTCACGCAAAATGGTAGATTGAGTTGTGAGCGAAATTATTTCTTTTTTTGTGTGCGACGTGAGTTCGAAGCAAATACATTGCAACCCCAATCGAACGTGACTTTTTTTGGCTGATGAACTAATAGGAATAACGTTTTGTTTTTATCATTATTGTTAGTTTTATATTCCACGTTGACTTGGCTTTGAAAACAGTACATCAACTAAATACAAAGAAACTAACTGATTAAACATTTTGGACAAAAAGCAGCATATGTTCGGTTTGCCACTGACTCTTGCCTGACTGTCTGAGACGGGTGAACTTTTTTTTTTGAGCAATCAAAATGTTTAAAAACCGATAGGTAAAAAAAGAGTATCATATCAAAAGAAAATGTTGGGTTTTTTTTTTTTGCTTTTCTTTTAATAATTTAGTTTGTTCTTTTAATTGTTAAGCGTTCTAATCGAACGTTTTTTTATTCTATTTATTCATTTA
The DNA here is from genome assembly GCA_027922465.2 of Turritopsis dohrnii. Taxonomy (NCBI): domain Eukaryota; kingdom Metazoa; phylum Cnidaria; class Hydrozoa; order Anthoathecata; family Oceaniidae; genus Turritopsis; species Turritopsis dohrnii. The sequence goes on from BQMF02000295.1 coordinate 172,848, forward strand.
GCACGTGCCTTTTTTCTCTCCTCCGTATGAACTTTTTAAGAAGAGAAACCATTTTCCCCCTTACGTTTGATAGCACCCATGTTAGAGCGCGTAATTCTTTTAAAACAAAAGTTAATAAAAAGTTGAAGTTTTCTCTCTATATGTTTTGAGTGTATTGTTACACTGATAAAAGATTGGTTTTACCAGAGGTTGTGACTTCGAATCTGCTTTTGGTTGTACGAGCTGTTTATAAGGAAATTTGACGTTTATTGATACAGTTATACAGAGCAGGTGGACATGGGCGGCGAGCGACGCCGCCTTGGCGGCTAGTCTATATATTAATAGCCGATTCTCTGTCTGTCTGTCTGTCTGTCTGTCTGTCTGTTTGTTTGTTTGTAAGTCACGCAAAATGGTAGATTGAGTTGTGAGCGAAAGTATTTCTTTTTTTGTGTGCAACGTGAGTTCGAAACAAATACATTGCAACCCCCAATCGAACGTGACTTTTTTTGGCTGATGAACTAATAGGAATAACGTTTTGTTTTTATTATTATTGTTAGTTTTATATTCCACGTTGACTTGGCTTTGAAAACATTACATCAACTAAATACAAAGAAACTAACTGATTAAACGTTTTGGACAAAAGCAGCAGTGGCAGCATGCGCGGTTTACTAGTGTATTCTAACGTATCCTTGCCTGGCTGTCTGAGACGGGTGAACTTTTTTTCGAGCAATCAAAATCTTTAAAAACCGATAGGATAAAAAAAAGAGTATCATGATACAAAATATTTTTTTTTTTGCTTTTGTCTTAATAGTTGTCTTAATTTCTTTTAATCGATTTGTTTCAATCTATTTTAATCAGATCGAACTTTTTTTTTTTTATTCACTTTCTTCATTTAACACGTGCCTTTTTCTCTCTCCTCCCCTGTGATCTATTTAAAATGAAAGACCATTTCCCCCTTACGTTTGATAGCACCCATGTTAGAGCGCGTAACATTTTTAAAACAAAAGCTAATAAAAAGTTGAAGTTTCCTCTCTCTACGTTTTGAGTGTATTGTTACACTGATAAAAGAATGGTTTTACCAGAGGTTGTGACTTCGAATCTGCTTCTGGTTGAACACAAGTTGTACGAGCCGTTTATAAGGAAATTTGACGTTTATTGATACGGTGATACAGAGCAGGTGGACATGGGCGGCTAGCGACGCCGCCTTGGCGGCTAGTCTATATATTTAGCCGATTCTCTGTCTGTTTGTCTGTCACGCAAAATGGTAGATTGAGTTGTGAGCGAAATTATTTCTTTTTTTGTGTGCGACGTCAGTTCGAAGCAAATACATTGCAACCCCAATCGAACGTGACTTTTTTTGGCTGATGAACTAATAGGAATAACGTTTTGTTTTTATCATTATTGTTAGTTTTATATTCCACGTTGACTTGGCTTTGAAAACAGTACATCAACTAAATACAAAGAAACTAACTGATTAAACATTTTGGACAAAAAGCAGCATATGTTCGGTTTGCCACTGACTCTTGCCTGACTGTCTGAGACGGGTGAACTTTTTTTTTTGAGCAATCAAAATGTTTAAAAACCGATAGGTAAAAAAAGAGTATCATATCAAAAGAAAATGTTGGGTTTTTTTTTTTTTTGCTTTTCTTTTAATAATTTAGTTTGTTCTTTTAATTGTTAAGCGTTCTAATCGAACGTTTTTTTATTCTATTTATTCATTTAGCACGTGCCTTTTTTCTCTCCTCCGTATGAACTTTTTAAGAAGAGAAACCATTTTCCCCCTTACGTTTGATAGCACCCATGTTAGAGCGCGTAATTCTTTTAAAACAAAAGTTAATAAAAAGTTGAAGTTTTCTCTCTATATGTTTTGAGTGTATTGTTACACTGATAAAAGATTGGTTTTACCAGAGGTTGTGACTTCGAATCTGCTTTTGGTTGTACGAGCTGTTTATAAGGAAATTTGACGTTTATTGATACAGTTATACAGAGCAGGTGGACATGGGCGGCGAGCGACGCCGCCTTGGCGGCTAGTCTATATATTAATAGCCGATTCTCTGTCTGTCTGTCTGTCTGTCTGTCTGTTTGTTTGTTTGTAAGTCACGCAAAATGGTAGATTGAGTTGTGAGCGAAAGTATTTCTTTTTTTGTGTGCAACGTGAGTTCGAAACAAATACATTGCAACCCCCAATCGAACGTTACTTTTTTTGGCTGATGAACTAATAGGAATAACGTTTTGTTTTTATTATTATTGTTAGTTTTATATTCCACGTTGACTTGGCTTTGAAAACATTACATCAACTAAATACAAAGAAACTAACTGATTAAACGTTTTGGACAAAAGCAGCAGTGGCAGCATGCGCGGTTTACTAGTGTATTCTAACGTATCCTTGCCTGGCTGTCTGAGACGGGTGAACTTTTTTTCGAGCAATCAAAATCTTTAAAAACCGATAGGATAAAAAAAAGAGTATCATGATACAAAATATTTTTTTTTTTGCTTTTGTCTTAATAGTTGTCTTAATTTCTTTTAATCGATTTGTTTCAATCTATTTTAATCAGATCGAACTTTTTTTTTTTTATTCACTTTCTTCATTTAACACGTGCCTTTTTCTCTCTCCTCCCCTGTGATCTATTTAAAATGAAAGACCATTTCCCCCTTACGTTTGATAGCACCCATGTTAGAGCGCGTAACATTTTTAAAACAAAAGCTAATAAAAAGTTGAAGTTTCCTCTCTCTACGTTTTGAGTGTATTGTTACACTGATAAAAGAATGGTTTTACCAGAGGTTGTGACTTCGAATCTGCTTCTGGTTGAACACAAGTTGTACGAGACGTTTATTGATACAGTGATACAGAGCAGGTGGACATGGGCGGCGAGCGACGCCGCCTTGGCGGCTAGTTATTATTATTAGTAGTAGTAGTACTAGTAGTAGTAGTAGTATTTTATATTTAAGGGATAATTATATATATTTATTAGCTTCTATATTCGCTGCGTTTATGAAAAAATGTTCGCAAAATGAGTGCTCTTATTTTGTTCACATTGCGCGTTTATATTAAACTAGCCGCCAAGGCGGCGTCGTTCGCCGCCCATGTTTAGCATGCGTTGACTTCACGAAAAATAAAATTAAGGAATTGGCAACCGAAAGTGTTTCCATGTTGTAGAGCTCGAAAAACTGATCAAAAAAATGTATGGGATCGTTCCGCTACGATCAACCGTTACAGAGATAACATTGTTCAAAGATTTTGATGACGTCACAGACCCCTCCCCAAAAAAATTCTGCCCAAATATTTTCGTCACCCTGTGGCCAATTTCGCGGACCCCAAAAAACGTCAGTTATCCCTTTTTTTTTTTTAAATTGATGTTCATCACAGAATTTTTTTTTTTTTTTTTTTTTTTTTTTGTTATCCCTTTTGGTTACGGAGATAATTTTCCCTAAACGTCGCATTCGATTAGGGTGTCAATACAATGGTTTCACACTGACGTCGCGCACAGGAAGAGAAATACTTTATGTGTGATCTTACATTGCTGACTCTCTTTTGCAGTTCACATCTACCATTGTGCGTGACTTACAAACAAACAAACGCACAAACAAACAAACAAACAAACAGAGAATCGGCTATTAATATATAGATTAATATATGTTAATATATGGACACTGCTTTTAAAAATGTGTTTATCGACGGTGTATAATTTAAACGCGCAGTGTGCGCTTAGGGTATAACCTTTCCCAGAAAACCCCAAACATTGTTGCATTTTTTGTTGGTAGACCAAAAAGAGACTGTGTGAACTGTATTTCTTTACATACATAGTCACTCATAATATGGTAAATGGATGATAAATCTATATATTAATAGCCGATTCTCTGTCTGTCTGTCTGTCTGTTTGTTTGTTTGTAAGTCACGCAAAATGGTAGATTGAGTTGTGAGCGAAATTATTTCTTTTTTTGTGTGCGACGTCAGTTCGAAAGAAATACATTGCAACCCCAATCGAACGTGACTTTTTTTGGCTGATGAACTAATAGGAATAACGTTTTGTTTTTATTATTATTGTTAGTTTTATATTCCATGTTGACTTGGCTTTGAAAACAATACATCAACCAAATACAAAAAAAACTAACTGATTAAACGTTTTGGACATAAAACAGCAGTGGCTGTACGTGGCAGCATGTGCGGTTTACCAGTGTATCCTAACGTACCCTTGCCTGACTGCCTGAGACGGGTGAACATTTTTTCGAGCAATCAAAATGTTTAAAAACCGATAGGTAAAAAAAGAGTACCATGAAACAAAACATTTTTTTTTGCTTTTGTCATAATAGTTGTCTTAATTTGTTTTAATCGATTTGTTTTAATCGATTTTAATCAGATCGAACGTTTTTTTTTTATTCACTTTATTCATTTAGCACGTGCCTTTTTTTCTCTCCTCCCGTGTGATCTTTTTAAGAAGAGAAACTATTTCCCCCTTACGGTTGATAGCACCCATGTTAGAGTGGGTAACTTTTTTAAAACAAAAGCTAATAAAAAATTGAAGTTTTCTCTCTCTACATTTTGAGTGTATTGTTACACTGATAAAAGATTGGTTTTATCAGAGGTTGTGACTTCGAATATGCTTCTGGTTGAACACAAGTTGTACGAGTCGTTTATAAGGAAATTTGACGTTTATTGATACAGTGATACAGAGCATGTGAACATCGGTGGCGAGCGACGCCGCCTTGGCGGCTAGTAATAATATTAAATCTGTATATTCAAAACCAGTGTTCCACATTAAGACTTAACTTTAAAATGTTTTGAACAAACAATTATAATTGTTACAGAGGTTCTAGTAATGTCCAGCTGCTGTTGAGAAATCCTTCCGATTCTCATTTTGAGCGGACACCAAATTAGTTGTATCAGTCGTCAATTACCGAGCATCACTACATAATCGGTTTTCAAATAAACTAAATATCTAGTTTACTTTGTACTTCGCTTTCATTTTGCGCACGCAAATTGTCATGGTTCCGCCACCGCCAGTCTTATCTACCTGGTACTCAGGGCTGTTTCTGATACTTTATTTATCGGTTGTCTTAGACCATTCTACTTGATAGAATTCCAAGAATTTGCACGGATCACTATATTTGAAAGGTGCTGATTTTGCCAGGTTTGACAAAATTTGTGCAATTTAGGCCAAAATTGGATCACATTTCCATAGTTCTAAATTTTCATGAAATTTTGCAAGTATAACATTTGATAGGTGCTGATTTCAAGTTTGACAGTCATTTTGTAAGATTTGACTAAAATTGGGCAATTTTGGCCAAATTTAGAAAGTTCTTCAAGTTTCACAAATTTTGCACAGATCACATTTGAAAGGTGCTGTTTCGAATTTGATAGTCATTTTGTCAGATTTGACCAGAAATGGAAAATTCGGGCCAAATTTGGACCAAACTTAGAAAGTTCTGCAATATTCACAAAGATTTTTACAAAGCGCAATTAGGGGGTTTGGGGACCTGGGGGCTTGACTTTTTGTCAACTATGAAAGAATTTGTTTTTGCCTTTTCTAAAAATTGAAAATCATGTTGAATTTATAAATTCTGAGTGCTTTTGTTGGCAATCTAGAGGTAGTGTTTTTCAACCATGGTAGGGGCGTCTTTCGGTAATACAGATTTGTTGACTCAAAATGTCTAGCTACGTCCCTGACAGCACATGCGCTAATTGAAAGAAAGACAGCGGAAAATCATGCATAAAAATACTGACAATAAAATATACTATTCTAGTCAGTAAAAGGCTGAGCCAATTTGGTGAAAGAAGAATCGCCACAAGACCAAGGACAAAAATACTAAATAAATAACAAAGAAGAATCGCCACAAGACCAATCTGTCAAGAAGAAGATGAATTTTGTCCAACCAATTTTTGTGCTTTTGCTGGGTTTTCAGTTTGGAACTGAGGCATTGTCCATCGAAAACACAAGAAATTCTCTGCTGTGTTGCCATGAACTTTCATCGGCCGAGATAACAAATTTCTCCATAGCTATGGACTATGATAAGGATCGTCTTATACCATCAAAGAGACATCTTGCATCAATTCAAAAACCTCTTCTCATCTTGAGCGGAAGGGTCAAAATCAACCCAGGTCCAAGAAAAGTAAAGTTTCCATGTGGAGAGTGTAGAAAAGCACCCACCCACTTTTTTGATTTTGCCTGTATTTCTGTGCTACAAAAATTCTGAAGATAAGTGCCGTGTCCGAACCTGCAACTCCTCGAAAACGAAAACGACCAAATTATTCAATTCTGCAGTTTGTTGAAGGAATTCAAAAACCAACAGGAGAAGCTTATCACCCTGAAACAGCATGACTTTTACAAACCTATTTACTACAAAGCTTTGGATTCTATTGTTCATGCCGTGAAAGAAAGATTTGACCAAGAAGCTTTTAAAATGTTTGCTGAAACGGAGCAGTTGCTTTTGAAATCTGAAAGAAAGGAGGATGTAACGGAGAGGATCTAAAGCTTTTGAAAAACAACTATGATGGTGATTATGACGAAGATCGGAGCGGAACTTGAACTACTTCATTCAGTTTTTAATGACGGTCAGCCAATTGTTTTCGTCGATGTTATCGAAAAGTTTTAGTCACTGCCTGGAGAAAAAAGACTGTTAATGTCAAATAAATGCAGCCTTGAATCGCCTCAGAATCGTGCTAACAATTGGAGCAACGTCTGCAACTCCAGAAAGATCTTTTTCAATGTTACGTAGAATAAAAAACCGGTTTCTGTCAAGAATAACACAAAGGCCATTGAACTCGTTGTCAATCATGAATTGTTACAAAACAGTTTTAGATAATTCAAAATTATTAGATTTCGCTAAGCGAAAGATATTGGTTTCGGCGGCGTTCTATCTATCTATCTAATCTATGTACGGCGAAGGTTTTTTAGTACCGCACTTACTAACTTAAAATTCTTTTATTTCTATTTCTTTTTATCCTTGCTCGCATGACCATGATATGTTTTCGTATATTTCGTGAGCTATAAAGTGTATTTACCACATAGTCACAAAAAAAGGATCTTTCCCTAAAGGAAAAAGAAGAAAAAGGGTTTTAATTAATTTTTTGATTCCAAGTACCACTGTGAAATTTGAATTAAGTAGACTTTAGTGACGCTTTTGATGTTGCTATCCTTCGAAGATCAACTGCAGTGAAGAAGAAGCTTTACAAGCAGTTTTAATTTTTAACTCTAGGTTCAAACCGTCTATTACAAACAAACTATTTGTTTGTTATTTGATTTGTTTATTTTGTTTGAGTATTTTGGACAGACTTTCGTTTTTTAAAATTTTTTCGAACAAATCTTTTTTTCTTATCTCTTTTGGCTCACGTTTTTCTTATAACATCATTTTTTAAAAAAAAAATTATGGTTACAGCTCATACAGGTATATTTCTTTTGTTTCAATTTGTGATGTTTATTAATAAAGTTAGGTTTACACAATAAAACTTTTTTATTTCTATAATTACACTAGCAGATCTTTTTAACAAAATGCATCAGTAGGGCAACTAGGCTCAGAAACAGGGAGGTTACGCGGAAATACGAAAACACGTATCACTATGGAGACGGTTTATTATAAATTCCGCTCTGCAACCCAATGAACCCTCAAGTATGTATTTATTTTGTATGTATTTATTTTTTTTTTTTTTTTTTTTTTTTTTTTTTTTTATTACTTATACAAAATCATGGAGTTCACAATGGAAAATGTACAAAAAATGATGAAAGAGTTATTGAAGACACAGGAAGAAAATCTAACGAATATAATCAGTGCTAACTTTACGATTTTAAATAATCGACTTGGAAACTTGGAAAAAGTGTTGACTGATACAGTGAAGAGAATAGAAAAAGTGGAAAAAGATGTGGATGATATGAAAGGGACAATTAACTTTCAGGAAGAGGATTTTAATGAAAAAATTAAAACCATACATGAAAAGTTTGACAAGATGCAGAAAGATTCGGAAGAAGCAAAAGACCGGTACAGAATGTTGGAAGATCGGTGTAGGAGGAACAATTTGAGAGTTGACGGCATCAAGGAAAGCGAAGAAGAAACTTGGCAAGATTGCGAAAATAAAGTGTTGAATATGTTTGTGAATAAGTTGGGTGTTGAAAATGTGAACATAGAAAGAGCGCACAGGACAGGAAAGAGAAACGTTGAAAGAGGTCCACGTACGATTGTCCTGAAACTTTTAAGCTACAAAGATAAAGAACGAATACTTCAAAGAGGACATAAGTTGAAGGGCACAAATATTAGCATTTATGAAGATTTTTCGAAAAAGACGGTGGAGATCAGAAGAAAATTATGGAATGATGTTAAAGACAGAAGGGAAAGAGGTGAACGATTTCGTCTGAAATATGACAAAATAGTTAAAATAAATTAGGAACGAGCAAATAGTTAATAATTATTCAGGAGTGATTTGTTTTTAAAATGGATGATTCAACCTTCTCAATTTCTGGCCAACTTGGTCACATCACTCTAAATGATGATTCTGACCCAGATATAAACTTTTTTGATTGACAAAATCTCGAAACTAGAAGTTTTTCTCTTGCTGATCTCTCAAACTATTTAACAAATTTCGATCCTTTGAATTTTTCAATACTAAACATAAACATTCGAAGCATGCACAAGAATTTTGACAACTTCAAATCAATGCTGGGTAATATTAACTATGAATTTAAAATTATTTCACTTACGGAAACCTGGTGTAAAGGGGACGAGTTACAGGGTAACTCTAATTTTCAATTACCTAACTACTCAGTAGTTCATCAAGCACGTACAGGTGAGAAACAAGTTGGGGGAGGTCTGTGTGTATTCATTCATAACTCCATTTCTTTCAAGTTGCGCAAGGATTTAACAATTAACAATTCTGATTGTGAGTCTCTAAGTGTCGAAATCATAAATGGTAGCGGTAAAAATATTATAATTACAACCATGTATAGACAACCTGCTGGTAACTTTAAACTCTTCAAAGATCACTTAAAATCTCATATTTCTCACGTAAGTCGCTCAAACAAGCATATTTTCATTTCTGGTGACCTAAATCTAAATTTATTAGATTATGCAAACAAAAAAATTAAAGATTTTGTGAACTTGATCCTTCAGTATAACATAATTCCGACAATAAATAAACCAACAAGAGTTACTAGGAACACATCAACTTTGATTGATAATATTTTTACGAATAATCATTATAATCAAAACGGTTTATGTTCTGGTGTAATACAGACTGATCTGACTGATCATTTTCCAACCTTTCTGTTAATCAAGGACATAATTAAAGACACATCTAACACATCCACATCTATTTCAAAACGTTTTATCAATAAAAGATCGATATCCTATTTTCGTGATCTTCTCCTTGAGATGAACTGGGAACTAATTCAGGAGTCCAGTGATGTTGATTGCGCATATGACTTGTTTTTGAAGCTTTTTTCTATACAATATGACAAAGCGTTTCCAGTAAAAGAGTTTAACCTAAAGCCAAAAAGTCTCCTCAGCCCATGGATGACGCCAGGTCTACTTAAATCATCGAAAAGAAAACAAAGACTGTACGAAAAATTTCTAAAGAGCAAAACATACAGAAATGAAAGTAAATATAAAACTTACAAAAATCTATTTGATAAAATTAAACAAAATTCTAAAAAAGAATATTACTCGAAATTATTGATCCAAAATAGTGCAAATACCAAAAAAACGTGGGGCGTTATCAAGGAAATTTTAGGGAAAACAAAAACTTCAAAAAGTAGCTTACCAAAATTTATTGAAACTAATAAAAAACTTGTATATGGTAAAAGGGAAATTGCAAGTGCTTTTAATGATTTTTATGCAAGAGTAGGATGTGATTTAGCTGAAAAAATCCCTGCCTCAAATAAGCCACCGATGTTCTTTCTTGAAGAGTTCGATAACATCATGCAAGAGTCAAACTTGACAGAAACTGAACTACTTGACGCTTTTAAAAGTCTTAAATCCAATAAAAGTCCAGGAATTGATGACATCAGCGTAAATGTTATTCAACACACCTTTGATATCATCAAAATTCCCCTATTGCATATTTTTCGACTTTCTCTCAATACAGGGAAATTCCCAAATAGTATGAAGATTGCAAAAGTAATTCCTAGCTTCAAAGCAGGAGAAGAGTCTAATATCTCGAATTATAGACCGATATCGATACTTCCTTGCTTTTCAAAAATCCTGGAGCGCATAATGTACAATAGACTCTATAAATATCTTATTGACAACAGCATGTTGTACCAGAAACAATTTGGGTTTCAGAAAGGGCATTCTACTGACCATGCAATATTAAACCTAGTGAACGATCTCAGTGATGCTTTTGATAATAATCTATACACACTAGGAGTCTTTATCGATCTCTCGAAGGCATTTGATACAGTTGATCATAAAATTCTTCTATCGAAACTAAAACACTATGGTGTACGCAATAATAACTTCTTGTGGTTTAAAGACTACCTCACTAATCGAAAACAATGTGTTTCGTGTGGATCAAAAAGAACATCTCTTAAACTTATAACATGTGGTGTACCCCAAGGATCCATTCTTGGCCCTTTGCTCTTTTTATTATATGTAAATGATCTCTACAGAGCATCTAATACTTTAAACTTCATTCTTTTCGCTGATGACACTAACCTATTTTATTCACATAAAAATATAAAATCACTCTTTGATATCGTGAACAAAGAGCTTAGAAATATTGAAGAATGGTTCAGAAGTAATAAACTTTCTCTAAATATAAATAAAACTAAATATATTTTGTTTTGTAAACCTTCAAGTGTGGATGATTTGCCATTGAAATTACCGAAACTGTTAATTAACCATAATGAGATAAAAAGGGAAAAATTCATCAAATTCCTAGGAGTTCTTCTTGATGAAAATTTGACATGGAAGAATCATATAAATGTTATCCAAGATAAGATTTCTAAAAACCTCGGAATACTTCGCATAACAAAACCATATGTCAACTTAAAATCCTTAAAATTACTATATTTCTCATTTATGCATAGTTACCTAACCTATTGCAACATAGTATGGGCAAGTACTAACCAAACAAAGCTTAAGAAACTTTACTGCAAACAAAAACACGCTTGCAGGATTATTTTCGGTGTAGATCGATTTACACACTCCGAACCTTTATTAAAGAAACTTGGGATTCTCAGTATCTACAAATTAAACATATACCAAGTATTAACCTTCATGTTTAAAAATAAGCTCGAGCTTACCCCAATAACTTTCCGTAACCAATTTTCCAGAGTCCAAAATAAATATAATACTAGATATTCAAGGAATAACTACAAAATTCCTCAAAAACGCCTTAAAGTAACAACCTTTTCCATTGCCCATCGTGGCCCAGCCCTATGGAACAATATCTTGCAAAATGCAGAAAAGAACACTAGGTCTGTTTACCATTTCAAAAGATCTGTAAAAATGAAGTTGCTTAACAGTGACATTGATTTTTCTCAGTTTTTTTAGGCTGTTATATTTCAACAATGCCTAGCATGCCATTTTTCCACTCTAGTTATGTTGGTATCTTTCGTTAATTTTTCATTTTCATTTTTATATTTGTTTGTTTGTTTTTTCCTTTTCATTTCACACTGTACATACGTTTTCCTTTTGCTTGTAAATATTTCTGCCCAGATAGGTATTTTGTTTTCATGTTTTTGTATATATTATATTATTAGTAGTAGTATATTGAAAAATTAAACTAGTTGTTATTACACGGGGCTTGATGATAAGGCACTTCTGCCTTCTGCTTGCTCCAGCCATTATATACGATTATATTTGAGATTTGTATATGATATTGGCGAAATAAATAAATAAATAAAAAAAAAAAAAAAAAAAAATATTTAGAATGGGCGTTATTTATAGGTCGCTATTCTTAAACAAACATAAGCGAAATCTTTCGACCATCCGGTCGTCTTGTTAGAAATTGCAAACAAGTTCGTTTCGGAACAACCCAGTCAAAAAAATGCATTCAAGACCTTCAGTGAAAAAAGATCTTTAGACTGGACATGTGTCAGACTTAATTAACCAGAAACGTCGTAACTTAAGGAGAATATTTTACAACTGCTCCGAATTATCACAATTCAAAGTTAAAGTGTCGTGAGAAAATGCCAAAATACGTATCTTGAGGGGAATTGTAATTTCAACGACTTTATTTGGCATTAGAATATCTTTTTTGTGGAACACATTGAGAATACACAACATTTTCTGTTGAGAGAAAAGAAGCTCTGGAGACGAGGCAACTCTTCTGGTTAATGCTTGCATATATTGACGCAGAAACTTATCCTGTAGACGCGCAAAAGGCGTATTTAAGACTCAACATATTTTAGACCCCCTGTGTCTGAGTGGACTATATTCTTGTGTTTTATGGATTATTTTATGAATGTAAACACTGTAGAAAGCATTTTTCCTACCTTAGATGTATGCTTTTTCTATTCAAAACTTGAAGTCGTATTTGGGGCCCTCAGAGCATCTGTGGATTAAACCATGGTGGGCCACAGGGAAGGAGTTTTTCCTTTATTGATGGGCCCACCGACTTCAAAATACTCGCTGCGACCCATGAAATGAAACTTCAGCAAATCATTGACTTTAGTATGGAAAGATGCTGCGCTAGATCTTATTCTAACCAACAGGCCAATGTTTACCAGGATGTACCAGGATTCGGGTACCACGATACTGCTGTCATTAGTGATATTTTTTGTCATCCACAGAAATTGAAACCAATTAAACGCAAAGTATACCTTTGGAAAGGGCAGATACAAACTCCTTGGAAAACGACGTTAAATTTAAAGTGAACGTAGTCTGTCAAAAAGAAACAAGTGACACATGTGTTGAACAGATTTGGACACAGTTAAAAACAATACTCCTTTCAGCCCTTGAAAATTATTTACCACCGAAAACAACATCTGCCATATTCAGTCAGTCCTGGTTCAACAGGGAGTGTAAGAAAGTTGTCAGGAAGAAAAATAGAAGAAAAATAGAAGATACAGAGTTTTCAAAAGGACTAAACTGACTGGACAAAATATAAGGATGCAGCAAAAAACGCTCAAAAAACATGTAGGAGCACCTACAATACGTTCATTCAAACTAATGTTACTAATGGTAACTAATGTTATTGGAATGGTGATAAAAACAATACAATGTTTTACTAATTTATCAAATCCTAAAAGTTTCACCACTAAAAGTTTGGAGTTTCACCATTAGTAGACAAAAACAACAACCTACATACAAGCGTGTTTAAAAGGATGATGAGACAAACCCTGAATGCCCGACAGGTTCCCAAATTGGAGATATAATATTTACCAAACCTGGAATAATTAAGCTACTTCAAGAACCTGATAGTGTATCGGCACGTTTTTTGAAAGAGTGTGCGGACGAAATCGCAGATGGTTTAGTACTGCTTTTCACAGCATCTTTAAAGCAAGGAAAAATCCATGACCAATGGAAGCACGCCATCGTGACACCTTTATTTGAAGGAGGGAACAAAAATCATTCAAAAGCTGAGAATTATAAACCTGTCAGCCTTACGTCTGTTACGTGTAAAATAATGGAACACATCCACAGCCACATAATGAAACATTTTAATGTTGAGAAAATTCTATCTGATAACCAACATGGGTTCCGAAAATTTCGTTCTTGTGAGACCCAGCCGCTTCAAACAGTGAACAACTTAGCTAAAGGACTGAATGGCCAGCAACAAATAGACTCTATTCCGCCAAATTTCAGCAAAGCTTTTTGACAAAGTTTGTCACCGAAAACTACTGCTGAAACTCAACCACTACGGAATCAGAGGACAAATACACAATTGGATTGCTGACTTCTTACAAAACCGTACTCAATGTGTGGTAGTGCGAGGGACGTTCTCAAAGCATAGTGCAGTCACATCCGGTATCCCCCAAGATACTGTATTGGGTCCTTTGCTGTTTTTAGAAGCACTGTAGAGAGGTGCACTGTCGGTGCTGTAGGTGCGAAAAATCCCGACTTCTGGAAGGGATGTTAAAACTAATGCGAGTCCTCGTGGCTCGTCTACTTGGTGATTCATGATAACTTTTCGAATCGCATGGCCTAGCGCCGGCTATGTTTCATTCAAATTTCTGCCCTATCAACTGTCGATGGTAAGGTAGTGGCTTACCATGGTTGTAACAGGTGACGGAGAATTAGGGTTCGATTCCGGAGAGGCACGAAAATTACCCAATCCCAACTCGGAGAGGTAGTGACAAGAAAGTAAGTAAGTAAGTAAGTAAGTAAGTAACGGGAGTTTTCAGTCCTTGGGCTTCCATCCGTAATGGTTGGTTCTTCCGCCCGCCGACTTGCAACTATAAGTTGACTTACCGCCAGAGATACGTATAGCATTGCTCTAACTTGCCCGAAGGCCAGTGTGCAGTCAGTCGATGGCTCCTAATGGGCTGACACGCTGCTTTTAAAGCGCATCGGAGTGGTGTATTGAGATACGACATGACTGGACTCGAACACGAGTCGCAGCGGTCGCACTCAAAGGTACTAACCACTACACCATCGCTGCACGATGAACGATGAACGATACGGGGTCTTATTAGGTCTCGCAATTGGAATGAGTACAATTTAAATCCTTTAACGAGCATCAATTGCAGGGCAAGTCCGGTGCCAGCAGCCGCGGTAATTCCAGTTCCAATAGCGTAGGTGCTACATCAACGACATGCCTCTAAAGTGATCTTCAAAGATCTCATTATTTGCTGATGATGCATATGTCTACCGGAATATCAAATCTACTCATGATGCAAAATCTCTACAACAAGACCTTGACAATCTCGTCAAATGGGAATCAAACTGGTCAATGGAGTTCACCTAGACAAGTGCCAGGTTCTCCCTATTACCAACAAACGAAAAATCGTTGATGCATCCTACAGAATTCATAATCAACATCTAGCAACAGTTACCCAAGCGAATACCTTGGTGTGTAACCCTGACAAAAAACTAATGTTGAGAAAACTTGTAGCAAAGCAAACAATGGTAGACTCTCTCTACAGAAAAATTTAGTGAAAAGCAACAGGGAAATCCGAACCAAGTGCTACAAAACATTTATTCGTCCCATTGTTGAATACGCATCCATTGTCTGGGATCCAGTTGGATATTCAACTTCTGGAAAAGAAACATTAGCCCAACAACATTAAGAAAGACAGCTCAATTTAAAACACGTCAACCAAACAATATTGGAGGGGCTTCAGCCACCCCCTAGTCCCCCAGAAATTACGGCCCTGTTTTTCGGAAATTTCAGTGGGTTTTTGGAAATTTTGTCTTTATAAACGTTTTTATCGATTTTTGTAAACTTTATTCTTTGTTAATAAAATATTTTTAATGAAATTTTACATTTGCAATTCATATACATATTTCATCTAACTAACTTATTTTATTTATTTTTTGCTATTTTCATTTTTGTACTTTTTCTGTTCCATTTGCGAGATTAGGCCTTATGCAAATTGATAAATAGAAATAGAAAGGCCATTCTAATACGACATTAAATGATTTGATTGGAACCGTGGAAAAATAAAACTAAAAAGTCAAATGTCAAATACAGAAAAAGTTCTCCTTAAGGTGGTAGCAGGGGAAAAACACTTTTTTTCAGAAAAAATTGAAATTTCATCAAATGCTTTTAAAGTCTAGTAACTAATATGAAAACATACAGGAAAAAGTATTTTTTTCAAAAAAATTCCTATGACGTCACTAGTCACGTGCATAATTAATGAATTTTTGACCATAAAAATGCCCTATCTTTTAACAAAAATATCTCCTTATTGGTACATGCAAACCTTTTCAAATTTTGAGAGAGTGTCCCTGAATAGTTTTAGAATGTTTTGAGCGAAGCAGATTTTTTTTTTAAGATAAATGTTGCAACACAGTTGGCCGTCAAACTCGAAAATAGAAAAAAAAGTGAAAGAGTGCCACATTTTCATCCAAGCATGACAATTCCAACTTGATAATCTAAAAAATGGTTTCGCTCAAAACATCTGAAACATAGCAAGGAAACTGTGTTCAAAATTTCAGATTGAAAGCTCTACTCTATCAAAAGTTATCTTTGTTAGAAGGTCGAAAATCTTGCAAAAAATCCAAATTGAGAAAACAAAGTTGAAAATTTTCCAGAACAAAATTGTGGATAAAATTACTTATATAACACTATCAAAATGATCCACTAGCATATGTCTCTCCCTTAGCAAGTTCATGTTTATCATTAAAGCCTTTCCTAATGGCTCTGAGAGTTCTACGTCTAACTTTCGTCCCATCGGTTGACTTACGATTCGCTTGCTTAATACGGTCCAAATCAGCCATCCACTGTATAAAAGCCTGGTTCAATACCAAGTCTTTCAAAAACTGGCAGTAATCCCTTAGCCCATCATTAAAGCAGATGACTGCAGAAGCAACAGCAGTCTTTAATGTGCTGTTCCCAACATCAACCCGTTTCGGACACCTTGCCATTATAATGTTATTGAGAGATTCATTGACATTTTGAGTTTCTTTGTGTAAGCATTTAGCCAATAATGTCTCATACAACTTCTTGACCATCATTAGAGACCTTATCATGGACATCACATGCTGCATTTTTCATTGATTCATGAGAAACTTCTACGTAAGCATTATGGATAGAACTGTTTATATCGTCAAATGTTGATTTTGTCATTGGTGGTGGCATATTCATCCAACCACAGAATCTATTCATCTCGGCGTAACCTTGTTGACCGTTCTCATCATGAAAAGCAACAACACTGTCCTTCTACAGGTGGTTGCACCCCAAAATCACGTGGTACCCCAAAACCCACAATTTCATAAAAGGCAATGTCAGTTATACTCCTTATATGAAACAAAGTGCTAATATGCATTTCCAGATACATTAGTAAAAGGGCTAAACAGAAAACAACAATTTTTTACATAGTAAGCTCTTTACAGAAAATTACAGACCTGTAACAGCAATAAAAACAACATGAAAAAAACACGTTTTTTGAAAAAATGCTGATAAAATCATGGTACTTGAGACTAAGTTTGTAATTATGGTGAATTCTGGTAGCCAATATATCCCATCTTTGATATTAGAGCTACTGGAATTGAGTCTTTAACCTATCTTGAGATATTTAGACCCAAAACTCAAAATTTTGACTGTGGGTTTTAGGGTGCATTTTTTCTAAAAATGACATTATAGTCAATATATAAAAAAAAATCAACGAACAACTGGTCGATTTCAAGAAATCCTTCTCTGAAACACAATTTCTTTCAATAGGAACAATATTTTTCAACTACAAATGAAAAAATTAAGTGAAAATAGCCTACAAAATGCTGTTTCTGTTCATAATCTTTACATTGTGGAAATGTTCGACCACTTTTTCATAATCTGGAACATTAAATTTGTCAGATTTTAAAGGAACCACTTTCAGAGGACCATAAATCACATCAGCTAGGTCAAACAGTGATACATCTGGTAAATGCTGTGGTGTATCTTCAAGAATGGTACCAGAGCCTACTTTGGGCTTCAAGCACCGAACTTCCAATTTCTCAACAAGCCCATTTTCATCAGCCAAGAAACGCTTCAAGATTTTACCAATAAACAGCTTGCTAGTGCGCTTTGCACAGTACACTACACCATACCATTTCCCTAAGATAGAATCCTCAGTCACTGGAGGGCTGAGTGTTTTCCAAGCTGCTCTTAAGATATCCACAGCACTTAAATCATCTGTGTTGCTGGCTTCACTTTCAAAATCACTCTCGGTACCATCAAAATCGGTATCACCAAAATCTGATTCACTTTCCTCTGATTCAGAAGCAGGTGCTTTCCTCTTTGAAGAACCTGCTGTAGCTGCTGCTGGAACAATCATGACTGGCTTTATCCCATCAACTTTGCACTTGGCTTTACTACAAGCTGACTTCAAAATTTCTTGACACACTGGACATTGCTTGAGCCCGAATGCTTCGCATTTTGGTTTTTCACAAATACATTTCTCTTTGCACTTGAGAAATGCATGTTTTGTATCTTCCTTCTTCTTGGCAGTGGCTTCCTTACTTTTGACTTGCTCATGTTTCTTATTCTCAATGTCTTTCAGTACACTGAGCACATTCTTTGCCTTCATTGATCCATGGACTTGTGTGATCCTTGTATTTTTCTTAGACAGCTTTGGTTTAACCTTTTGCACAGACAAGAAACCCGGGATTTCTTTCAGCACAATGCTCTTTTCGTGCAATTCATCTATGATACCCATGGACTGGTTGAATTTATCTTGCCAATAATGTGCTGAGCCACGCCTTTTATCAGGAGAGATAATCTACAAAGTTGATGATGTTGAAATTGCAGATGAGTTTGCATCGTCATCATTCGTATCAATGACTGCGGCAGCCCTTTCAAATTTGTCTTGCTGCATCATCTCTACGCTTAGTTTGGCTGACGCGATACCAACCTTTCTTGCAGCATTGCTGATACCCTCTTTGGAAAACCATTTATCCCAAATGTTTGCTGGAATAACCATGAAGGCTTCTCTATTTAAAGTGTTAAAATCAGTAAACATTGACGCTTTCTCTTTTTCATACTCTTGATGAATGTTCTTGTTCAACTGGTCCAAAAGTTGAGTAACTCCTGTTGTGTCCGGTGGTGTCACAAACAGCTGTATTTTTTTGACAGGAGGAATTCAAGAACCTCGTGGTTCAGACTGTACACTATCAAGTTTCTTATCAATCAAATGAATGACTTATTAGGTGGAGTAACTATCCAAGTAAAACCTCAAAAAGTTTTTTTTTTTTGAATCTTGGCCCAAATTTTTAAAATTTGGAAAATGCCATGTGGGTTTTGGGGTGCCTGCATTGTGGGTTTTGTAGTACTTTGGGGTATATGGCTTGGACTAAGTTTGCAAACTTCTTTTCACTAGTAAGACAATTAAATATAAAGATCTCATGCAAAAAAACACACTTCTAGCATTATTATTTATGAAATTACAGCCAAAATAGAGTTTGCGGGTTTTGGGGTGCGTGAAAAAAAATAGTACCAACTTCAATACCCTGTAATAAAATAAAGAGATACATATGAATAATCAGATACCCCAGGAAGAACCATTATTGGGCCAAAGTTTTAATTGGCATAATAAAAATAATCCAATAATCAACACAGCTCATAATATAACGCCCTGGTTTTTTGCGTGGGTTTTGGGGTGCAACCACCTGTATTAATTTCATATCCTTTTCTTCCAGATGTTGATTCTGTTCTACTGTATTCCTTTGAACTACAAAATTTGATGTTCCATTTACATTCAACACACGATAATCTGAAAAACTGTGCAATTTCCGGAATTGCTTTTTAATGACATTGAGTTCAAAACAAGTGACTTTTTGGAGGCTATAGAGTCCCTGAAACCTAATGCAGCTGCTGGACCAGAGGGTCTTCCTGCAAAACTTTTACTAGAATGCAAAGAGTTTTTCGCAGAGTTTTTACGTAAATTTTGGAAAAATTGTTTTGACAAAGGACTGACACCAAGCATGCTCAGAACACATTTTGTAACCCCAATCTACAAAGGAGGTAACCAGGGTGACCCAGCAAACTACCGACCAGTTTCGCTTACTTCTCACCTGATCAAGATATTTGAAAAAGTTTTGAAAACAAAAATAGTTGAATTTTTGGACAGTCAACAACTGCTGAATGACACACAGCACGGATTTAGAAAGGGCAGATCTTGCTTAAGTCAACTCCTTGTTCATTTTGACAGGATTTTAACTGAACTCCAGAACGGTCACAACGTTGATACAATATATTTGGACTTTAGCAAGGCATTCGACAAAGTCGACCACAAATTGATCATAACTAAACTGAATCAACTCGGAATCGGAGGTAAAATCGCCAAATGGATCTACTCATTCCTTATTAATCGAAAGCAGTATGTTTTAGTTGATGGAAAGATGTCTCATAGTGCTGATGTTGTATCTGGTGTACCACAGGGATCAGTGCTTGGTCCATTGTTGTTTCTCTTAATGATCGGAGACATAGATAAAAACACCATTTATACCTTCCTTTCCAGTTTCGCAGACGATACAAGAATGTCTAAAGCTATAAGCAATCTCATCGACACTTTTAAGCTTCAATCTGATTTGAACACTGCATTTAAATGGACACTCGAGAACAACATGAAACTTAATGGGGATAAATTCGAACACCTCCATTATGGAAATGATCTCGATATAAAAAAATTATCTTTGTACTTGGATAACCAAGGAAAGAGGATCACCTCAAAAGAATTTGTTAAGGACTTAGGTGTGATCATGGAAAATGATTGCACCTTTACAAAACAAATAAATTCAATTATAACTAAAACAAAGGAACTTTCAGCTTGGGTATTGCGAACTTTTCATACACGAGAAAAACTAATACTGTTGACATTGTGGAAATCATTGATAATACCTTATTTCGACTACTGCTCACCGCTCTGGTCACCAACGAAAAAAGGAGACATTCAAGAGATTGAAAAGGTCCAAAAAGCTTTTGTTAACAACATAAACGAGGTGCGTCACTTGAACTACTGGGAACAACTACATAAGCTTGGACTATATTCCCTTGAAAGAAGACGTGAAAGATACCAAGTTATATATGTATGGTGTATTCTCGAAGGGACAGTACCAAATTTCAGTCATTTCAATCCAGAATCGGGAGACCAGATTGGGGGAATCTCATCATATATACACAACAGGCACGGACGACTATGTTCCATACCTCCTGTTTCACGTGGAAGATTTCAAGGGGCCATGTACGGCAGCTTTCGCTACAGAGGGCCAAAGTTATTCAACTGCTTACCTAAAACACTCAGGGACATGACCAGGTGCTCGAAAGATTTATTCAAGAAAGAACTAGATGTTTATTTGAAGACAGTTGCAGATTATCCACAACTACCTGGCTATGCAACTGGAAATGAAAAATCAAATGCTATTTTCGATATGAATAGGGCTGGTTTCAACGAAATGGGCCGATGAAGATATCATCAAAACTCAACAATAGGTAACAATAGGTAAGTGTTCAATAAAAGCAGCACAATCAGGACATTGACCAATCATTAATATAAGTGACATGAAGAGATCACTGTTCATAACAAAATTACAGTCATTAGAAATAGTTACAGCAGCTGTATCAGCTGGAGTATCCGATGAAAGTTTTCTTGCAGATACAGTAATGCAGAATTCGAAGTTGAACATCCATCTTCATATATAGCTGGTTGCAGTGGATTTAACTGCAAAGCCTTTTCTTTTTCTCGATCTTTTATTATTATATCTACTTCCAGAACCCATTTTGAACAAATTTATACTTTCCTATGCAATAATATGTGTAGATTTCTGACTGAAGATCAAAATCACAAGAACGTTGACTTCTCTCCAGGAGCTCTGATTTCAGAACATTGTTTGAGGTTTTGAAGGATAACTTATAGTACGAAAAAGCGTAAACGAGAAATTATAACGTCCCGGGTTAAAACACAAAAAATTTGAAGGCCCTAACCCTTCTAGTTTTTGAGATATTCAAGGAAATGCGTTGCTAAGGGCGTTGCTATGGTACAATAATCAATACCCATGCTCATTCAATGGGGAATATATGCAGAATAATGATTCTTATCATCATAGAGACTTATGCTAAATGAAAGTAGATAGAATAAGGATTTCAAAGATGTACTATACCCATTTTTGAATTTTTTTTGAAAAACAGCTATTTTTTCCCCTGCTACCACCTTAAGATTGATAATCCCAAAAATAACAACGACTTCCATCATGACTACGAAACAACCTTGAAGCGATACCTTATGCATTAAGGGATATTTAAATTTTAAAAGGCACATTTTAATCTTATTATTTTTGCCCGTAAGTCAAGGTGGCCGCGCAACAAACAGTATTTTCACTGAAAAACACCTGATGAAACAATACAATCAAACATCAACTATAAAATGAACTTGAGAGTAGAGCGGATCCTTAACAGAATGGTGCAATGGTGCTCTTTTAATTTAACGTCTTAGAAAGCTGTTTTAGTTTTTCTTATGGCAAGCGTAGTTTTTATTTTATTTTAGACTCCCCCCAGGTCTGTAGTCTGTTTTATAAAGTGTCAACAAAAAACAAAAGAGCATCATCAATTATTATGTTCGGTAAATTAAATGTTTCACTGCCAAAATTAAGTTTACAAAAATGGTGTGGGGAAGTTGTGACAGTAAACAGGGGTCATTTGTGCTCGATGAGGATGTAACGTTATTATTAAAAGGGCTATATTGTGTTGGGTAAATGGCTTTATTGTACATAACAATAAAGCCATCTACCCAACACAATATAGCCCTTTTAATAATAAGAGTAATCAAAAGTAAATAAAGTGTTATTTTTATTTTATTTTAAAGTATATAAAAGTTAATAAAAGAGAAGGAAGAGAGAGGTGACGACTTGATCAATTTTGTTTAAAAATAACTAAAGACATAGTCAACCATTACTTCTGAAACTTTGGAATCATTACCTCACATATATCTTCTATTTCATTGCAAAATTTCACATTACCTTAATCTTTTAGTCCTAGACAGTTAGGCACAACTTCTAATTAAGCTATGAAGCTTAATTTAGAGGATGACGCATAGTTAGGAGAAGTCAGCAGTCTAATTAAGCCATAAAGCGCCTAAATAGGCGCAAAAAAAATTAAAAGATGAAAAACACATAGAAAAATTTCTGGTCGCACGCTCTTTTCGATTGTGAAGTGTTTACATAATGGTTAAGAATGTTTTGACAAAAAAAATTGAAAAATTCTACGTAGCCGAAAGTCAAAAAACAGCATAGACATATTCACCGCCAAATTAAACGGTGTGTCTCCAAATTAGTAGTTGATTCGCCAAATTAGGCGAATATAGAAAACTGCTAATTAGTAGCAGTACATATTGCGTTGCGTTCATCGCAATAGTCAAAGTACATAAAAATACGCTTAGTTAGCTGCTTAACATTTTCAAGAAAATTCTCGTTTTTCCCCGTTAGATTTTTCTACAAACGTGGTCAGATGATCCAAAATGAAACTATCCATCATAACATGAATTTATCATGATGCGAATTGGTCGTTTAAAGTGTAAAAATATCGAAAAAGCGAATATATACGCTTAATTAAGCTACTAACAGCTTAATTAGACTTGCATTGATAGCCAAATTAGGCGAAACTCCAAATTAAGCTTCATAGCTTAATTAGAAGTTGTGCCTAACTGCTAGAGAGAGAAATTTCAGTTACTGAGGACCACACTCAACCAGGAATTCCTCACAAATAACCATGATTTATTATAAGAAATTGCCTCTATAATTTTATTTTACTCTCCTATTTGAATACTTTTTTTTAATTTTTGGGGTGGCAAAACTTAATAATGCAAAAACAAAACTTTTTACTGTGTCAAATTTCCCCTTTTGGCTTAGTTCTTCAGAAAATAAAGAAAGAAGAAAACGAACAATTTCTACATCTTCACAGAGAAGTTCTGCTTTTCTAGTGATACATTAGCATCAGTTTCAATAATGGTCGTAAAATTAAATTGCACATATCGACAAAACGATTATATATTAAAATCATTAACATACAATACCAAACACTGCAATAATAAATTTTCGGGAGGGATTCGGAATGAATAATTCAAACGAATGAATTGTTATTACCTTATTCAAGGAAATTAATGTGCAATGATTTTATCACGAAGGATGAAAATTGACACAAAGAAAATTATATAACGCGAATGAGGACCATTGACCTTATTTTTTCAATAAAGTTACACGAATCATGTAAACAGATTTCCAAATCTATAAAAGTAATGCAAACTTTTCTAAGTACTTCTAAGATCACTAGGAGACAAAGCAGACGACATTGACGAAGATGAGGGGAATGCGGTGCTGTGTCTCAACGAATTTCTATTCACATATTCTCGGGCTTGATAGAAAAAACACAATTAATTTGTTCTGGACAATTTATTTATATCAACGTGAATGTACAAAGTAAAGAGTCCTAAGTTACAAATTAAATCAGATTGATAATTACTTCTTTCACGATTTTACAATTTCTCAATCTTGTATATATTATCAAATCAAATTTCTTATGTATATACTTTGTAGAAATGTATATGGAACTGAAACGAATATCCTGTATAACGATTATCAATAATAATAATAATAGAAGAAAAGGTTGTGAATGCACTTCGTTTTGTGGCTTTTATAAAGAAGTATGAAACGCTGATGATATTTCATGATAGGAATCTAATGGAAATATTAAAAAATGCACTTTAAAGGGGAATCAAACCCAAAATTTTTTTTACATTAAATCCTCTTGTCAAGCCATAATTTTATTAGGAAAAATAAAAAAATTTACCGAAAGTGCTTTTTTCCTATTTTTTTGTCTTATTATAAGTTCCTGTAACTTTGTTGAAAAAGTTCACGGAGGAGATTTCGTGATGTACATTACTCTCAACATATTTTTCTGCTCTCCGTCGTTATGATTTGAGTACCTCGTGTCGAAGAATGGACAGTTTTTCATGTCTTATGTTTATTGCGACAAAAACGGGTGGCACATATTATTGATATCTAAGTTACTTACAGATCGAAAAACAGCAACAGGTAATTATTTTATATACTAAACAAATAGGCTGTTATACGTCTTTTCTCAAAGTGACGAAAATTTACATGGAAATATTTTTGATTTTTTTGGGCTAAAATCTCATAAACCAACCCCCGTCTGACACACACTACGTTTTGAGCTTGCATGTGAATGAATGTTAATCGATAAAGCCCGTGACAAACTGTCTGCAAATTCTTTTTCCAGATAAACAAAAGTCTAATTATTGTCCGTCACCACCCATGTCCTAATCTTTCAAAGTAGTGTGCCCATGTTGTACGTGGTCGGTAACTTGTGTAAAGCATTTGCCTAGGAACTAGTAATCTAGAGAAATACTTTTTAGAAATAGACTAGGCCTTATTAGAAATTCATATTTGTTTATTTTTTTGAATGCTTTTGGAGGAATGACGAAATATGAAGACAGACATGGAACAAAAAGAAGATGTAAAAATTTTTAAAATGCATTATTTACGGCTTATATAATTACTTATGTACATAGGCAAATTTTTTAAATTTTGATGACAGCGTCGATATCTTGTTACGGCCGTTTCCATAACCATTCTTTTCGAAGTGTTTAATTTCAGAGTTCTATTTTCACTTATCGAAGTCACCCTGTTCTACGGTATTTTACAATTGTTTTCCCAGGAGATTTTTTAGTTCCTTATAAAGTACTGGTAGCAATGAGGGCTAGAGCATTTAAAGCCCTCATTTTGGATATGAAAAAGCTGTAATAAGACAGGAACCACTCAACTATAGACAACCACCACAGACATCATCATAACGTCAACTGTGACAATGGGGTTGACAGTCGACTGACAAAAAAATTAAAGTCAACTTTAATTTTTTTGTATTTATCTGTATTATTTCATTCTCTTTCTTTATTTTACCCTCACTGCATGCTATTTTGATTCCTTACACACCTGTGTCTGTCCTTTTTGTTTTGAAAATTCTTGGTTGCCATAACCAACTAAAGTTGCATAACTTGCTTGTCAGAGATTTGGAATCAAATGTTGTGCTCGAAAGAGCAGGAATAATTTGAATTGTTGAAAATTCTTGATTGACTGCATTTTTTCGCGTGTTTTATATACAATATAAGACTGGATACCACTGTGATTTAAAGCTGAAGTTTAAAGCCGGAAATATATATGTAAACATTTTGCTGCTGACTTCTTTTATAAAAGTAATTTTTATCTATTTTTATCTCATTATGATTTTCTCAGGTTTTTGTATCCTTTATTTTTCGCTGATACACTAAGTCTTCTATTCTTTTAATTTACATCATGATAAGCTCAGTTTTAGATTATTCCCATATCATGGTTAGGAACTACGTTAGGAAGGCTGAAAGTGGCAATTACAAAAGTTTAATAATGGTGAGGAAACTCTCAGTAAGGCTTAACAGGAAATAAGGAATGGCTACTTGCCGCTTATCGAGTACCTTTTGATGCGTATGTATGTATGTATGATGTATATCATAGGGCACTCTGTATGATTAAAGCATACCTCGATTGTAAGAACGTCAAGGATGTTGCATTTAAAAGTAATTTACCAGGCCCTGATTGGCCAAAATCTATTGAGATAATACAACCAGGTTTGGGTCAAAGGTGGACCACCTGGTGCAGTCTACAATGCAGACTCTTAGTGGATGGTTTGATGCGGCTACCTTCTAGTGGTGTTATTTTGAAATATAACTCTCACACATTACTTTTTTTGGAGAGCAATAATCAGCAGTAATCCTGGAAATCATTTTCTCCAGAAGTTATAGTGTTTACCCTGGAGAATTATATTAAATTCCTCGTAATTCCACAATGAATGTCTCGGTTTTCTGTGGCCTTAAACGCCGCTGGAAAGACATTTTGGACAAATGGCAACAGGAAAACGAGAGTTATACCAATAGAGCATTTGTCAAACGTTTGGTGCAGTCATTAGGACATGACAGTTAGTGAGTGGATTTTGAGGATCTACCCTTTAAATGGAAACGAGGTTTTAAAACATTTACCTGGAAGCAACAAAGATCTAGGGGTTTCTGATAGTCATGACATTTTAAATGGTAGTGTTTCAGAGATTTTAATGGAAATTTGTATTATTGGTGCTCCACAAAACTGTGCCAATGAGGCAACCAAATAACAACTGGAAAATGTGCTTTTGATTTACCAAACAATGATAAAGCTCGTCCATCTGAATTTAAAAAAAGAAGCAGAAAAAAGAAGAAGAAGCGATCTGATATTTGGATTTGCGAGATGTGTGATGAGGAGTGGTCGCAAGATGGCGATAAACGTTGGATTTTTTGTTATGCACAGTAGCATTTTCAGTGTTGTGACCTAGAATACAACAAGGAAGACTTATGACGTTGATGTTGAATCTATGGCATTTTATTGTAACAACTGTGGCATTCCAGCAGCTGAAGAATGATTTCTGATGATGAGGTTATTGCCTGAACTGTTATGTTAACTAGTGAAAAAATTTTAATAAAAATCATATTTTTCATGGTACCCTCATGTGGTTCATGCCATGAAAAGGGGGGGGGGAGTAATTTTTTTTTTTTGATAATAATTAGCTGGGAGCTGGGAGAAAACTTGCTAAAATTTGTTATAAGGACAGAGGCTGTATATAAAGCAAGGTTCTTGAAACGCTATACCTCTTATCTACTTTGTCAATCAATGAAAAGGATGACACACTCTTTCAGAAAAGTAGAGAACTATTACAAAAAAAGTGACTTATTGGCATTTGACAAATTCACTTGATATTCATTTTTACAGTTTCTTGATATTTTGTTTCTAGAAAGCTGTATGAGATTTTAGTAACTTTCAATATTCTTAAATGAAAGTGACTGAGCTTGAATATAACCAAATTTATAATAGTAATAATTTTCAGTAAAGTGTTTAACAAAAACGAAAAGCTTAAAGATTTTTCTGAAATAGTTCTCTACATAGCTCATACCTGTAGTGTTTCACTAGATTTATTTCTTAGGTTTTTAATTTTATAAATATCTTTGGTATTATTCTTGTTGACTTTTAAGTAACTGAGACAAAAAGGTCATTCCAATCTATCATCCAATCTATCATTTCCAGGCTTTTATCAGAATTATAGCTAATTCTTGAAACAGAATCTGTTCAACTTAAAATCGAGTCAGTTAATTTATAAAAACTGATTGCATGAAGGTACTAGCATTTGGGGTTTAAAGTTATAGTTTACATATTTTGTTTTAGGATATTTATAGTTTTATTTCTGACTTTTTTTTGTTTGATCTAATTCTACGTTGTCTATGTTTTGACCTTTGAACCTGTAATACTGGGGGCTAGTATAGATATATACCTGGGGGGACCTAAATCTCTGGGGAGGATCTAATTATTCTGGGGGGACCTAGCACTCCTCTACATACCATGTTTTTTCATCCAATTTTTATTTGTTTTCAGAGAAAACATTTCAAAATGTCTAGACTGGCTCTCCATGTTTTCCAACATCACTGTATATGTTAATGGTATTAACAAAATTTTTAATCAAATTTTTTTTTTTGTATATACTTCCCCATATGTTTTGGCAGGGTAAAATTGATTAAATTATCTATTCGAACATTGTGCATGTGAACCTATTTTGATCTAATTAACTTCATTAATTGTGATATGGAGGTAAAACTACTAGAGAAATAGCTAGGAATGATTATAAGGTTGAAAACCTTCCATTTCTACTTCAATTCAAGTTTGTAAACTTTCCAATATTTCAAAGGGAAGAATCTGTTTGATGTTTAATCTTGTCTTACGTTTTTAAGTGTTAGCAATGTTGATGTAACTAGCTATCTGGATAGCCTTTTCTACATAAAACGTTTTCAATTTTAGAAATATACACATGAAAATATGGGTGCTCAAAATTCTTCTTTATCGGATCTACCTAAAAATGAGCAGTTGATTCGATTGGTTTCTGATAAGAAGATTGACCGTGATGATAAATTTTGGGATGACTTTTTGATGTTCAAGTTTTCCATGCCAATCAACAAGTATAACGTCCTTTTGTTTTTGAAGTGAAGATTGATTATTTATGCTATGTTATTTAAATTGATGCAATTGAGACAATTTTTTATAAAGTAGTTTATTACATCAAGAACTAAAAAAATTATTGGTTCAAAATGTCTGTTAAATTCTGTTTAGATCCGATAGTCGACTTCTTAAAGAAGCAGTTGAAAGCTTGTGTGAGTCAATCGGTAAGTGCAAAATGACTTCATCAACCATATCAAGTAAATTGATTCAGATGTAGATACTATAAGTTTTTGTTTTCTGTCTACTCACTGTCAATGTTATTGTCTATGTCGAAGTAGATTGGCAGTTAGGAAGTGAATAATAACCGACACTTAACTTATTGCCAGATGTTATTAAGAGCATCATTTTTCTTTTCCTCTTGATAGGCCAAAACAACAAGTTGAGTGGAAACTTCACTACTTTAGCTTGTATAGGAATATTTTACATTCGTGAAATGGTAACAAGTACTGAAACATTGAAGGAGTATGTTGATTTTGTTTGTGTTTTTATCTCATAAACATGACAATTTTATTATTAAGATTTTTATTTGTTTTTCATGCAGTCAAACCTTAATCACAAAATGTCACAATACATTATTCATCATGCGCTGTTGTTGTGAATACTTTGCAGAAAATTATACAGCTAACCAGTTAGTTGGACATTTCAATACATTGCCGTCGTTTAATGGTAAGTTCTATTATTTACACGACACATGAATGTTAAAGGTGATGTTAACCCATCTTCTTATCATAGGACAACCAACAATATTTGAAGAATTTTTACTAGTTCTGTCAGAACTGATAGCCTACATTCCTGTTGAGTATGTCGTTACTAATATAATTTTTTGATTACCGTATTTCCTCTAATAAACGCCGCGGCGTTTACTACAATTTCAAGTTTTTGGATGCGGCGTTTAATAGAGGGAGGCGTTCTTTAGAGGGCAGCGTTTATTACAAAATGAAAAATTGGACCGAAGCAAACTTAAATAATAATGCTTTCTTATCCTTAAAAAAGTTACAAAAGGTTGTGTGAAAATGTTTTACACAAAAGATATGTTTACGAAAATGTCCAAGAAGAGCAATGTTCTCTTGTATGAGATGAAAAATTTTTTATAATTCTTGTTTAACCTGTTTTCTAATAAACACCGATTTTCAAGATGCGGCGTTTAATAGAGGGAGGCGTTTATTAGAGGGCGGCGTTTACGACAAACGTTTGGCTATAAGTGCGGCGTTTAATAGAGGGCAGCGTTTATCAGAGGGCGGCATTTATTAAAGGAAATATGGTATTTATTCCTATTTCAATGTTTGGCAACCATTTAGAAAAACCTGCATGAGGATCTCTTTTGTATAGTTCTAGAACCTATTTCATGCATTTGGAAGCAGTGACTTTGTATTTGGTGTTTCTTGGTACACGAGTTTATGAAACTGCTATTGATGACAAAAACAAGATATACTTAATGATAATGAACAGCAGATGGTGAGTTGACTTTGCTGCTTCTGTTATTTTGCTGCTCGAAGTTCTTGTGGGTATCATCATATTTCTTTTGTGGTTAGTTCTGTGAATGCAACTTCAGTTGTGAGAAAGTTACTCCACAATTACATCAAGAATGAAGATATTCCATCTCCTCAGCAAAGTATAGTTGGCTGGGCAACCAGTGAGTAAATATATTTTAAATCATGTTATGTTATGTTATTATGTAATTTCTTTAATTCAAATGTTGATATTGTGGTTGTATCAAACTATTTTCCTCTCAACTATTCTAGGTGGGATTTGGTCATTGTTTGGGGGTAGTACCGTCCAACAACAAGCTGAGGTTGCAGATACTTTGAAACCATTAGCTTGCCACAGTTTGTTGTTGCTACTCATCTTTTCGTTTCATTTCACGGAGGAAAAAAACCAATATAGAGCTGCCATGTTTCAGTTTAAACCAGGAAACAGAACAGAACGTATGTATATTGATGACTTTTTTTGCACTCGTTTGCTGCGTTTCTTTGATTAAAATACTCGCATATTATTCTACAAGTTTTCCACATTAATCCTACATAAGTAGTGCGATGTATCTCTTTGAAAACTATTTCTTACACAGAATTATATTTTAAGCCGATGTTCCTTCCAAAGATCGTTCATTTCCATTAAATTTCAAGAGGCTGTACACTGCTTTAGAGAGGTACTTTCCTTTGTTCCAGTAATATGCCATATCAATAAGCACTTGTGTATGATACAAATAAGATACACTTTATTTCATGGTGGAGGTTGCACTGAAAGTTCTTTATTTTTAACTTTGATGCTACTCAGTATTTCCTGTTGACGACATCAATTTTACTGTAGTTTTGGTTGTTTTTATTCATCCAGAGATTTAAGCAATGACCGATCAGTTTTGTTGCTGTACTTGCTTCTACACAAAAATCCGTCGTTCCTGAAATTTACTTTAAATCAAAAAGATTTACAAAATATGGTAGGTAACATCCATCTGTTTGCATGTATCAGCAAGACCAAGATTGTCTTTCTTGTCATGAACGTTTTGTTGCAGCAAACTTCTGTTCCTTTCTGTGAATTTAGTTGTGATTGTGTCTAGATCCTACCTATTTAGTTGTGATTGTGTCTAGATCCTACCTATTTAGTTGTGATTGTGTCTAGATCCTACCTATTTAGTTGTGATTGTGTCTAGATCCTACCTATTTTGGAAGTGTTATATCATGCAGAGCAGAAGAATGCACATCACATTTATATGGCTTTGATCGTTGTTCTAATGTTCTCACAAGAGGAGAAATTTAATTCTGTTGTCCATGATATGGTAAGGTGGTTACAACATACATTCAAGTGAATTAGAATCAATGCTGTTATAAATTCACTGTCGCATAAAACTATCCGCTTCGTTCTTCTCTAGCCCATTCCAGATATTGCTTGGTATAAAGAAAGAAACATCACTGGCATCTCCGCTGGTAGTTTGCTTGTGTTGATCGTGTTGAGGACCATACAATACAACATGGCCAGGATGAGGGTGAGTATATGCTGCTTATTCTACTGACGAAATTTTTGAGTTTGAAAACCAGTATTTTCTTCTAGTTCAATCAAGTGTAATTATTTCTCTTTAGGATAAGTATTTGCACACAAACTGTTTAGCGTCTTTAGCGAACATGGCAAGCACGTTCAAATCTTTACATTGTACAGTCACACAGAAACTTATATCGTAAGTCCAGTCATTCTTTTTAGGTGTTTTTGTTTTTTCTATGACCATTGAACGTAGTTTAGGATGTGGGGATGTGGGGGTAGTTAAACTGCGTTAATTTTTTATTCATTAACGAAACTTTTTGATTTACACGCTTCTTTTATATAAGAACAATTTAATAACATCACGAGATTTTACTGGTTCTTATAAAAACAAAAGAAAGCGTGTAACTAATGTGATTTTTCATTTTTGTAAAATTGTGACAGAGCATCTTGTTTGTTTTGATTAAGCTGATGCCGGATACAAGAAAACATGAGAAATAAATTCACTTCAAGCTGATCAGGATACATAGTGATAGTTGAAGTTCTACGGCACATTTTACAAGATCAGAACTCTCCATTATATATGCAGCATCTCCACTATATATGGCGCCGTAGTATAGTGGTTATCACTCTCGGAATTCATGCCAGAGGTCGGGGTTCAATTCCCCTTGGTGGCGATTCACTATGCGCAAGTGAATGTACCATAGCGCCGGGTCGACCCATACCATGTGAGAGACATTGGGTAGATGGTACATCGGGTGTTGCAGGAGGAGGTCATCCAGAAGAGCACAGGCCCTTGATTGGGTTTGTGTCACTCATGAGAGTGTCACTTCGGATACTTCGGAGCCTCCGACCTAAGCCGTGGCCCTTCCTGAAAAGCAGATGCGATTGCAACTGAGTGAGGCTAGCTACGTAAAACAATACCAAATAAATAGATAAATATGCAGCATCTCCACTATATTTATGCAGCATCTCCACACTATGATTAAATAATTTTCTTTCAGGTTATTCAACCAGTTACTTAAAAAGCATACAAAACTTTCATCGAAAATTAAAGCACAGCAAATTGCAGAAGAGGAAGATGTAACACATGTTTCTCGCATTGTTTGTTTTTACCGCACCTAATCTCTCATAATCTCTTCTAAAGTCTGTGTAAAAATAGTGTGCACACTTTTAAGATTTGCTTGCCATTTGGTAAATACTGAATCAATTTTAACAAATTTGGTATCGTTGGATAGACATTAAAAAGCACAATATTCTACAGAAATAAAAAAGCCCAAAAAAGAAAAAGAAAATGAAGAAAACAGAAGATGAAAAAGACAAACTTTTTATACAAAAGTCGTATATATTTGATTTTTAAATCATTGGAAACCTTATTCTTTGGCGATTTCAAAAATATATATATTTAATGGAAAATTTCCATTAATTTTTGGAATATTGCAGCAACGATGCTATTACTTAGAACATTTTAGACTTTTCAACCATTTGCAATTTTTAAAAAACCGGGGGTTACTTTATTTAGTTATACATTATTCAAAACAATTACATTTAATAATACAAAGACGGAATAAAATAATCCTTAGAGTTATTTTATGTAATTCTAATTACTCTGGGTAACAACCTATGATAATTTAAGAGAAGTGTGATGTGATTTGTTTATTACTTTCACACCATAAAAAATGTGTTAATGTTCTTGCTTAAGTACAAGTACAATTACTATGTTTTCAGATATTTCCCCCGTCTTTCAAAAATCAACAAAACTGCCAAAATTTCAATATACCCTCAAATTTACCATAATAAACAAAAACTAATGGAAATTTTCTATTAAATATATATATTTTTGAAATCGCAAAAGAATTAGGTTTCCAATGATATAAAAATCAAATATATATGACTTTTGTATAAAAAGTTTGTTTTTTTCATCTTCTGTTTTCTTCATTTTCTTTTTCTTTTTTGGGCTTTTTTATTTCTGTAGAATATTGTGCTTTTTAATGTCTATCCAACGATACCAAATTTGTTAAAATTGATTCAGTATTTACCAAATGGCAAGCAAATCTTAAAAGTGTGCACACTATTTTTACACAGACTTTAATCTCTTCTTTAATTTTTTAGCTATCTGACTTAGCAGTCGTTGAGGAAATCCTTTCTATGATGATGGAAATTTTGAATGCTTGCTTATGTCAAAACTTGCAAGAAAATTCAAATCTAGTGTATGCTTTGCTTCGAAATAAGGAGTTGTTTCATACCATACAATCCAATCCAAGATTTCAAGACATCGTCCATAATATCGATACAGTAAGTCTTCTTTGCCGTAACTGAAAGATGTTGTCTGTTACGACGATGTTAGTGTTTTCTCCTATTAGGCCATACCTTCTCTTTTCTCCTATGTTTTTTCGAGAATTTTCACTAAATTCTTTTGACTTTGATTTTCAACCAGATTTTAACGTATTTTGCTGCTCGTGTTGATGAGCAAGAACATTTAGCAGATACTCCTGAACAGATTATCGACTTGATAAAAGCAAGTTCAGCAACATATCCGCAAGACCAAATGAAGGTTTGATAGAACGTTTCTTGCTCGATGACAAATGCAATATTCCACTATTATAGGTTTGATATGTTTTATCATAGAAGTTCGCGCAATTGAAATTCAAATACATGGAGGAGGAAGCCGCCGAAGAATTTTTCGTTCCTTATATTTGGTCTATCATTTATAAATCCTCCTTTTTGTTTTGGAAAAGTGAAAGAATCACATTGTTTTGTATTCAACAAACTTGATGACGTTGAAATGACGCGTCTTGATGGCGTCGGTTGGATGTTACTGGTGACGAGAGATAATGGCTGCTCCATTGCAAAATCTCCAGCACTCTAAGAAGAGACATTTTTCGTCATCTTTTATCGAAGTCAGCACTGTTCTGTTCGGTAGATTGCTGGCCTAAAATGTACACCGTCTTTCGGCTGGGTAGAATTCTTGTGGTTTCCGCTGGGTGTAATTTTTGTGGCCATACACATTAACACTGTTTGTCCGAAATATAGGCGCAATAATCGGACAGACATGCAAAAGATTTTTATATATGAATTTAATAATGCAACATTATTTTTTTGTTTGTTTTTTTGTCATCTTTTCTTCTTTTGGGGAGGAATAAGAAATTTTTTGCTACAGATGCACGAAATGACGTCATCCTTTTATGATGTTATTTTTTCATTGGGATTGAATGTTCATGTTAAATGTTCATGAAATTTCCTTCACATTGGTGTTGGTAAATAGTTACACAGTTTCTTATAAGTAATGTATTAGGGAACTTACGATAGTATGACGGCAACGTGGACGACGACGACGTACAAGATATTTATCTTCAATGAATCACAAAAGAGCAGAAACTGTACACTTGGGTTAAGAAGTTTATTTATAATGCCTTTGAAGTTTGTTTTTTGAACTTTGAGAGACAGAATCGTGAAGGAACCAAGGAAAATTTATCGGAAGTACTGCTATTCTCGCGTCTTCGTTTTCAGTACGACTTCAAAATATTACTTTTCACGTTGTGTGCAGAATTTAAAAACATTTCCCAATAGTAAAGTGTGAAATGGACTTTCATTCTAAAGCAAATCCATGGAGTAAAGTGAATGTTTTGTTTGCGTCACGTCGTCGTCCATGTTGCCGTCGTAGTTTCGTAAGGTCCCTATTGTTTGTCCAACAAAATACGATCTCTGGAATTCTCTTAATTTGAATGAGTGTGACATTTACGTCCTCATTAATGCCGATCTCCACTTGTGCGTACGTACATACGAACGTCACTTAAGTATATGCGAACGTCCGCTCGACCAATTAGTTTGAATATCCAGTTAGTAAAGAAATTCCAGGTGTTAAGTTTCAACTACGAACAGGTGACGATCGTATCCTGCTAGACAAACCTGTATTTATTGGGCGTTCAAAACCTCATAATGATCGTTCATCTCGATGTTCACTGAATATAAATTTTTCTTGCACTTGTCAGCAGTTTTTGAAAGACATTCTTTTGTATTGTCCATCATGGCGGACTTGAACTATGAACGGACAACCTGGTATCAGTTTGTTGTCGTAGTACATATAAACACTGTACAATCCTCTCTTGTGTGCCCAAAATTTGATATCTCGTTTGAATTCTCCCGCCTCTTCGATAGAGGGCGTAATGTATATTCCGTGCGGGTCTTTCACCAGACAAGTCAGCTCGTTCAACCTACTTGCTTGTAGCGAACTCAAGTCCACAAAAAGATCGGCCATGTTCAACTTTTCTTTGATAATCTAACATATGCGACAGTTATGTTGTTTTCAAACATATATTCTCTTATCAGAAAATCAATAAAGAAATAGATAAGAAACAAGTTGTAATAATACTCTCCTTCGAGAATTTCTATCACGTGACAGATGGTGCATCATATTATGGGAACAGTCGAAGATATCCTCATCTCCTACAATGTACGTAGTCCATATAATGCTCATTCGAATGTAAATGTTTATTTGCAAGATCTGAATTCATCTATACTCCTACCCACAGTATCGCAGCCTGTCTCATCTCGAATCGTAAAAATAATTATGTAATGCGTCATAATAAACGAACTTTATAAAATAAGTTTGATACAAGCGTCATAATAAAGATAAAGGCTGATATGATGTGCTTGGCGGTTTCCCTCTTATTCGATGATCTCCTTAATGTTTTATTCAACTCTTTCAATTATCTATTATCAATTATTAATGTTAATGGACTTTTATAAAGGTTATAAATAGTGGGAATAAAAATCACTTTTTCTTCTTCCATTATATTTTTTCAACATCCCGAAACTTTGATGTTTGAAAAGTTTAGAAATTTTCCATCGAGTGACATAAAAATCAAGTTTATTGGAAAAGCAAATAAAAAGTTATTCACACTCAAAGTTCGGTAATAATTTTTTCAGAGATACACTGCAGGGATAATAATGAAACTGCTAATTGTTCACAGATAGGTGTATTCAACTGCAAGTATTTGGAACAATATTGTTTTGTGTTACTTAAACCCTAACAGGTTTTTGTTCACTTCATCTTTTAGTTGCGGCTGGTTTGTCGAACTCTGGCAAGAGAGGTCCTGTTTTTGACAAGAGAAGCTTGTCAAAAACACTTTCACTTCTAACGAAGTGAAATGTTAACTTGCGGCTATCAAAGAAACAAATTCCAAAACTAAAGAGTATTTATTACTGTTGATTTTCTCGGAATCGATCGTTATTATAGTTCATTATGAAAAATCAATCTTTATGACTGACTTTCAGACTACCAATGAACTCTAAAGTACTGTTTAATATTACAAATTTTGTGTGAAGAATTACGAAAAATCTCGTTTGTCAAGTCGTCGAGTCATTTTAGATATTGGCTCGTGACGTCACTAATCGTTTTAGAAAGTAACTGGACAGTGGCGGAGTTGAGATGAATATTGGTATTCCAAATTAAGGTGTTTTAAGGCTGTTATACATTATCATTTTAATGGATCAGTTTAAATTGTTTTAAATTGTTCTATTTTTGACGGTTTTGCTCACGGGGACTATATATTTCTATTTAATTCGTCATATGTATCACGTTTTCTTCTATTTCAGATAATGGCTCCAAAATTTGTTGGTCTAAGCATGTCTAAGAGGTATCAAAATTTCGTGATCTGTTTTCGTGATCTGTTTATTTTGAACATATGCAACGAAAGGTACAATGAGATATATAATATGTGCATGATGTGATGTAATGAACAAGTGCCTCAAATAACATAAACAATAATAAAACCTATTGGAAAAATTGGAATCGAAAAATTGGAATCGAATCCTACTTTCAATTGCACAAAACCTGACCAGTCGACAACTTACAAAGTTGAGCAATAGTTGTCACTGAGTATGTGCAAAACTGGCCGCGTACGTACGTACGGGCAAAATCGCACAAGTAGAGGTCGTCCTAAAATGGCTAATCACCTCGAATTAAACAGAATCTAGCGACTTCTACTTCTAATCAACTTCTAAAACGCCTCTAATCGAAGAACGAGTGTTCATAAACGGCGCTGAGTTAATTTCATAGGGAATTTATTTTAAAGCGCAAAACATGAAAACCTTATGTTATCGTTATAATTTTTTTAACAAAAATAATCACGACCTGCGATAACATCTACACAAAATTTATTTTGAGTGGGGACACATGGAAAACGTTTTACCATATAGGTACCCAATTACAAATACCTCCGATACCACGCAATCCTTGTTTATTAAAAATACTGAACAAGTTTGGACCATTTCCAACAGCTTTTGTACAAAGCGTCTCTGCTGTCTCCTTCAGAACAACCGACACCGACGGAGGATAGATGGTGGCGCCCTCTACCGTGAATTCAAGCGTCGTCAAGTTGGTGGCCGTACTGAACTGTATGCCAATCGGAATACCTGCCGATCCAATCACGGAATACTTTGGTTTCTGAGCAACCCAGTCACCAGGCCTTATAAAGATCATTCCACTGGTTCTTTCCACACAGCCTTGATTGTTCATCACGTGAATTTCTGGACGATACCTTAATTTCCGCGCATTCAGCGTTATGTCATCTGTTGTCTGATAAAACATGGCGCATAATGTAGCGTACACTTTTCCTATGGCACCGTCGAAATTTTGGACTAGCGAAAGATGTTTATGATCAAACAAAAGTTGAACGCCTGGTTCAATGATATCACCTGATCGAACGACCGGGTGTCTTGGATGCAACGTAAGGCGAAGACGACCGCTGAACACTGCAAGCATCAGAGAATGCTGGACAGCAAAGCCAAACTCATCAAAGTCAGCATGCTTTCCAATATCAACATTGGACCACCAACCTCCAGCCATCAGAAACGAGGCTGCAGCTGAAGCAACTACAACCGCTTTCTCTTCAAACTCCGCCTGGCTGTTATAGTGCGGCCACTTGCATTTCTCCTCATTCCTACAGGTGGATAGGTCCTTGCTGATTTTTATGTAAAGTTGTTTATCACTAGTCATCAAAGCTGCCAGAAACATTATATATGATGCAGGGCCTTTAGATTGTGGAATCTTATCAACGATCAGATCCAATATGTTGTGACACCATTGAGAGATATGTGTTAAGACAGTTGGTCTCGTGCATGCATCTCTCAAAGTCAGCACACAATCCTCGCCACAAAACTTTGTTTGGTAATGTTTTTGAAAATCAAAATCAGGTGCGTTAAATTCTTTCCAGGCCGCACCTTGATAGGTTTGTGCTACGTCATCACCAACCATTACCATGTGTTCAAGAATCTCGCTAAGGCGGGCAATCGCCGGACAATCGGAACTGGATTCTTTCGCACATTTCTTTATATATGTTTTATCGTATGTATAAAAATCGGAACGCATTACATTTCTTTTCGGGGCAGCTCCAAACTGAAAACATTTAGCACAATCCTGTAAACCACCTGATGGTCCATAGCAACCTTTCCCATTCGATAATGTTTTACAACCGGCAAGCTGTGCACAGGCCGCTGTGCCTGTCAAGTCGTAATCGTATTTAACCGGATCGGCAACTTCGGAATTTCCGGCATTCGGAGTAGGTTGATTTTCGACCAGATACTCAAATATATCCCACATTTCACTGAAAAAACTTTCAGAAGAATCAACCCATAACCCGATACATAGGAGGATCACTTTGATGCTGTACACTTTCATGTTGTTGAAGGAAATAAAGGAGCCAATCAAAATGTACAGATGAAATGGTAACTAAAGTGATAACTGTTTGATGTTGTCCTCGTCTCTTCTCTACTTTATTTAACGCTTTCCACTTTTCTTCGTTTAAAAGCAAGATAGTCACATCTTATTTCATTGAAGAAGAAAACATAATGGATCCTTCTCACTTACTGCAACGTTTATCATACAGCGTGTGTGATCTGTAAGATGAAAGGTGCAGTGATCGATTACAATATCAAAACAAACAGTGCGCATAACCCACATGCTGCGCAATTAACCGTCTCATCAACAACTTCGTATCCAGGGACAGTTCTTTTCCTTTTAATTTGAGGATTCTCGTATCAAAGAGGGATATATCGAAAAGAGACAAGTGACCTTTAGTACGAGGTTGCTCTCACAGTAACACAACTTTTAATCACATACGATCAGACAAGAGATGAGTTTAGATGGTTGTCTATTTTAGCAATCATGGTCATTTTTGATTTGTAAAATACATGTAAATGTTGTTTCTGAATAGATACGCAGCTCTTCTATTTTACCAAAACAAATTTGTTTATAAACAGTTTATATCAGATAACCGCCTTGTTGTTGTACCACTCGTTTATCAATCGTTACTATGGCTTATCAGAACATATCACACTTGTGATCAGAATAAAAGGGAGTGGCAAAAGGCGAGATAAGTCGAGAGCATATGCGACACATCAACATAAAATCATCTATGCTTTGAGTGACTGAATACTGATGGATAAGTGGTGCTTTAAACAATCATATTGAATCTCAGAATCTGAGTTCATGTGTCTGTCCATGTCCGGCTATATATATGCGCCTAGGCATGCTGACGAGCCTTGATATTATTAGGCGAAACAGACATAATTTTGATGTTTGTTATTTATACACAAGCAGTAATTGTTGAGGAACCTGTTCACAAAAAGTAAATACCACTATTAGTTTTGTTGAAGTCATCATACTGCAAGACTTTTCCCCATTTTTCTCTACGACCAGAAACGCTAAAAGGTTGGATAAATCCTATTCGCAATTGAAGTGACAGTGCTCCCCAGAACCTCGAAAACTGAATTTTTCCCAATACCCCCAGCTGTTTCTTAAAAATTTTTTGCGTCGCGGCGCTCCGCAACAAATTTTTGACGCTTCGCGACCCACTTGATTTTTAGGCCTTATCCGCCTCTCTCTGCAGATGAGTAGCTGAAAACGCGTTAAATTTAAATAACAGTTTTGTTGCAGTCGCACAGTGTCGCCTATGTTGAATTTCTTGCAACAAAATACTGCGTGCTTTTTAGGCAAAACGTAGCTTCGTGTTTATAGTTTTAGTTATATTAACACGTTAAAAACGCAAATCTAGTGATTTTATCGAAAATCGGTATTTTTTCAAATTCACGTATTTTTTTTTTATAAGAAACCAGTTTATAAGAAACTAGTCGCTCGAGCTCGGAAACCTAAGAAACTATGTAGTAAGCTCACTCTATTCTAAGAAACTGAGAAATTTTGAGAGGTAAATTTTTTCCCTCGTTTTTAAGAATGAAAGATTTGTCGTGAATATGATCACATAATGTCAAACAGAAAAGTACGAGCTCATTATGATAATGGATGGCACACGGGAACCATTCAATGGTATAACAGCAGATTAGACGAATACCGAATCTTGTTTCCTGATGGAACAGACGATTATGTCAAGTTAGACGATTTCGATGGCATTGAAATGATTCTTTTGTAAAGACATAAACACTCTTCAGTTTTTGTGCAAGCACTGCAATAAAAAAGATAAGCATAAAAGTTTGTTCTCTGTGGCATTCCTCTCAATAAGGCAAAAATTCTTAGTGTAAGATAAGAAACCCTTAAGAAACTTTTCTAGTAAATTTAGGGTAAATCTGTAAGAAACTGGCTAGAGACCCAAAAGCTTAGTTTCTTATATAAAAAAAACGTGTTTTCCCACCTTTCAAACCAAAAACATTCGAGGGCCTCTAGAATTCACATCTTCCATGTTCCTGTTTTTAGGTTCTTGAACAAGGTTAAGACTATCTTAGTGGTTACGGTTTGGATATTGCAGATGATATAATTTGGTTTAGGGGTTAGTGTTAGAATTAGGCCAATTGTTCATTTGTGCATTTCTGCCCAGCCATGGCACGCATGCCCAACATTCATTGTAACACTTCCTAGTCGTGCGCGAGAAAAATGGTGGAAGAGCACCGAAGTGTTTCGATGATAGGACTCTTCAGATTTATGCGCATACGAAAGGCATGTATAATACCATGGAAGAAATGAGGATGTAATACAGTTAACCCTAGCGAATCTAGTTTCATTGTGACCCAATAATGTAGGGGGAGTTGTGCATGCGGTGTGCATTATTTAAAGCTGCTTCCCTTCTTGCTTCGTTCTGTCGATAATGGGGCAGTATAGCTACACTTTTTATATTTTCATATTTCACGATTTTGAAGACGATTCTTAATTGTTCTCAGAAACTGATTGCCTTTGACATAATTGGATGCCGTCATATTGTTAATTGTGCCTAATTACGAACAGCCTTCCTAATCTCGAACGGAAATCAAAAAAATTCATGTTAAATTTTGTTAAAGAAAATAATTATAGCTACATATTCCATTTGGTACAAGATACTCCATAACATAGCAAGTGTGTATACTACTTTGATGGTGTGTTAAGCAGGCCATTTTGTAATTAGGAGGATTGTGACTGAATATCCTTAAAGCAACTATAATATCATAATATAATACCACTAGTTGACGTCAATGTGATATTGGAGCAGATAGCAAAGCTAAGATATCTTTTAATGAGTGTGCATCCTACTTGTATATACTTCACAATTAGTAATAGTATATATGTTACGGGGATTGTGATAAATTTGGGGATTATATGCATATTAACCATTTATTTTAAATAATGCTCGATAGCTTTAGGGTAAAGGTTAGGGTTAGGGTTAGGGTTATTATGCATAAAAACCGGGGAATATGCATAATTCCCAATTTATCACATTGCCCGTAACATAATATAACAGTTATATATAATCGCATGAAATCAGTTTTTTTGTAATGCATTGCACCCCCAATCAAATGTGATGTTTTTGGAGGAACACCAAGAACCATTTGTGACCGTCCAGGGGATTTTGATAACAAACCATAAAACGTTATAACGTTTTATGGTTAAAAAGAACAAAAGAAATAACGATATTTATCGTTCTTATGTAACGTTAATACGATACTCAAGTAACGTTATAACGTTATCACTGAAACGATAATATCGTTTTGGTAACGTTATATTCTTCTATCATTAACGTTAAAACGTTTTATCGTTTTATAGTTGTAACAACAAATAAATTCGTCTCCTGTTTATTATAAAGCACCAGGCAACAACAGCAATCGCACTTTAAAACTATGCCATTTATGTTTCAAAGAATAAATAATCTAATAAGTAATAAGAGAGAGTTTTTCGTTCTTTGAATAATAATTTCTCTTATTTTAAATCACGACAAAAAATATCGCTTGTAAAAGATGTAACAACTTAGGATGTGGATGCCATAGTAAATGCAGGAGGTTCCTTTTTGTGTATTGATCACAGTATAAACCCCAAAACGTTCATTCTGTTCAATAAAAAATCATTTTTCTATTTTCAAAATTTTTCTGAAGTTGTGTTTTACTTTCATACTAAACATAACATCTATTTCTTTTCGCATAACATCTATTTCTTTTCGCCTATTTGCATGAAACTGATTACCTGGTTCTCATTCATTTACAGTTAAAAGATACAATATGTACTTAAAAAACTACAACTAATAGAAACCGTCCGCTATACTATTATAAGTTCTTCGACAGAATTGCTATTGTAATCCCTTCGGGAAAACATTTTGTTTTCAAAAAGATTAATTTTCACTTAGAGAACGTTTTCAGCAGAGATTTTCTTCGTGAAACCTTTTGAAGACCTATACTTCAATAGCATTAATAAAGATCTTGGAGGGCCGCATACACACTCTTAATGGGAAATTTCTTAAATATTTAAATTTGGCTTCATTCTACCCATGAGAAAAACATTAGGAAGATCTTTTATTTGCATTGCATTGCATCTTCATTTTAAAATCATTCGAACACACTCTGTTCATGTATGTAAACATTCGATTTGAATTCTCTGATGCTTTGGCTGAAATCACGTTTTGGTTTTATATATCCTTGGACTATTTGTGTTTTGTTTGTAAGCATTGGAAATAAAAGATAATACATTGTTCCCTGAAATTCAAAACACACCTTCACAGCTACAGAGAGTTAGAACTGTAAGGCAATTCCCTGAAAAACAACCCCATGGTATATTAAATTTACCGGAGTACGAATTCATTGTTTATTTCGGAAATGGAGAGGCAGTGTCCTCACTTTTCTTAAGTTTATAATGGAAGTGGCTGTAAGCTGAAACATCTGAAAAAAATTTCATGATAATTACTTTTGTGAGAACTACAAGAAAAAGGTTTTCATAACTGTATAACATTTTATCGTTATGTTGTAACGTTATATCGTTATCGTTATCGTTACAGTAACGTTACTTTATATCGTTATGCATAACGATATAACGTTATAAAGTAACGTTATTACTTAAAATAATAACGTTATTATAACTTTATAACGCTTTAAATTTCCTTGGTTATATGAATTCATTTGTTCACCTTACGAAAGAATATGAAAACGTAACATCAATGAAAAAGCATCTTACTTTCCAACTCCCTTTACAATAACAGTGAAATGGAATGTTTACATTTTTGAAGTTTGACTTGACCAGCAATACAGCCAGCAGATGTGAATTTAGAATTTAAGAACATTGATAGCACCAGGGCGTTAGCTAGAAATTCTCAATTGAGGCTGTTAGACTATAACTACGATGAACATTTTTATAAGGAAGCGGAAACACATGTCAGTGATGAGTTTAAGCCGATGTTTCAAAACAGAATCAAATCATTTATTTTAACAGCAAGCTTACTTATATACTAACTGTTCATAAATTTGTTGTTGGACTCAATTGGGAAACTTAGTAGTTTTTTGGATTGGGAAAGAGCCGTCTAACGGCACCTGTAGGACCCTAGCTAACACCCTGAGCACATTCTTCATTTT
Source organism: Turritopsis dohrnii (assembly GCA_027922465.2). NCBI lineage: Eukaryota > Metazoa > Cnidaria > Hydrozoa > Anthoathecata > Oceaniidae > Turritopsis > Turritopsis dohrnii. The sequence goes on from BQMF02000295.1 coordinate 217,233, forward strand.
CCCAACAAGCCAGTTTGTTCTGTATTGGGGATGTTTTGCATCATGTTTCAAAAGAATTGTGTTTTCTCAATTATTGTGAAAATGTTTTTAGATCCTTGGTACATAACCTGGAGTAAAGTTTGATAGAGAATCAGAATGCAATGTTTATTTCACCTAAACGGTAAAGTATATAATATGTACACTGTTACATTTTCTTTTAGAGTTTATACCTACGTCAACATTTTGTTTCTTGATTATGATTACCAATGGTCTCCTGGCAGAAAAGATCCTCTCTATCCGGGGTTGATTATGAAAATAAATATGAAGAAATTTATTTGTGCCTAGAGACGTGATGTCTATGAGTTTGATCATTCTGCTGTGTTTGAAAGTGAACAAGTTTATTATATGCCAAGGTTGTCTTCCTATTAAAAATAGATTTTTAAAAGGAAATTAAGTCTTAGTCAAAATGTTTATTAGCTGCAGAAACATCTCATTTATATTTTTTGACCATTAAAAATTGTCTAAATGATAATTTTTTGTTACCTAATATTTAACAATGAACCAGCGCTTGAAATAAGAAATTTACTTCTGCCGGTCTTATGACCGTCAGATGTCCTAATTAGCCGGCCACAACCTCAAGTTCAGCGGTCAAATAAAATTGTATGTTACATTTCTTAAGTGGACAAATCAATGAAACAACCTATGCTTATGTCAGTTTTTGTTTTAACACAAATTATTATATAACAGAAAAAGAAAATACAATTATAAGAAACGCATTGCGTAACGATATCAATAGATCAAAACGTTACAAACTTTCTGCATTTTTCTTTTACCTAAATGTTTTGAAGCAGGTTTTTACTTTCATTAAATATAAGATGAATTAATAGAACATGTATAAACAGGTTATTTTAAGCGCTGATGAACGCCATTGCTGCTTACAAAAAGAGCTCATACAAGAGATCAAAGAAGTTTTTGTCGTCCAGTGTGATTGCTTTTTTAGTAGGGATTGCGTAAACAGGACTTTGTTTTTGTTAATGAAAGTCTTTCGGGTTATTCGTGATATGAAATATTGTTTAGCTTCAGTTTGAGTTTCTTTTTTTCTTGAATTGTTGCAGCGAAACTTATTTTACATTTTAATGTGTATTGAGGTACAAGGAGGAGAGGTGACGATGAACATTACATTTAAAGTGTTGAAGATTATAATAAGAAGGAAAAACAGACTAGGGTAAAGGATTCCAGAGATTGGAGGAGCGAGGGATGAAACTTTGTTGGTAAAAATTTTTGATGATTTTGGGTTGCTGACAGTGTTATCATGGCAATTAGATATGAATATCTTGTGTTCCGTTTGAAAGTTTTTAATGCAGGGATGAGAGAAGAGAACTCAGTTGAACATTTTCCATAAAAGTATTATAAAAGAGGCAAAGAGACGCCACAGATCTGCGATGGGAGAATGTGTCAAGTTTACTTGCAAGTTCATCACCAATAGCATTACAAATTCTTTTCTGGATACGATCTAAAAGATTTAGAGAATCAGAGGGTGCACCACCCCAGATATGGCAACAATACTCAGTACAGGGTCAAATAGTAGATAAAGAATGATAAAGAGGTAAAGAATGGAATCACTGCTGAGGTATGTTCTTCCATGAAGAAGGGAGCCCACCTTCATTAAGGCTGACTTTGTGATTGCCTCAATGTAGGAGCGTCAGGAGAAGTCCTGTGAAAAAGTGATGTCGAGGAGACGAAAGGAGATGTTCAACTGGGTGCCATTCATGGAAACTGACGGTAAAAGGGATCTTTAGTATGATTTACAGATAGAAGTTTGGTTTTTGTGGAATTGAACATGACCAGACACTTCTCTCCCCGCTCAACTATAGATTGCAGATCAAACTCAATTTCGTCAGCCATTTCTACCTGGCTGATTAAATCTGATTTTGGAATACATGAATAGATGTTTGAATCATCAGCATAGATGGCAAGCTTCAACCCTTTTAATTAGCAAATTTTTTCTGACGGCAAAATTTTGCGGCCGTGATATGTTGATTTTGTTAGACACGTTGAAGAATATATTTTTCATGCTGGCAAAATTGCTTTTATTAAATATGCCTTTCCACTCGTTTTCCTATATATACGTATTTAAAAGTTAGAGCAATCGGCGCACTCCCGCTCGCTTTTCGATAATCCTTGTGACTTTTTATCGAAAATCATGATGGATATCATAGACTAGTTTAAACAAAAAATTTCTTTGTCTAAGTAAATTTCTTAATCAGAAATACGTTTTTGCAAATGCCAAGGAAACATTTGAATAAAAGAATATTAGCAACTAAAATAAGAAACAGTTATTTTAAATGTACATAAAAGAAGTTTTAAAACGTGTCATAAAGTTTTTTTTTCTGTTTTCCCTAATTTCTTAGGGGCTGATTACATTATCCCAGTTAGCCGAGGTCTTGGCTTCCTCGTCAAATCTTCATAAAATTTCCCATCGGGAATACATGATAAAATTTTCTACCTGCCTATCCGAGACCTCGGCTATCAAGAGCCAGGATCTCGGTTAGGAAGGATGAAATTTTCCCATGTTATCGTTTCGTCCCGGTCAACCAGAACAAGTTTAGGGTTGGAGCATGCATAGTTTGTTTAGTTTTGTCCGGTCGCGGGATGAAAATTTTGCATGTAACACCGAGTTAAAATTCACCTTGGCAAGGCGGGATGAAATTTCATCCTGGCTAAGCGGGATCATGTAATCAGCCCCTTATTATGATCGGAATCTGTCTCAAACAACGAAAGGCACGCTCAAACTCCGCAAACAAAAAAACTGGGGCCCGGTGGGAATTAAAATTATTTCTTTTTATGCTGAAGCAATTTAAATGAATGAAGAAATAAACAAATGTGATGAAAAAAAAAATGAATACTGAAGGAAAAAATGAATGAGCGAGTTCGGAAAAGAAAAGAGAACATGTTTTTTTCCTATGTTTTATTTTTTTAGCGGGTTATTTATTCCAAAAATACCAAAATTCTAGGGACGGTTTTTTTTTTTTTGCCGACGTGAAATGGGCTTTTCTCAAAATACGACGGCAATTATGTCGGCATTTGCTGCGTGCTGCTGTGAATTAAAAGGGTTGAAGCTTGGAATAATGTCATCAGTCAGATCATTGATGAAAAGAAGAAAAAGGGTGGGTCCAAGGACAGAACCATGGGGAACTTCTGCATTGTTGGAATGATTGAGCGTCTAAAACAACTTTAATTCTACGATTATTAAGGAAGGAACAAATGAACTCATAAAGGAGACCCTTTACTCCATTATGCAGCAAGCTTTTTCAAAAGACCAATATGCCATACTTTATCATATGCCTTGGATATGTCAAGGAGGTCAGCAGTTGAGCGTTGGGAGCGAAAGCCATATTGAGAATCTGCGAAGAGGTTATTAGATTCAAGTTGATTAACAAGAGCATTATTGATAAAGGCCTCAAAAATTTTACTCATAACTGTTAGGAGACTAGTTGGTCTGTAATTTCGTGGATTAGATCGATCACCACAATTTTTAAAGACTGGAATTACAGGAGCAAACTTCCAAGATGAAGAAAAGCAAGATTCAGCTATGCACTTGTTATATAGACGAGAAAGTACAGGAGATAATTCAGGTGCACACTTTTGAAACAGGATGACAAGAATTCAATCAGGACCAGTAGCCTCAGAAGCATCAAGATTTGAAATGATGGAAGATATGTTAGCTGGTGTGATAAAGCAGCTATCCAGTACTTTATTAGTCCTCAAGGGAAATTCAGGAACAGCGTGACCAGAGTCATCAAGAGTATAGTTAGAGATGAGTTCAGCTTTTAGCCTTAGGTGATGATAAAACCTCTGGACCATTGAAAATGGGAGGAATGGATGACCTTTTATTGCTGGTGACACTTTTAATGATGTGCCAAAAATCTCAAGAGCTAATTTTTTGTGAAGAGATACGATTACGAGTTTCTTGTTGATATGTAGACTTTGCATTATTAATGACAGATTTGCAGTGATTTCGTGCTTGGTTGAAAAGAACTTTATTATGAGAAGACTTCTCACGTTGATATTGATGAAAATAAAGATTTCTGTGAGCAATTGCTGCAGCACAAGCAGGTGAGATCCAGGGAGAGGAGTGAAAATTTCAAAATTTTTTACTGGGGATAAATACCTCAATACCGGATGTAAGCCTAGATGTGACTTCCTCTGCACATTAAGATTGCTATGTTGGTGAATCATAAATACTTTTGTGTTTATGTTGTTTTTTTACTGTTGATTATAGTTTTATGTTGTTTTTTTACTGTTGATTATAGTTTTTTCTTATATCTTATATAATAGCGAGTGTGCATCCCACTTTTATTTTAGAGAGTGACATATTTAGTTTAAATTTATGGTCAAGTTCTTCTTAGTTGCGCGTAAAACCACGCAGAGGCACAATGTAGATTCGCCACTCTCACAAAAAATATAAAAAACACATGGCGTGACATCTTATTTTTTGCTATCACGGGGGAATCATTGCATTGCATCTCCAATCAACGTTTTTGGAAAAATATCTCAAGAACCAATAGGGATAACTGACGTTTTTTGGGGTCCGCTATACGGGTGATGGGATGACGCAACATTTGGGCCTAAATTTGTTTTAGTACTGCGGCTATGATGTCATCAAAATCTTTGATCGAGGATATCTCATTAACGGTTGGTCATAGCGAAAAAATCCCATACATTTTTTTGATCAGTCTTTTGAGCTCTACAACATGGGTACACTTTAAAGTCACAAATCTGTAATTAAAATTTTCGACACAGGGGGGATGTGGTGTTTGGCACATTGTTTTCGAAGTTAAACTTGGTAAAAAATTTTTACCCAGGTTACTAGTTTTTAGAATATAAGCGTACAGCATGTAGTAAAAACGCTTATTCCTGTATTTCCCAGCATCGTAGAAATTATACTTTCTTCCACTCATTAATACTTCTTCGTTTTCTCCTGGTTTTCCACTGAAATAAAACCATTTCACTATCATATTTTACATTTTTAACAAACATCTACCTTATAGGAAGAGATTTGTGAAGGAAGAAAATTTCTGCAAATTTTTTCAAAATTGGTTATCCGAAAAAATTAAATTCAGTGAAATTACAAAATTAAACCTTGGTATTTCTTCGTACTTCTATTCTTGAAATAAAATCTTTAATTTTTACGTACATATTGGGTGTATGTTTTGTCTCCTTTAAAATAGTACACTAGGAGAGTAGTTTCCATAAGGTTTTTACTAATACATCCTATTTGAAAATATACCTGTCCTTAATAGTACGTAATAAACATTAAATTCCCACAAAGATTAATAAATTTTACCATCCTGCGAAATAAAATTCTTGCAAAAATTGATTGAAAAACACATTTTATATATTCAAACCAATGCAAGTTTTTCAGTCTACTGGAGTTTAAAGCCTCCGAAGTATCTGAACAAGAACTGCTGTCCTCGTCGACAACACTTCTAAAGACCTTTTAAAACTTAGCTCCTCTTTTAAGTTGTTTCCCGATTATAGCAACAATTGTTTAATTGTTCTTCTTTATCACTTTTGTCAGTTTCAAAACTGGAATTCAGAATTTCCAAAGATGCTGAACTTTCAGGAATGTCAGACTGTTAATTTTACGTGCTGTGTGCACCCGTGTATATAGTGTTAATGTCGTATTGTATTGTTAGTCACAGTCGATATGTTTCTTTTCTAGTTGAACGTTTTTATTTGCTTGTGTTATCTGTTGTGAATTTATTCCTGTTTGTATGTGGGTCGAGCATCAGTATAAACTTGTATGCATTTATTATTATTTTGTGTTTGTTGATTTGTTTGTTGATATGTTTTCTCTATAATCGAGTTTTATTATAGCCTTGATCAACATCCTGGTTTTTGTGTCCCACAGCCACACAGACATTTTGCAAATGAAATTTGCTTTCACGGCTTTTTTAACAGAGGCTGTAATGGCAATTTAATTCAGTTTTTTTTTTTTCATTTTTTTCATTTTTATACATAAGAAGGTGTTCATCTAGGATAAATGAAGTATGTCATGCTTAAAATTAGAAAAGAAAATCAAAGGCTTAATTTCGCTTTAATAGACTCTGCTTTGGTGCATACATTCTAATGCCATTTGAAACAGATCTGTTTACAGTTTTGTTTGTGTCAAATGAAGTGGAAAGTTATATATAAATTAACCTTAAAAATGTGAGCTGTTAAAAAACAACTGGTACAGCCATGAAGAAGTAGTAAGATGTGTGCTTTCCTATCTAAAACTTACACAGCAACAAATAAAAAGACGCTTCATTTCTTGTTGAAAATGTATTTTTGTTTAAAGTAAAGTAGTTCTAAAAATAATCATACTGTCTATTTCCATGCTATTACACAAGTGTGTTTTGTATAAGTCCTTCAACTCCTTTTTCATTGTCTTTCAATGTGTTGACAGACTGTGTATTAAAGAAAATTAAATAAGTGAATAGATTCAAATAAATCAAGACAACAGTCTTTTTTATTTTTTTAAATCACTTGCCCCACTCAAGGCCAAAGCCACTGCAAGGAGTGGGGCTACATATTCTGGATGTTCATCCTAACATTTATCTCCCCGACTAGCCTTCATTTTCTCCGAAATACATCAGGGAATTGAGCTAGTTGCAGTACTTCCAGAAGTCGTGACTTTTTCAACACCCGACCTCAGTGGGGTTTGAACCCTCAATATTGGGTTTCCAAGCTCGACGCTTAAACCACTAAGCCACTATTGTTTATACAGTCTTCTCCTTTACTGCAGGAAAAACTGTGCTTGATCATTATTAGTCATTCTTTATCTTTCTTAGATACACAAAGTCTGACTTAGATGCAGCTGTAAAGGCGATCAACAATGGTTTATCATATGGAGAGGTATGCAAAAGATATAACATAGCCAAGTCTACCTTGCATGACAAAGTCAACAAAAAAAATAGCGGAAAGGTTGGTTGTCCCAATGCTTTAACATGTGATATCGAGGCTAAGCTTGTTGAATTAATTGGTATTTTGGCAAGATGGCGATGCCCTATTAATAAACTAGAACTGAGGATAGTCGTTAAAGATTTTTTAATGAAACGAAACATCATTATCAAGGTGTTTAAAGATAATACACCTGGCGAAAAGTGGTTGAACAGCTTTTTGAAAAGACACAATTTAAAGTTAATGTTTTCAGATAGCTTGAAACGTGGCAAAACGTCAGTGAGTGAAACAGAATTGACGGTAAGGAAAATATGTGCAATTATGTGAGATATGGGAATTATGTTACATGTTATCAGTCTCAACCTTTTAGAAATATTATGAAAATATACATGAAGCACTCAATGGTGTTGCTCCTCATAATATTTATAACTACAGTGAAACGAGCATCAGTGATGATCCAAAAGGGGTGTTGGCTCCAAGAAAATGTTTTGAGAAATTATTTGAGAAGAAACAGGAGCAAGCCAGACAAAGTTTTAGGTATATTGATGTAGTCTTTCTCTCTCTAATAGAAGTTAAGTTCGTTCAAGCATAAAATCTAAATTGATTTCCGTTTACAAATTTTAATAAATAATTTAGTGTGATGTTTTGTGGAAATGCCGTTGGAGATTACATGCCACCAATGGTTGTTTACAAGTCTAAAAATATTTACGAACACTGGCAACAAGATGGACCAGAAAATACTATTTACAGGACATCCAAAAATGGATGGTTTGGCAAAGAAACTTTTGAACAGTGGTTTTTTGAGGTGTGAATTGATAATAACCATTACAGAGTTTTTCAGTGCTTGTTGAACTGTGAAGTTCTTATTGCAAATAAATAGCTTCTACTCCTTCCTACCTGGATTTGGGATCGAAATTCTTGTTATTTTAGATCTTTGTTAAAAGCATCCAGGGAATAGATGCACCCATTGCCCTCATAGGCAATAACCGTGGATCACATTTCTCGGAATCAGTTATTGATTATTGTATGAAAAACAGTATAAGATTTGTGACCGTGCCTTCTAGTTCTAAGCATCTCCGTCAGCCATTAGATGTAGTAGTCTTTGAGGAAATGAAGAACAATTGGATGAAGATTTTAAAAGAGTGGAAGCTGCTACATCCATTGGATTTGATCAATAGGACAGAATTTTCTGGGTTGTTGAAGGAACTGTGCTCCGCTATGACTGGAAAAAACTTAATTTCTGGGTTTAAAGTATCAGGCATTTATCCATTGAATAAAGAGCAAGTTTTGAAACAACTTGTGACTGATATGGTTAGTGTCACTTCATATTTTTTTTCTTTTATAATGCCTATATTAGTACACATCTCTGGCCTTGTGAGCTTGTATTCAAAACGTTTCCATTTTGTGTTGTTCAGGAAAGAAAAGTTGATAATGAAGTTGGTCCATGTATCAGAGAATATTTGTGTGATGCAGTAGATGGAATTAAAACGGCCTCTCCTCCTAGGAAGAAAAAGTGTTTCGCAGCTGCAAGCAACATGGAGAAAATTTCCATATTTTCAGATAAGACTTGGAAATGTTGCAGATGTAGAATATCTCATGCAAAACGAGGCGAAAAATTGAAATGGATTGTTTGTGATGAATGTGATCGTGTTTTTCATCTAAAGTGTTCTGGGGTTGTGTATGGCCAGGAATCCATTGTAAATATTGGTGACATTGATTTTAAATGTAATCTTTGTTAAAACCAACAGTGTTGTACTCGTACCTAATATATGCTCTTCAAATGGTATGGCGGGGAACACATCTTATCCTCTCACGAAAACGTTCCCTTAAGATATTCTCTTATTAATACTAATACATCAGCTGTGAACTATAGTTTTTGGTAATATCCTATGTTTTGTCATTCCAAACATCTCCCAAAGCCTCTGGCCAAGCTCTACAGCACTGCTCAAGACATGAACTTAGATCAACGCCAAAATGCTGTTAATCAAGTGGTCTAGGATTTTTACACATTGGCTTGTAATGTCATTGAAGTTGTTGAGTCTCTAGATTTTCAGCATTGAAATGTTAAAGTCCTTATGTGACTTCATAACCAAGTGGCGAGCAATGGATTTTTTAGGTAACTTTGACAGTGAGATTCGAACAGACTATACTGACTAAATATTTGTGATATTTTCCCATGAAACAAGAACCGGTTGTAAATCCTTACAGTACTTATATTGTATAGATGGAATGAAAGTTTTTTTTATGAGAATTACAGGATTTTATTGTTACTGTCATCCAGGAATGTTCAAAAGTGATCTCTGATTGTGTTGTATGTTGGGAATTATTATTGGCAGGTGTCTACTTGTCTCAGCTTGTCTTGTTAACAAACAGTCAAAACTTTTTGACATGAGATTGGCAATCAACAAGTTTTTGAAAGAGAATTTTCTTGTTTCTAAGTTTTCATGGAAGTCAGATTTGATTGTTTTTCATTTGATTTTGTTCCACAGAATGTCATAATAAGATTGTATTACAACAACTACTGACATATCGAAATGAGATGTGTATTGAATGAAGAAGTTGTTGAACTTCCTGAAGATCTTCTTCTCAATGTAAGTTCATGAGGTACCAATTGACTTGTATCTGTGAAAGTGTAAATAATTGATTTTTTTTGGTTGGATATGATTGAGGTGTTATTTATTGACCTTAAGTTATCTTGGAAAAGGACAGACCAGCGATTTTTGTTTGTTTTACGATATCATGCTTTCTTACACTTGATACTTTTAATGGATTTCTGTGTTTTGATCTTATGAACTCCGAACAAAACACAGATGATTGTGTTATAATATACAAGATATGCACTCTTTCATTTCACAGGAAGCTGTTTTTAAGTCTGTAGTGAACATGCAAACTTGGAACAATGAATTGACAGCTGAAGAAAAGGACCATCTGCTTGTAGGATTTCGTATTTCCTTTCCATGCCTTTTTTTTTACATTCAATGTAAAAGCTTTTGGGGAAATTTTATTTCTGATTTGATTTTGTTTCTACTTAAGCAATTTATTCCCAAACCTCTAAATGAAGAAGATTTAAATTTTCAAGATGAAGCTGTCATGTGAGCTCTTATTGTTTTTGTCAATTAAAAACTTACTGGTAATTTATTTTGTTAAATAACCGTCCCTGCATGTTGCTATGGCTAATGATGTTGCTATGGTTATACCAAAGCAGTACAGCATCTCCCTTATTGACCTCCATCATTTATTTAATGATTTTTTGTTTTTAATTCTGAGTTTATTCTGATTTGTACACAGGATGGCTTTGAGCACAGACAAGAAATTGAAGCATGGCAACCCTGTTCAAAACATGTATCAACAGCTCAAAGGTATGAAGTTCTCTTGATGTCTGATGATGTTTGGTGAGAATATTTACACAGATCTGTCCTACAATGCTTTCATGGTTAGGTGTCTGGCAACAGAACATCAATCAATATTATTTATCAAGAATTTTTTTCTTTAGAGGGTCATTTATCACCTAAAGTTCTAAAGATGAAAAAAAGGTTCCAGAAATTAAAGTGGAAAAATTACAAGGTTGGAGAAAGTTATACTCTGAGAGCAACTTTTTTGTATTGATGGAAAAAGTAAAACGTTTGATTACTCATTATTGTTACAGCTCTCTCAAAAAGAATATTATAAGAACCTTCTCCAAGAAATCCTTGTTTCTAGAAAGGTATGATGCTTGTATGTAATGGGTACGATGGCTGCAGTTTCTCTCTCTTTACCATTTGTGAGCTCACATAAGTTGTATTGGTTCTTAGGTCATGTTTGAGAAAAGCTACAAGAATGGCGTTGGGTATACGTATAAAAACAGGTTTGTTTTTATAACAACAATGTATGTATGTATCTTTGTTTTTCTATTTCCTCTATAATATTTTGTTTTCTTAGAAAGGAACATTTGCTGTTCACTAATCCAGTTTGTAATCGTGTACGCAGAAAATATGATAAGTATGGATAATTTCCTAACCTGATTCATGCTAAAGTTGTTTAGACATTTTTGTGGAATTTCAGTGAAGTCTTTCGTTCAATCAATGTACTGATTTTTAACGGATTTAACTGAAAAAGGTTTTAGATGAAATAGATTTCTGTGTAAGCTTGACATACCTTACATAAACTGTTAAGAAAACCTAATCATCAATAAACATGTAACAAGATTCGCAAAAATGCGATTATTTGTTTCCCCAAAACTGCCGTTTTAAAAATTACTGTGTTTACATTGACAACCATAAGAAAAATTATATCATTTCGCTATACAGCTACAATGATACAATTACCAGCAAAATAAACATTATTGACAAGTCAACCTGATACTCACATAAAAACGTTGTTCTTACTAATCAGGATGGAATTGAATTTGATAACCAGAATAAGAACTTATTTTGAACTTATTATAAACTGAAGATGGTCAGATGATAAGGTTTCACTTACAATTCTTGATGAGGATTTAAAAAGTGAATGAAAAATTACTACGGCTATTGCTAAAAATTATATGACCTAATGTGACTATTTCGCCTTAACTGAATAGTTTTTACAGAATATTAACAACTGCGTCAAAATGTATGGCAATGCCATCATAATAAACATTATTATCTTTATTCTTGCAGAAGCTTGACAAGTCTCTTGTACCATAAAATCATGGAAAACCATATAATTCAATGGAACAATTCCTTTTTGTAGCTCGAGTTACTTCTTACAAAATTATACAATCAAAGTTGTATACAGGTTTACAAAAGAACAAGAGAAAATTGATTAAAGCCAATTCTAATGTGTCACATTCCAAATAAGGAAAATGCATCCTTTCTCCATCTCCTAAATTCACAGTACTAAATTCACAGTACTAAATTCACAGTACTAAATTCACATACTACTTCACTGAAGACTAGCCTCTATTCTTACGTGGCTATAAAAGTGAACGGATAAGAAGATGATGATGATGATGATGATGATGATGATGATGATGATGATGATTTTATCGATACCGTCCAACATTAAAATAAAACTCCAAATCTTTTTTTCCTTGTAATTGGTGTCGCCTTTTTAAATTTAGTCAAACAAAATAGACCTATACCTGACTCATTAACACAAGAAACATCTGTTGTTCTCTTGTCAGTAATTTTCTATTGCCATCAAAGTTATCGATTTTTCTGTCTAACATTTAATTAATAAAAAAACAAACCCTTCATCTAATGAACGAAATACTACAGCAAAGCTGCAAACTTTCTTTATTTTATTTTCATCTTAAACTGTTCTTTAAGATGTTGAAAAGTCGTCTTTTAAGTCTTGTAAAAGGTATTCTATGAGGTGAAAAGTTTGAAGGTTTTCTTAAGTTTTTAGTGCATTTCCATAAAGGCATGTTAAGGGTTTGTAATGTTACAATAGTGTTTGCGCCATATGGGTGTTGTTGTTGTTTTAAATGTTATGACGTGTTTGTCTCAATTTCTTAGAATTCTCAAAGATGTCAGCACTGAATGTGGTGTGAGTAAAAGATTAAATTTTGTCATTATAGATAATTTTGAATTTTCAATAAATACACTATGCAAATTTTTTGCAGGATGATGGAAGTTCATCGGATGAAGAAGATTTTCATGGTTAGTGATGTTTTTCATCTATTTTTCAAATTTTTCCAGTTTTTTTTGTTTTTGTTCTCTCCAACCGATCCAATGTCCCTGTCAACTATTACGAATGGGTAACAAGTGCAGTTGCATCCCGCTAACTCGACATTACACGGGGCCCGGGAAAAATGTGGAGTTAGCGGGGGATTTTTTTAAAGTAATGTGCATTCATTAGGTTCGGAGAGTACCTAGAAGAATTAAATAAGAAAAAAACTTATATATTTCTTAATTTGAAATTATATTTTTATCATATAACAAGTTTCCAACAATTAAAGTTCATTGATAGCCTGATACTGCTGTCTAAGAATATTTATATATCCTGCTTTGCCAACGAAGTACAGTGTACGTTTCACCTGCATCCTTTCCCCCATCTCCTAAATTCACAGGAATTTGATTGAATTTTGAAAATGTCGAGTTTTTTGTTGAGGGACCGCAATATTTATGTCGAGATAGGCGGGTGTCGAGTTAGAAATGTTGAGCTAGCGGGGGAAATTTTCAGTCAAAAACGTCGAATCTGGTGGGACCGAAGGAATTATGTCGAGTTAGGCGAGTGTCGAGATAGCGAGAGGTCGGGTTAGTGGGGGACAACTAAAGTATCACCAACAATTCACAGTGTACTACTGATAAAGCACTTTTTTCCCTAATATATTTCATGTTGTCACGGGAATGGTAAGGTGTATACGATGATGATATGCAACAAATCTGCAGAGAGAAAAAGTATGTCTAGCATATATACATGGTTTATGGACGATTGTTGTTTATCAAAACTACAATGGAAGACTTCGAATGATGGTAGTAGGTTAGAAAAGAAAAGAATCAGGAGATAGTAACATCGTTGTAACAGGAGATAGTAATATCGTTGTAACAGGAGATAGTAACATCGTTGTAACAGGAGATAGTAATATCGTTGTAACAGGAGATAGTAACATCGTTGTAACAGGAGATAGTAATATCGTTGTAACAGGAGATAGTAATATCGCTGTAACAGGAGATAGTAATATCGTTGTAACAGGAGATAGTAACATCGTTGTAACAGGAGATAGTAACATCGTTGTAACAGGAGATAGTAATATCGTTGTAACAGGAGATACTAACATCGTTGTAACAGGAGATAGTAAACATCATTGTAGCAGCCATACAGGCATAAAGAGATTGTTTCTATGTTCAGTGTATCTATCTCATATTTTTTTTCGTTGCTAGGTGACTTAAAAGCTACTACTTCACGCTATAAACTTCCAGCAAAAATGCAAGCGGATTCACCCACTCCTCTATCATCATCTTTCAACTCACCACTTGAAACTGTATCTGTAGATGATTTTAATCATATGATGGCAGTCCACAGAGACAGGAGGTATCACAATCAGGTGAGAATGAAACTAAAATCAATTGGTTTCTAGTTCTGCGAACCGTCTTTTATAAGCTGTCTTTCCGTATCTCTTTATAGTCTCATCCAGAGATTGATACCACGAATATCAGTCTTGCAGATGTTATCATGAGATGCAATTCCTTAAAGAAAACAGGTGCGTCCACTTTCGTCACTGGTCTACTTGAAAGATTTGAACGGTTTTCCTTAGTGTTGACTTTATTTCAATGTAGTCACAGGCAAGGCCAAAGTGAAGAAGTTTAAAAAAGATCTGGACTTCCCAAAAATGAATTCTGCTAAAGTGGAAAAAAATCGTAAATCCAACCTTGAAGACAGTAATGACACACAAGTGAACAAACCGCAGTAAGTTTGTTCTGACTGTTCAACTGATGAAGGTTTCACTTTTTTCCCGACCATCTGAGCTGACGGATAGACCTGATTGTCTTTGAAATGGTTTTACTCTATATTTCAAGTTGCCATGGTAATTGTAAATCTATCTGTGTTGTTTATGTGTTCAGAAAAAGATTGGATGCGACCAGGAAGAGCAGCACGTGTCATGGTTACCCTCGTATGGGTTCCTTTTTCTCGTTGCTTGGTTACTTCTTCGAACAAGAGAGGGAGAAGAAATGCAATATGAGCAAGGTGAATAGGTTACATCATCTCTGACGTCATCACTTCTTCTGACACACATGGGCAATACTTTAACCTTTGAATGTTTTGATTTTAGCTGGAAGAGAAGTTGGCATCTTGGCAGGTATGTTTGTAGTTTTGTTTTTGAAGCATTCATATGTTTTGCTCATTGATAATTTCGTGTACTAGACTCATAACTCGAGTGAATCTTGTGGATGGAAAACTTTATACCCTAGCTGGCTGCCACTGTTGAAATATGCTGTGGATTATATGAGTGGTTCGGGAACAGGTGAGAGATTCTATCATATACTTCCTGTGATGTCGACATCCAGTAAGATGTTAATTTGTATTCCTTTCCATGTTCAGCCTCTCTTTTGAATGACTTCATTCCTTTACTTGTTCCTGGTGAAGAACAAGAGTGGACGTGGACGGGTAAAACGATGTTATCGCTTTTTAATCAACTCAATATTTTTTAGTCGCTTCTCTGACATTTAAATCGATGATCTTGCTTTAGGTCCCGAACATGACAACGATGAAGTCATTATGCCATTGTGTAACCACTGGTTAGAAACGTTCGGGCAATCGATGGTCTGTAATTTAGATGGATGGAAGCTTGAGTGAATACATTCTGAATTTCAATTTTCAATAAATTGTTTTTTTAGAGTGATGATAAAACTGACGATGTTGACCGTCAGACCATTGATACGACAAGGTGGTGACGTCAGTTTTATTCATGAATGACATGATGTGTGTTTGATTGATGTTAATGTATTTGTTTATCTGCTTCAGAACAAGTTATGTTGTCCAGTCCAGCAGTGCAGAAGAGAAGGAACACTTTCGAAAGCAGGTTTGCCTTTTCATTTGAGAGGCATCAGAAATTGAAGGATTTAGCTTTTCATTCGAGTGACATATAATTGTTTGTTGTCAGGAAAAGGATCGGTATAACGCGCCACACAAACCTTTTATTTACAACACACATGGCTATGAATCGATTGTCGGACCTGTAAAAGTAAGTAGCTTCAGTCTTTTTGCATGAAAAGGAATTTTGGAAAATTAATTAATTATTGAATGTTTGCTGTTTCTTGTGTTTTGTTTTCAAATTTTTGTCTGTTGGGTTAAAAGTTTTTGGTCACCACGTGGCATATTATCTAGGGCGTTTTCAGTGGAAAAGATCTCAGCTCAAGCAAGGCCAGAGAGCACGCCATGCTAGTTTCAGAACGCCCTGCTTACGTCACTATTTTATGTCTGGTGCGAGATGCAGTTGCTAGGTTACCTAATGGCGAAGGGACTAGGGCGGAGGTAAGGACGCTTTATACCCACCTCAGATACATCTGTAAATGTATGAATGAACGAATATGCAGTTTTCATTTGAAAGTGAATGAAATTTATATGAACATGAATTTTTTTAGGTTTGTGTCCTGTTAAAAGATTCCCAATTCTTAAACCCACAAGCGACAGATGCTCAAGTTAGTTTTAAAATAGTTTTCTAGCAATTTTTTGTGTCTGCAAGAATCTCTATTAGTGGAATAGTCGATGTCTGCTGTTGCAAAAACGTTTGACTGTATATTCATTCCTTAACCCGAGATATACGTTTATAAATTATGCATCTACGCTTTACTCCGATCTTCACTAACAAAAATTAACTTCTGTCAAGTTTTATGTACCCTAAATCTTAAAAAACATTTGTAGAAGATAAGACTGGTGATGTATGTCTGGTTTTCTTCACAGATACACAGTGTTGTGAGTGGGGCATTGGACCGTTTGCATTCAGAGAAAGATCCTTGCGTCAAATTTGATGCTCCAAGAAAATTATGGATCTATTTACACAGGACACGTTCGGTTGAAGAATTCGGTAACTTTCGTTCTTCTGTTCTTCGTTCGTCAAGTGTCTTCTGCGATCTCATTGGCTAGTTTACCTTGTAGAAAAAATTCACGAAGCGAGTGCAGCGGCTGCGTTAGCTAAGAAACAGATGACGCAATCCAAACAAAAAGTTGCAAAGCAGGTAAAGATGGCGCAGTTGTAATCTTCTATCATTCCGTCATTTGCCATCGTAGAAAAAGTCGTAAATGATTTAAAAGGATCTTCTAATATCTTCACGAACGTCACGATAACTAAAAGATGAAATCAAGTCTATTTTCGAAAGGAATGTTGTCAATAAACTGCTTTCATCAGCACAAACATATTTGAATCTGACATTTATTTTTTTTGTAGAAGAAATTGTCTGCAGAATTCGGAGATATTGCTGAGAAAGTCAAGCCGAGGAAAGACTCAACGCCGAAGGTAAAAAAGAGTGATGCTTCTATGATCCCTCCGACGTCTTCATCCGGTCCAACAATAATGGATGGTGATACCACAAGTAAAAAGGAAGATGTAATGAAAAAAGTTGTGAAACGAAAACGAAGTGTAAATGAAAATCTTCCTGCCAAACAAATCAAGCTGCATGAGATGATTGAAAAGCAGCCAGTCGAGGATTTGCAGTTGTATCTTGAAAATGAGGCTCTGATGGCAACCCAGTCTATATTAAGCGATGATGAAAGTAAGGATTTATTCGGGTTCGATCATACTGAAACAGATTTATTAGATATGGATAATTTTACCGAGGGTATCAGCGATTTTTCCGATATCAAAATGCCAGACGAGATAACGTCAGAAGGCCTTTATGACATCAGCAAATCGTTCACGGCGAATAACCCGTCACATCCGAACATGCCGTCATATAACAATAGCCGGCAACTCCATCTTACTGCGCAACAAATATTATCTAGAAGTCATCCAACGAAAGATCCGCCTCAGATGATCAGTTCGAACACAGTAGCAGGTTATCAGCTCGATTCACAGCTGCTTTCAGGAAAAACCATCAACACTATGGTAACCCCCCGTATCATGGCAACACAATCTAACGTTCAATTACATCATCAGCCAATGAAATCAATGCAACCTCAAGTAGCGGCAAGTCCACAACAACGATTGACATCAGAGATATTGGCATCCCAGCAGCAGCAACAACAAAAGAAGAAGAAGAAGTTGAAAGCCGAAGAGAAACTCGAGCAGAAGAAACCAGTTGTCTTAAAAACTCCCACCACATTCTCGACCAATCAGAATGCTACATCGTTGCAAACATTAAGTCAGTTTCTTACTTCAAAAGTAATCTCAAAGCCTGCTGGTAAACTTGCTGCTGTCCCTAATCAAGCGGATCATTTATCTGCTGGCAAACGCACTGTTACTTTTATCCCGCAGAATACTGGTTACCAAACCCCCTTACAAGGACCAGTCCAAGGTAGGATCAGTTTAGACAAACTTTTTCCGAAATCCACGCTTGGAAAACCGTGTGAGACAACAGGCGATAAACAGCATGCGTATCCAGCATCAACTATTTCTTCAGCTTATCACTTGCTTGATATCAAAGGTAGTCACGGCAACCAAATCATTGTATCCAAGCCACCTGTTTCTTTAACAAATTTGAAGAGTCTAAACGTCATACGAAAGCCGATATATTCCTCCTCTCCACCGCTTCAATCTTTTTCGTTGAATCAGTTGATGGCGGTAACAAGAGGAAAAACGCCCGAACAAACAGAACAATCGCCCAGTCTTCAAGCTTCTTTTAACCGCCATGGGCCATCATCGTCATCTGTTACTAGCATACAAGCACTTATGCAATTGTCTGGGAAACCCAAGGCTCAAAAACAAAATGAGAAGCAATTGATGATGCAGCAGCATCGCATATCTGGAGAGCAATTGGTGATGCAGCAGCGTCGCATATCTGGAGAGCAAACTACAAAAGTAGTTCGTATCCCAAAGAATTTTTTGCAGGGAAAAACTTCTCCGTTAACTGAAAACGCCAAACCTGTCACCTTTCAAAATATCGCTTTAGTCCGAGCCCAGCCACCAAGGCGACCGGTCTTAAATTCCACACCACAAGTAATCACCAGCGCCCACATGTTAAATTCCATTAATCGACCTATAGTGGCGCCACTGAAGATCTCTTTACCTCGTGCTACTGGCGGTATACCATCACCTATTCGCCTCGCCTCTCCAGGACAGTCTCCTATCAGACTTGTTTCGCCAAGAATTCGATTAGCGGCTCCACTTAACCCTAGCACTTTACCTGCTGCCAATCAAACCGACAAACAATCATAACATGCTGACGTCAGTTTTAATGATACTAAACATCTTTGAGAAATTTTCTTCGTTTTACCTGCGTTTACGCGTATCACATCTTCAAAGGATCAAATATGGATTTCCTGACTGGTGTCTGTTGTCATTCAAAGCTTCAGTTCTACCCTCAGATAAAATCCAAGATTAAGTGAAGAATTCCTTAAAGATGATGAACTATCATGCGATTTAGAAAAAAGTGTGTCAGTCTTGTGAGATAATCTCTACGAGGGAGTCAATCATTTTTTTACGTTGTTTGGATACTTTGTCAGTATTAAGCAGATGTTCGTTCCCAGTTCATTTCTCAATTGTTCTATTTCTACTGACATCCGCAGTGCAACCCTCAGCTCTACATATAACAGTTCTTTCAATATTACATTGTCGTTTTCGATATGATAACGAAATAAAACAAGGAATAAGGAATGTAATCTTGATGTGAGAACTGTCACCTTATAATATCATGAGTAGAAGCAATCGTGGAAAAATATCAGCAACTTATTGTGATACCGTACTCCCTCTAACTAGCGCCCTCTCCAATTAGCGACTGTGACTTAACATTAACTCGGAAATTAATAAGCGCCCGGGCGGTAATTAGAACTTTGAACGAAAATCAAAAATTCTGTAATAGAAACGAAAGACGATATTTTTGTGATGTTTAAGTTACAAATACATATCTTATTTCGTTGCCATGGAAAATACAGTTTTTTTTTATTCTTTTATGATAAAAAGCAACGCCTCATTTCCAACAACTTGTAAGCAGTCCGGGCGCTTATTAGAAAGATACGCTATGTTCAAAACATTAACTTGTTCCATCACAGACATTCTATTCCATCACAGACATTCTTTGTCCTGGCAAGCAAACAAACTTGTTACATTTGCATTGTATTGTATCATTTTTTCCAATTTTCCAAACGGTATTTCAAATTTAAGTGATAGATAATATAACTGCTCGAACGAATTTGAAAAGAACAGGAAGAATAGGCACGACATGGTAGCATTATGAAATCTAAGCTGTCGATTTCCTGTGCTTGATAACATAAAGAGCTTCGTCGCAATGTTAATCTTTTTACTGTTAGCAGGCATAGCAAATCAACAGATAAGCCATTGTTTGTATCGAGGGCAATTCCCGGAATGTTATTATGTCCAAAATACCATGAGTAATACAACTACCCACAATGCAATGCCATAATTACTAAGCTACTGTGAAATAACAGTTTTACTCGTGAAATCATTTTGTCTCTCTTCGGCATCGTAATGTGTTTCTTAATATGACAGTTGATGAAATGGTTTGCAGACAACTGAAACCGCAATTTATATCGCAGGTTGTAAAGGAGCCTTCCTACAGTAATCAACTTAAATTGTCGAATGGTTTATCGGATTTTTTCAACCATCAAATAAGATGATTCACACGTATTTTTTTACAGCGCATTTTTCTACGTTTCTACATGTAAACATGACACGTGTTCGTACAGCATTGAACATGAAATATACATGTGTTGTATGTTTTGGCATCGATGAGTTGTCACACTACAAACTTGAACTTCTGTTTCTGATCATCTGGTAAAAATGTTGTGTCGAAACTACTCGAGCAGATTGAACAGCTTTACTGCACGTTTTTTTTTTAGAAGCAACCAAAGTCAGATCTTAGTGTTGCTTAAAAAATGGCCATTTTTTAGTAGTAATGTTGCTTAATTTGTTGCTAAGTATTAATTGAAAAAATATGTATTTCCAGTCTTGAATACCTTTGTGTAAACTTAAGTATTTAAGTATAAAGTGTAGAACATAGTACTGCTACCTAGTGTAACCACCTAGTGTGGCTATTTTAAGAAGTGCTTTAGCTATACTAGTGCTGCATCATTTCAAAATTTCATGTTGCTAATTTATGTAAACTCCTTGTAGTACTGTTGCTTAACTTTTTGAGAAAATTTACTAATGTTGCTTATAAACGTGTTGCTTATAAAAAAAAACGTGTATTGCAGGTTCATTATTGCAGGGTTTTTCGTTTCGTTTTGTTCTGTTTTTCACTTTTGAACAAAATGTGCAAATAAATCATGAAATCTTTTTTATTTGGCAGCATGATATTACAGTTTTTCTTTGCATATTTATTACACATGTATTTTGAGGATATATGATTTAATATTCTCGTGTCAGTAATGCTATCAGTACTGTCTTTCAGCAAATGATTACCACTACAATGAAACGAGCAGATATTTTATAAAACGAAAGTAAATTCCTTTCGAAGCTGTGCAAAAGCAGTACTTCATATTTGAGTATAAGAATAATATGGTTGTCAACATTGATATCATGGTGTCCAGTTTCAGATGTGAGAAACAATCAGGACGTTTATCTGTCTTTTTTACCTATCTCTGATTTAATCTATTATTGTAGTGATAGAGGTTTCGAAGACGATTGTAGAAATAAAGTTTCTGTTCATCATGGCAGCTGTTACAGCGATTTTTTCAATCCTTTATTTCTCTGTGTTCATACTTGCTGTTGTGGGCAACAGTTTCGTGATTTCAGCCATATACAAATTTAAACAATTGCGAACAGCTGTGAATTCATCCTATGCAAATTTAGCTGTTGCTGATTTAATGTTCATCATTCTAAGCATCCCGAAAGCTGTACAATTTTATGCGAACAGTTGGATCTTCGGAGATGCATTTTGTAAGATTAATCGTACGATTCTGGATTTGTCTTACACAGTTTCAACGTTCACTCTGGTAGCAATCGCTGTTGAACGCTACTTGTGTATATGTTTTCCACTGAAATGGCGCCAGAATGCTTTCAACATAACAAAAATACTTGTGTTTGTTTGGATGGTCAGCTTGGTTTTATGTTCGCCATTATTTTATGGTTATACGACGAAGGTGAACGAAAAGAATGAAACGGAATGTACGAATAATTACTGGTCGAAAACCAGCCGAGAGGTTTACTTTACTGTGCATGCTTCTTTTGTGTTCTTGTTGCCAGTGATAGTAATGCTTTTTGCTCATATTAAAATCAGTAAGTTTTTAAAGAACCAAACGGTTGGCGAAAACCACCCATCGGATAATACGACAAAAGCACAAGATAATCGAAATGCTGACCTTACAATAAGGGTGAAAATTGAGAAGAAAAGAAAAGCGATCAAAATGTTGGTCATAGTTACAGTAGTGTTCATTGTGTTGTGGACACCATTCATCACCATCAGGCTGATGAGATATTATGGAATGCATGTCAACAATAAAGTTTACTTGTGTTCGCAGATTTTTATGTTAAGTACAACTGCAGTGAATTTCATCATATACTCTTGCAAGAGTAGACAGCTCCGAACCGCATTTCAAGAATTGTCTCCTATAACATTTGGAAGATATTCAGAAAGAATTTTTGACACTAAAACAAATTAAATGATGAAACTTCAGCAGCACTATATCTTACTAAAACAAAAGTTTGGATTCAGTAAGTAAGAATTGTAGAAGTGTATGTGAAGGTTTTGAAACTCCTTACCTAGTAGTAGCCGTTTACGTCATTGGAAGGAGTGATATCAGTTAAATAAAAATATTTGTTGGTAATTATAAAAGAAACGTTAGTTGTTTTTGCCATCCTCTTTTATCACCCTCTCGCATGCTTCTTCTATATTTTTTTTCATTTTACTCGAATATTACTTTACGGTAAACCAAATTTCTTTTTTCTAGCTCAAAATTTGGGGCATTGTTAAAAGAGAAAATTTGTGAAGCCTTTTAATAACCTAATCAAAATCTATATTTAACATCTCTTTTGATTATTATCCTATCGACAACAAGATATGAAAACAGATGTTACTTTTAACAACGATGAATCTCGCAACGTGATATTGCTGTCACGTGATACTCTTATCTCCTTCATTATGATAAAGTTGTAATGGTCTGTTGAGATTAAACATATGGTAAGAATATAAGCGCAATTTAACAGCTGTAGCCATATGCCATTGTGCCTACACTTGTTAGTTCTGTCCTTTAACTAGTTTATTAACTTGTTTGTGTTCTCTTGTTATCTCCAAGATGTAACAAATGGACATTTGTTCCATAACGATGAGATATTGATGAAATAAAGTATATACATCTAACTTATCAACTTACAAAGGAGTTATTCTTCATGTCCATTTGTCATCATAAAGCACCAAGATGCCATAGTCAAACCAGCCTATCATAAATACTGCGTTACAGTCACGTCTACCCACTTGAGAGAAGATACAAAGCAACAATGGTCATCGTCAGCTGTTCCTCACCGGGTTGCACCTCGAGTGACGAGGAGGCAACAGTCGTGGCAGCATTGCTCAACATTCACGCTCTCTCACACAATCGGCCCACAGCACCACCACCACCCAAACTAGACCCCCCTAAGATTGATGTTGGGGTCAAAGAGGAAGTTTGGAACAGCTTTGTCAGGCGATGGAATGCATTTTACATGGGCTCCGACATCAGCGATACCACTGCGCCGACTCATCTCTTCCAATGCGCATCTGACCCCCTCGGTGATCTCATCTTGAAGACCGACCCAGACATTCAAAACCGCACAGAAGTCGAAATTCTTGCAGCAATGCGATCGTTGGCAGTCATATCCCGGTAGCAAAAAGTGTTCTCCGTGCAGAACTTATGCAGCTGCAGCAGGTCTCTGATGAACCATTCAGAACATTTGCAGCCAAGGTGAAAGGCAAAGCAAAAACTTGCGGTTTCTCGACATCTGCCACATGTCAGTGCAGAAGATTGGTTGTAGCAGACTACACTGAGGAGATGGTGCGCGATGTACTGATGGCTGGCATCGCTGACCTGGACATCAGGCGAGAGGTATTGAGTACTAAAGACCTTCAATCCGAGAGCGCAAACGATATTATAGCCTTCGTTGAGGGACGGAAAATGGCCCGCAATGCCACCCCAGTATCTAACGTCTCTGTCTTCTCTTCATTCAAACGTCGCAAACAACCTACTGCACAGTCAACCCTAACTGTCAGAAATACTGCCACCACGAAAACTGTCCCGTCGTCAGCTGATCTTAACAAATCCATCCCATGTCCTGACTGTGGCAAATCGTTCTTCCCTTACAAATGACGTCATAATGGGAGCATTAACAAAAAGGCACACTCTAAATGTCTTGAGTATTTTAGATCAAGTCGGCCGTTAGAGGTAAACACCAATGAGACCAAAATAATGTCTCAGATATCAACAATATCTCTGGACAACAAAATCTTCAACAAAAGCGAATGGCGCAAGGCAAATGGCACTGACCACCCCCGTGTGTAAGCGTTGACCTTTGTATGATCAACAAAAGCAGTAAAACAGTCTCAATCACAGGTGTGGCCGACACTAGAGCGCAATCGAACCTGTGGGGGTTAAGTGAATTCTATAGTTGTGGATTCTCTCACCGGTTAACATGCGAATACGAGCGGCAAACAAAAACCCGACTAACATCATAGGAGCATTTCAAGGCCTACTCAAAGGGAAGTCACCGAACGGAGAGACCATAACAAGTGTCTCACACATCTATGTCAGTGATGCAGTCAACGATTTCTATCTCTCGTATGACATTATGGTTGACCTCATGATGATTGACCAGTCGTTCCCCACCATCCTAGGTTGTGAATCAGCCAAATCGCAGGCAAAGCCCACCCAACTACAGTCAACTAGGGTTGCGCTAGCTCCTCGCCATCAGAAGAAGGTTCCTGCAAGTGCCCTCAACGTGAGTATGTACCAGCTCGCCCACACAAACTCCCATTTAACCCCATCCCTGAAAACAACGAACAGATGCGAGATTGGCTGTTGGACAGGTATCAATTCTTCAACAGCCATAAAAAAAATGTATTTACGTAAGATGTAAGAGGGGCATTAAATTCAGGTTTAAAGAGAATTTAAAAGTAAGAGAGACAAGAGTTTATCATATATCGTTTACATTAGATCAACAAAATATGTCCTGTTCTAAAGCCAACAGTAAAAATTCCGAATGTGAAAATGTATACAACAGCAGCATCGGCGGATCTAGAGGGTAGCCGCAACTTGTGGAGAAGTGCATTAACATAATTTGTGAATTAAATGCATATTACCAATGGGGTAATCTGAACGATTTTCTTTTATAGTTAAATGGTTAACACTCTCCAAAACAAATTGCGACCACCCTCTAGATCCACCACTGAGCAGATAACTCAATTATCAAACATATTGAGAATGGATCCAGGCTTTGCCCTGCAGGAAAGGTTAATGGCAGACTTGATTTGAGCAGAACTTGTTAGGTTTAACAAAATGACATTACATAAATGAAAGATCTCAAACTGTTTTTCTCACTAAACCACTGCAGGTAGTCACAATACAAAATAGAAGATAAAACGAATGGAAGGATGAATCTTCCCTGCTCCTGATATTATGAAGCTTTCAACTGATTAAAACAACATCACTGTCACTATCAACGTTTTCCTCCTCTTGAAGTTTACTTTTTTTCGCTATATTACCTTCGCGCTCTCCGCTAAGTTTGCGTTTTCTTGCCGACTCATCGTTGACATTGTCTTGTCCAGGTCGCTCTTCTGTAGGGATCAGAGAACTAGGTATCTCACCTTCGACAACAAACAGGCCTTCTATATCTGATCTGTGACGTATTGTAACAATAAGAACGTAGTTCTGAAGAAAGTCATCTCCTTTCAATCTTGTACCGTCACTTATTTGGAATTCTGAAAGTTTCTTAGGCCAATTATCTTCTGTTTCACCTTCCTCACTAGATATTAAAATAGTTCCCTTCCCGTCTTCGATTTCTACATCAGGTGCAACCATACCGAATTTTTCCTTGAAGATTTTTTCTTCCAAATCTTTAACAGTGACTATGTTAGTATCAAGATAAACTGTCACCTCCGGTTTTTGTGCGCACACGTAACACTTCGGATTTGGTACATCCAACTTACAAGGAACTAAAAGTCGATTCTTCGCTTTGACATGCTTGTTTAAGTAAACAGTTCGACAATCTTGTATTTGCCCTGATAAAATCTTCAAAGCTTCCACCACCATCAAACCAGCTATAACGGCGTTTGTGGTAGCGATCGCAGGTATAATGTTGCCTGAGCAAAAAAATGTTTTGCTATATACATAGAATAAAATGACTGGACGAAACAAGAGGATTGTTTCACAACAACAACGTCTCCATCCACTTAACTGACTTATGTAGAACCAGACAGTGAGAAAGTTTCGTCTGCAGTCTTAATAAAGATTCATCGGCAACATTGTAACTTGCTTTTCTCATATATTCTGTAACAGACTTAGAATAATCTCGATTTCTGATAACATTAAGAGAAGTAAAATGCTTCTTACCTGAGATTGACTTGGTATCAAATCTACTCAGCAAGGTAATATGAAATATGTGCGATCTGATATTAGCAACTGCCGCAACAAAATCCATAGCAACTTTATCGTCTTTATCCCACACAAGAGGTTCTTCACTGCTTTTAAAACGTTCCCTTAGCTTTTTAATGCTATCCTCAAAAACATCACAACATTCCTTTAGCCCCCAAACACGTTTATCTGGCAAACCAACAGTTTCTGCTGTGACACCATTCGTATTTGCTTGACAATCCGCCCATTTAACTGGTATGGGCGGTTTTCGCTTTTGCCATAGTTTTTCCATAGATAACAAATATTTTATATCATTATGGAAAAACTTGGTGAACAATTTCTCTGAATCATAACCAATTTCTTTTGCCCATTCTCGTGTGGAAACCCTTTCAATTTCACTGTCTTTAGCTTCACTTGCAGCAATATCGCCAGCTTCAGCCACAAGTTCAGGATCTTGTGTATCAGGAGAAACTTCATTATCAGCATCACATTCACCAAATAATTGATTGAACAGATGCTTCGCCCAAACAATACAGTGTACAGGTTCTGAAGGTGTATTTCGGATTGTACAACCAGGATATGTCTTTTGTGTTGGTTTGGGTTGACATTCGTAACATTCAGTCAAGCCTTTCTTGATGACAGTCACTTGACCTAAATAACCTGCAGTACCACTTTCAACCAATGGTACATTAGATGACAAACACATCCTGTTGACATGACTGCGAGCTGCTTTGTTATCTAATGCATTTAATACGATGTTAAATTGAGCAAAGAAATCTGCATTGTATTCTGGGTTCATTATTGTATCATGCACAGCTGTAATAACGGCGTCTGGCTTGAACTTCAACGCACTTTCTTTCGCGACCAGAGCTTTAGATTTACCAACATGTTTTCTTTGAAATAAAAATTGTCTATTCAGATTACTCACATCAATTGTGTCAAGATCAATTACTCTGATGGTTTTAAAGCCAGTTAGGACCAAGTTTTTCAGTAATTCACAACCTAAGAAAGACATAATGAAAGTTACATAACGAAAATCATTGGGTAACCCAGGAAAGCATGCAATGATTTGTGGTCATTAACAGGAAATAAGCAAATTTTTATAGAGGAATGTTTTGAAAAACTTCTTTTGATTTATTCGATAGAAATTTAATGTAGAATAATCGGTTATCTATCAGAGAGAAAAAACATGTATATGCATAGCAGTGAAAGTAATAAAAAATACATATGTAATAAAATCAACGAAGCAAAAAAAAAATCTCACACTGAAACAAAAAATTCATTGTTTTTGATAAATCCTTTTCATAGAGCTTATCTGGAGAGAGCACTTAACTAAGAAGCACTATAATCGACTGTCTCTAGCAGTCAAAACTATCAAAGCAGCTTGTTTATGATCCTGAATGTGCATTATCCAGAATATAAACTAAATAATATGTTACAACCAAAATATTTAGACTTTGTTACTAGACATGAGCTGACTCAACTGATCAACAAAGTAAACAGAAATATTTATGATGTATTGACCAATACTTGAATAATATAAAAAGAACTGAAGCTGTCCATCCATGTTTCATATGGGAATGAAATATTGCATAATAATAATGTTCATTAAAGATTTTTCTTAATGCACCCTTAGCCCCTTGGAGTTATGGATGTGTTTATGACCAAAACAAATCCTTGTCTAAGAGATGCCCATCAGAAGACATCAGAAATCAACAGATGCAACAGGTCAAAAAGAAAATTCCCTATACAAACGTGAAATTTTAAAGGGCTTGGAGAATATTATATAGAAGACCTGCATTAGTTTAAAGTTTAAATTAAACGCTGCATCATTATAATTCCCTGAGTTATTTATATGTTTCTATGTCAGCAATTTTTTCTTGCACATTTTAATGTCACGTTTCTATGGAGATCAAGTTTGGAGCAAAAACTTTAAACAGCAAAATCTTCTGAACGAAAAATGATCTAACCCGATCTCCCTTATTCGCTTTCCAATGACAGTGACCTTTATGAATTTAACTGTGTCAGCATTTAGGAAATGATAAAGTAAACTAGATAACTCTAAGGGTACATGGCCAACCAACTCATTTTCTCTATCTTCCATTTCCTTATAAATTCTAATTGCAAACTTGTCATATTCCCTTGGTTCTTCTCTAGAATCTGGTTTTGCTGATAATTTTTCGTTGAAAACTGGTGTCCAATTACTTTTATAAACATGATGACCTCGCACGACACTTCTAAATTTGATTCCGTGCAGAAGCTAGAACTTTTCGCGAGTCTCAGCTACCCTTGCCATATCTATCTGGATGAAGACAGAATTGAGTATATCGTTTGTTTTTATCAGGGCGAGTTTTGACTGGAAGTTTGTTTAAAAATGTAAACATTCGAAATCTTACTTTCAAATGGTCTAATTCGAATATTCAAATTCGAACAGCACAGATTTTCACCTGCTAACTAAAACAAACACATTCTTTATCAAGTTTAAAACATGGAGGAATCTCAAGAAATGTCCCACAAGGGAGAAAAAACGCTCTGCTTATTCTATGGAATTTAAAAAGCAGGTTATATGCTTTGCAGAAGAAAATTCAAACCGAGGTGCTGCTGTAAAGTTCCACATAGATGTGAAAAGAGTTAGAGAATGGAGGCAGAAAAAGGATAAGATTGTGACAATGAAATCTAAGCGCAAGAGACCATGGATCAGGGAAAAAATTGACGGATGGACAGCTGGAAGAAAACTTGTTAAAGTGGATCATAGAAAGACGCAGTAACATGCTTCGTGTCTCGCGGAAGTTGATCATGTTTAAAGCCAAGTCAATGTTTGACGAAATGTGTGGTGAAGATAGCACAAAGAAAGATTCTTTTGTGGCAAGTCGCGGCTGGCTGCAGAAATTTATGAAGAGAAATTGTCTCTGATGCAGGTGAGCACAATTTCTAAATTTAGGTAAATCTTTGTCCATTTTAGGTGATCGTCAGTTCAGTGAAACCCTCGATAAGTGGAACATTCAATACGTGGAACCATTTTCTACGGTTCCGTGGAGGTTCCACTTATCGAGAGTAGTGTATATCTGAACGTGTATTGTCCATTTTATCTTTAGACGGCGTACAACAACAGCTCAAAAGGATCCGGCTCAACTCATTATTAAATTGGTGGCCTTTGTTTATCACCTTCGAAGATTGGCTCTCAAAACTGATTTCAACCCTACTGATACATTGCCATGGACGAAACGCCAGTTTGGGCTGACATGGTGAGCAACATTACGGTGAATAAAACTGGTCAGAAGGATGTCACACTTAAAACTACCGGCCACAAGAAGGTACGAGTCAGCGTGTGTCTTGCCGCCAAAGCAGATGGTACAAAGCTGAGACCATTCATTGTTTTTGGTGGCACTATGCGTGAGTCTGCAGCTTTAAATAAGGAATACAACACCAAATTCGTTGTAGCATCATGTGCAAATGGCTGGATGAATGAACAGCTAACTATTCAGTGGTGTCAAGAAATAGTTGGTTCATTTGCATTCCGGAAACAGCTTTTTGTATGGGACACATTTGAAGCCCACATGACGGATAAGGTCAAACTGTCATTAAAAGAAATGAAAGTTGAAAGTGCCCTGGTACCTGGAGGGTGTACTAAATACATCCAGATGTTTATTGGAACAAATGCTTCAAAGGCTATGTCACCGAGATGTATGATGCAAATGGGGTCCACCAGTTTACTGAGGAAGGGAATATGAAACCTGCTCTACGACGCATGGTAGTCAAATGGATTATAAATACATGGAAAAAACTTTCAAAGGATCTCATAATTGATTCATTTAAGGGTTGTGCACTTAACCTCAAAACAGACGGCAGCGAGGACAACAAAATTCATTGCTTCAAAGAGAAGAGGCCATAATGTGAAGCAAGCGCAGAACTTTAAATGGATCAAACAATGTTGCTAAACGATCCTCTCAACGAAATGGATGCAAACCCATTCGAAGATTCTACCGATTCCGATATTGAAGATGCCAATGTTTGTTTTAATCTTCTTGATGAGGACGCTGAAGATGACGATTTTGTTGACATTGATTTGTAATTTTCTCATTATAAAAGAAGATTATAATCAGAAAAGAATATCACACTGAAATTTTTTAATAAACACCTCCCTCTTATTAACACCTCCCTCTAATAGAGCCGGCAAGCCGGATTAAGTCATGTTATCAAGTCCGTTGTCTCTGATGTATTTTCCCAGAAACATTTCTCAAGTTGTTGTTCTGATTTTCCACTTTTGGCAGTGTTTTACTAGTGTTCAAGGTTAATAGTAAAAAAAGTGAAAGTCTCATGTCTAATAGATCTAATCTTGAATCAAAAAAACTCTTCCCGACTCATATAAACTCATATAAACTTGCCCAAATGGTGTCTTGCTCTGCATCAATTAAATTTATTTGAATTTTTTTAGTTTTCCTGACTAAGATCAACCTTAAAGCCAAAATTTACCAAAAACCCATTATACCCCACCCTACTCCATCAAACGACAACATAATATTGAAAGCAAAAATAGAAACATGTCTGCTACATACAAACCACAAAAACCTTTCATATTGAACTGCTAATCAAGCTAACAAAACTTATCTTAATCACACATAAATAAATTGACTGTACCATGGAGACTTTCATCATATTACTCTTTCAATGAGATAGTTGCAATGTCTATGGCATGAAACCAATTTTAAACACACGTGTGTAAAAAGGATATTCTCCATGAATTTAGTATATATACTTTTCCTTTGTTACGATATAAGCCGTGGACACAGGTTTCAGGATTCGGATGCAAATATGTTTTTTGAACAGTAACAGTGGAATCAAAACAGAATATTTGTTTTTTAACCAAGGATAACCTTATTAAGTGAATGTGCGTCACACTTATTTTAGATACATTATATACCTTCTTAGTTGCACTAGAGACAAGACACATTTTTCACGATTAGTAAAGCACTTGGGTGACGTCAGTTTTTTTATGATTTTTTATTATCAAACACAATGTTTTTCGGGAAAAATCTTGGGAGCCAATAGAGACAATTGAAGTTTTTTGGGGGTCCGGGAAACAGGCGATGGGTTGACAAAAGTTATGACGAGTATAAAAATGATGATTTAAAAAAAATTAATGATGTTTAAATCAATACAGTACATAGCAAGTTTTCTTAGACCAAGTCAACCAACAGGTCTTCCTACGGGCACTCTGAGTGAAAGGTTTTCTGTACAGACCAGCCAATTTCCATGAATTATGTCTATTCTGAAAATTAGTCATAATCCCTTTTAGCTATTGTGGGCATGTTTTGGTTTCATATCTGAAAATTTTATAGAAACGTTTGAACAAAAGCATGCTCCAATTTTTTTTCAAAAATTCTTTGGGATGACGACCTGTTCTGTCTGTGTAATCTCAAAAAGCAAACTGACGAGAACCAAAAGCTTTCTTTTAGCTAGTGTAAAGTAGACGGAATTTTGAGATTTTCCCTGTAACCTGACTATATACATGACTATAAGTATCAATACCTATTCCCCCTGCACCAACCATTAACAAATTTGAATCTTCAATTGCATTTCTCAAAGGTCCATTTCCCGCCATCTTTGATCGAGTACACACGCACAAACTAAACGTGATCTAACAACGACCTTTTCGTCGAAAAAAAAAAAAAAAAAAGTTGCGACGAATTTTTTTTTTTCAATCGTCGTAAACGCCAGGTCTGAACGATGCTCGAAGGCTGGCCTTTCTACCCACCAACTTAGAACTTGGTGGTAGTAGAGATGTCGTTAGAGATGGGTATCACATTGCTCTATCTACACTGGTAGCCAGTATGTCGATTAAGAACAACTTTTTCGTGTCCACATACACATCACTTTTTACACCACGCCCTAATGTAGTCTCGATTTCATTCATGAAATCGACGCAACGAGCTAATACTGGTTCCCACCGTTTTCGAATAAAGGAAGAGGTCGTCAGACTTCAACCTCTTCTCTTTTCAAAGCTTTTTCGACAATATTGTGGTATGAAAATTCATGCCCAACGAGTTCTTTGTTGTAAAATCGTTGGAAAGTAGACGCCGAGAAGCAGACAAGAGAAGCACCCTTCATGGTTGAGTGTGCAGTAAAAATATAATAAATATATATAGTGTCAACACCTATAAGGGAGAGAACTTCCCGTAACCATCTTGGAACAATAGTAGAGGCAGTAACAGCCATGTGGGGTTTGATATGACCTACTAGAAACTGTGGGTCAGACACATTCCAAATTTGTCTCCTGGTCAAATAGGCATCACAAACACACACATAGTTTTTTCTCATGGTTAAACCTGTAGACTTTCAATGTAGTTTTACATTTGCTAAGACGGCAAGTTAGTACGTTTTGTCAGATTGTAATAAATAGAAAGTTGCTTAACTAGGTGAGTGACAGTCAAATTTCAGATACACGAGAAGCTGTTAATAGCATAGCCACTTTAAGACTCAAAACTTTATCCGATAATTCGAGATTATGTGGCAGCTCCCGTATATACTGCCAAACCTCCTCTACATCCTATATAAAGTTTAATCTTGGTGTTGAAGGCCTCTGAAAGCTGATCTGGAATTCTAGGGTGTTCCCCAACAACATTTTCAGTTGGGTCGTGATACGCAGAGATAGCAGATCTGAATGTGCCAGTTTGCATGTTGCAGTCCTTGGTGAAAAAGATCAGCTAGAAAGTCTATTTTGTAATATATATAGGACATCTAATGGGACAAAGGTTCCGTTCAGAACACCAGCTATTCCACTCTTTCCAAGACGATTCGTAATTGCTTATGGTCCCAGACCACCTGGTAGCTGTGATAATGGTAGCAGCCCTTTTTGATACGCCTTCTGTCTCCAGACTTTTCCTGAAATGGTCCAGGCCACCAGACGTAACGACCCTTTTTGAACTATTCGATGATAACGCCCTGTGCGGTCCCGCAACAAATTTTCCTGTTGTGGAAGAAGAAGTGGATTTTTTACAGACATCTGAAGTAAGGCTGGAAACCAAGAACCTTCTTTTCTGACATGTTAAAGGTTTTCAATGATTTATCCGTTGCTCCTTTTTTATCTTTGACTAAGGTCCCCTGTCCTTGTCCCTTGGCAAGCTGCTCCCCAGCCCTCCTTAGATGTATCTGAACTGATGATCCTGGGCAAGATATTAATGTTTTTCTATTACAAAAGATTTTGAAGCCACCATTTCAGTTCCTCCCTTGCTTGTGGGTTGAGAGACAAAATTCCTTCGAAAGACTTCTGCTTCAAAAGTTCCCTTATTTGTTGTTGTTGTAGGAACAACAAGGGAGGGTGGGGAGTATCTCTATTGCTGTGGAGGAGAGTTTCCCAATTAACTTGGTCTGTTCCCGTACTGTCACTTGAGCTTCATTTATAACATGAAATAACATAAGTCGTTGTAAGAGACACATCGCACTCGTTGAAATTCTAAATTGATGTTAAAATTGTATTATATGTACTTTTTCTGAAGGGAAACAGTCATTAATTTGGAATCCACTGTAGAACTGTAGAACTTGGGTTGGTTCCAAAACTGACTTGGGTATGTTTATGAAGAAATCCAGATATTGCAGGAGGAAGATTAGGGAGTCCCTTGCTGTCAGCAACTCCTCTGGTGATTTCCCCAAGAAGCATGTCGTCGAGGTATATTATTATCCACCTGCTCTGTATCACTGCATCAATAAACGTTTTTTTTTTCTTTTTTTTCTTTTTTTTTTAAGAGTGCCTAATTTAAAATTCAATTATGGGCCCTTTGACAACATGTAGAGCATATACTTCAAAATTCATTTATAATATATACATATAATTTTTTTTTTCCCTCTCGTTCGGTGCTCCCGAACAATAAACGTCAAATTTCCTTATAAACGGCTCGTACAACTTGTGCTCAACCAGAAGCAGATTCGAAGTCACAACCTCTGGTAAAACCAATCTTTTATCAGTGTAACAATACACTCAAAAACGAAGAGAGATAAAACTTCAATTTTTTATTAGCTTTTGTTTTAAAAAAGTTACGCGCTCTAACATGGGTGCTATCAAAGGTAAGGGGGAAATAGTTTCTCTTCTTAATAAGATCACACGGGAGGAGAGAAAAAAAGGCACGTGCTAAATGAATAAAGTGAATAAAAGAAACGTTCGATCTGAAGCGCATAACATTTAAAAAAAGAAATTAAGTTATTCTAAGAAAAGCAAAAAAATATTTTGTTTAATGATATTCTTTTTTTACCTATCGGTTTTTAAACATTTTGATTGCTCGAAAAAAATGTTTACCCGTTACAAACAGTCAGGCAAGGATACATTAGGATACACTGGCAAACATGCTGCCACGTTCTGCCACTGCTGCTTTTTGTCCAAACTGTTTAATCAGTTAGTTTCTTTGTATTTAGTTGATGTATTGTTTTCAAAGCCAAGTCAACGTGGAATATAAAACTAGCAATAATAATAAAAACAAAACGTTATTCCTATTAGTTCATCAGCCAAAAAAAGTCACGTTCGATTGGGATTGCAATGTATTTGCTCTGAACTCACGTCGCACACAAAAAAGAAATAATTTCGCTCACAACTCAATCTACCATTATGCGTGACTTACAAACAAACAAACAAACAAACAGACGGAGAATCGGCTATTAATTGCCCCCGCAGCGAGCGTAAGCGAGCGAGGAGGCATAGTAGTTTCACGAGATAGGCGAATGTCAGTTTCCGATTTTGTTCTTCATCATCATCATCTTCTTCATCCTCCAACTTTCGTGTTGACGTTACACGGTGGAATACAATTATTAGCTGACTTTGCTTTTTTCCCGTTTCAAAGCATGGTACTGTAAGTGGGAGACAAAATGTTTTTCTCTTTCCTAATTTATTACTAGCATGTAGCTTTAGCTAAAAAATGCCCCCGCGCTCAAGCATTCCAATGTGTACACACAGCAAGCTATACATTGCAAGCTATACAACGGAAACAAAAACAAATTTTTGTCCGCAAACTCAAAAAAATCCAGATGAATGTTTTTGCAAGTCTTTACACAGAAACAAATTATACATTTAAACTTTTGTTAACATTGTATAAACTAAACACAATAAAAACAAGAAGAATTGCGAGCATGATCATTTCGAAATGGGAGATCCGATTTGAAAACTCCTTGACGGATGGTCTTCACGGTTTTTCACTTACGTTGTAATTGAGTTAAACTTTCTTTAGGATAACTTTTTTTTATTGATGCTAATATACCTTTCAAAAAGTGTAATAAAGGCTTAACAAGTAATATCAGAAAGTATTTGCTACAAACAAAAGAAATGTGTGAACTGAAACCATGGATACGTATTTTATAATCAAAACAAGATTTGTTAAAGAAATTCTGTAAGAGCCAAAAGAAAAAAAACAAACTTTTTTAAAAAAAAATCAAAGCAAAAAATCCATTAGAAATCTGCGTTTTAAACTTTGATTCAAAACAAAAAGTAGCCAATGTTTATAAAAAAAAACAAGAAGAAAATGTAAAAAGCTTTTACTGATCATGATCACACACTAGTATGATTAGGTTTGGCGCGAGGTGGACAGTTCAAATAGAAAAACACGAAAAAAGACAATTTGTAATATAGCTTTCTTGCATACACAGAAATCCAATTAAAATCTTTGCCAAAAATTAGTGCGTTGAACAAAGTTTATTGAATGAAATATTTAGAGCTGAAACATATATATACAAAAATAAAATGTATGGTTGGCAAAATTTCAGATTTCAAGCTGTGCTTCAAAATCCTTGTCGTTCACTTCACTAAAACAACACAAAAGTAACACGAAAAATGTCTAAGCAATTTTAGCATACGATCTTCCTAAATAACATAGTATAATACAATAATAAATTAGGAAAGAGATACGAAAAAACATTCTGTCTCTCCCACTTACAGTACCATGCTTTGAAACGGAAAAAAAGCAAAGTCAGCTAATAATTGTATTCCACCGTGTAACGTCAACACGAATGTTGGAGGATGAAGATGATGATGATGATGATGATGATGAACAAAATCGGAAACTGATATTCGCCTATCTCGTGAAACTACTATGCCTCCTCGCTCGCTTACGCTCGCTGCGGGGGCAATTATATTATACTATGTTATTTAGGAAGATCGTATGCTAAAATTGCTTAGACATTTTTCGTGTTACTTTTGTGTTGTTTTAGTGAAGTGAACGACAAGGATTTTGAAGCACAGCTTGATATCCGAAATTTTGCCAACCATACATTTTATTTTTGTATATATTTTAACTCTAAATTCTTCTTTCAATAATTTTGTTTAATGCACTGATTTTTGGCGGATCTTCCCTTCAAAAGATTTTAATTGGATTTCTGTGTATACAAGAAAGCCATATTACAAACTGTCGTTCTTCGTCTTTTTCTTCTTTGACTGTCTTCCAAACCTAGTGTGATCATGATCAATAAAACCTATATATTTTTTTCTTGTTTTTTTTATGTAAACTTTGGCTATTGTTTTGTTTTAAATCAAAGTTCGAAACGCATTGGATTTTTCGCTTTAATTTTTTTTTTGAAAAAGTTTTTTTTTTTTTGGCTCTTACAGAATGTTTTTAACAAATCTTATTTTAATTATAAAAATTATAAAATATGTATCCATGGTTTCAATTCACACATTTCTCTTGTTTGTAGCAAATACTTTCTAATATTACTTGTTAAGCCTTATTTACACTTTTTGAAAGGTATGTTAGCATTAGTGTAACTTAGACCTAAGAGATAAAAAAGTAACAAAGTTTTGTGCATATTTTCATCTGTTTAAAAGTGTAGACCTATTTGGTTTGCATATTGCAAGTTGGTTTTGAAATGCCAAAAACTGATTTTGTCGAAATATTTAAGCATATAACTTTGCCTCATATCAGGTCCCAAATCAACCTAAACATTCTTTTTTCGGTCAAAAACTTGTTTTCGTTTCCGCTGTTAATGTATAGCTTGCTGTCTGTATAAATTGAAATGCTTGAGCGCGGGGGCATTTTTAGCTAAAGCTACATGCTAGTATATAGACTAGCCGCCAAGGCTGCGTCGCTCAACGCCCATGTTCAGCCTGGGTTGACTTCACGAAAAATAAAATTAAGGAATTGGTAACCGAAAGTGTTCCCATAGTGTAGAGCTCGAAAAACTGATCAAAAAAATGTATGGGATCGTTCCGCTACGATCAACCGTTATAGAGATGTCATCGTTCAAAGATTTCGATGACGCCACAGACCCGTCCCCCTAAAAAATTAGACCCAAATTTTTCGTCACCCCATTGCCTGTATCGCGGACCCCAAAAAACGTCAGTTATCCCTATTGGTTATCGAGATAATTTTCCCGGAACGTCGCATTCGATTAGGGTCTCAATGCAATGGTTTCACACTTACGTCGCGCGCAAGAAGAGAAATAATTTATGTGTGATATTACATTGCTGACTCCCCGATTTCTTTCGCAGTTCACATCTACCATTTTGCTTGACTTACAAACAAACAAACAGACAAACAGAGAATCGGCTATCAATATACACCAATTCGACACGGCATTCTAACATTTTTAATTTCTGCGCGGTCAAGATCTGGGAACTAAGAGTTTTGGCTAGAAAACTTCAGTTGCTGTTAAGATGCTTTATAAAGTAGAAATATTATGCCTAAGTCGGTATTAATTACTATCAATACAGTATTATGGAAGGATGAAATTGTGCAGTAAACAGTTGTTGTGATGACACATCAAGGATTTAAAATAGAGAGCTGAATCTTTTCCCATCATTGGAGGGAAAACTAGAAAGGAATGTTGTTGTTTTTGTGTTAGAACCACCATACAAACTTTGTTGTTTCCCTAGTGTTTTGAGGAATGGCGAAGCTAGAAGGAGATGGATACAAACTTTAAAGCGGATAGATCGGTTTGGAAACCTTGTTCAAGTGATCTGTTTTCTCTGGTATATTATTGATATCAACATCATCATCAAAATGGTATCCCACCACAGCTAACTACTCTGATCCTACTTTGAAGTTAGGTTATGATAAACCTGTGAAAAAGACAAGGAGAACTTCAAAGTCTAGTTTCCCGCTTGCTGTTTGGTGACTGTCATCTGGTCCAGCTATCAAAAACAGATAATAATTGCAAATGTCAAAAACACATTTATTTTGGCTGAATACATGACAAGCAGTTATGTATGGACACACTTGTGAATGAAAGTGTTGTTTTTCTCACCTTTGCTAGTTGCCAAATCATTCCTTTTTATGTTACATGACATGTGTTGAAAAAATAAATGTTAAATGTTGTTATTCTTACAAAAACTCCGGATTTTTTATCCATTCACACACTCTCAGACATTTTAATCCAATCAGACTTAAATAAAAGGTGAACAAAGTAATATTTCTTACTGTGAATTTCAGAAAGCTAAGAATTATTCCTTTAACCAATCAAACTCAAGAGCAAAAACAGTTGGCCTATGATCTTGCAAGAAAATATCAAAATATCGTTCGTACAAACAAAATATGAGATAAGATTTGAAAAAATTTTTATAGAGAAAAATGTTTATAACTTTTTTTATTGGTCAGTAGAAGAATGTTTATCCAAATATGTATGTTTTTGTTATGATATGAAAAGCCTAAGCCCTCAAGGGATGGGAAAGAAATAACAAACAACAAAGAAGTAAGGGTGCCAAGCCTTACTCTGAATCAAAATAATGTATTTTTTATAAATGTGTGGCTATAAAAATAGCCATTTTTCTTGAGTTGATTCTTTCCCCTTGGATTTTTAGTTAATCAAAGTATGCTTTAAATACTGTTTTTGATTGCAGGAAACTAGTTCAAGTTTAACCAAATACCACATGTTGCCGTCAAAATCTTGTGATCGATAACATAACTGTGAGGGTATCCATATCATAAAATAAGAACATTCCACTCTGTAGTGGCTGTCTGGACAAGACATAGTGTGTAGCATCAATGACTTTTACTCAACACAAGCTTGTCGTCTTCTCTCTATAAGTATGGCAGCTTTGCTTCAGGATCATAGGCCAGAATTTAATCCCCTCTTGTTCATTTAACCCAGTTATCAGTAAGGGAATTAGGACCAGGAACTGTAATGTCATCCAGCTTCAACTTGTGTTGGTATTCCATTTTCAATTCCTTCTCAATTTCAGTGAAGACATAACAGGCTGAACATCTCAGCCAGCAGCAGCAAAAACACGAGCAACCAATTCTTGCTTTCTTCCAGTAGCCTTTCGCACTCTGAGTTTTAAACATTTCTTAAGTTCTTCTACACTCATACGAGATATCATATCGTAATCCATTTTTTAAATTTAAAAACAGTAACAGTAAATTCAAGTAAGAGAGAGATGATTTTACTTCGTCTTCTCAAGTTAAAATGGCTTATTTTTGATCCGCTATATTTTCTAGCCAAGCTAATTAGATCCAGACCTCTAAAAATAAACGCGGAAAAATCGTGTCGAATTGGTGTATATATAGATGTCATTAGATTTACATTAGACAAGGCAAAAATTCAACCACATAAACTACAGTGTGTCCACTAGCTTTAGAAGCATATAACGTTTTAAATTTTTATCAAATCAATGCAATTTTCATACCGTTAGAAAAAATATCTTTCAAGGATTCCGAAAATATAAATTCGATATTGTCGCATTAAGTGAAACCTGGCTTAAAAATAACAAAACTCAGCTTCAATATGTACAGATTGATGGTTATAAATCTGAATTTAAAAATAGGGAGACAAAAACCGGTGGCGGAGTTGGTTTCTACATTAAAGAACATATGAGTTTCAAGGTTCGACACGATCTTGGAAGAATTGATGAATCGATCGAAATGCTCTGGATCGAGGTTCAAGGTAGAAACAAAAATACGCCGTTTCTTATTGGAGTAGTATATCAACCAAGCTCAAATGAAACCGAAAAACTTGTTTGGCTTGAAAGATTTGAGCGGATTTTAACTGAGATCTACATAAAATGGAGTGGTGTTATAATCATTACTGGTGACTTGAATATTGATCTTTTAAATGGAAACAAACAATCACAAAGCCGATACAAAGACATTTTGCACTCATTTTCATTACGTCAGCATGTAACCAAAGCAACAAGGAAGTCAAAAATCGTTGATAGATCATATTATTAGTACGATACCAAATGGTGTTATTCATCAAGACAATCTGCATACTGAAGAAATAAGCGACCATGATGCTCCGTATGTAATTTTCAATGTCAAAAAAGCAAAGTACACACCACGCTACAAGTTTATACGTAACGAAAAAGCTCTTGATATGAATAGCTATGTATCTGATTTTCAGCAACTACCACTTAATTTAGTATATTCATTCGATGACCCAGAAGATCAAGTCTCGATATTCAATAAGTTAATTATAGATTGCATCAACTCTCATGCTCCTTTAAGAAAAGTAAAAATTCACTAGACCGGTAGCTCCTTGGATGAATGATCAAAAAATCGTAAATCTCCAGAACGACTTAGACTTTCAACGTACTATTTATCGCAAGGATAAATCTGAGAGTAATCATACCAACTACCACCAGAAATAAACTCAAAAGAACTATTAAAGAAACTAAAGCTAATTTCTTACGCAAAGCACTCTCGGAGAAACAGCCAGCTAAAGTCTGGAATACTGTTCATAGAATATTAAACAAACAGAATGATCGCATAACACTTCACCCCACAGATATTAATAATTATTTTACATCCTTAAGCTCTCGCCTAACTGGTAAAATGAATGAACCATGTGATTCTACTAAATTCTTTGAAAATATCTCCGATGACGTAAATGCAGATACGTTTAAAATCAAGCATACCAACTACGACGAAGTTAGAAATATTCTTCTCGAAATAAAAAATGACTGCTCCACAGGCCATGATGGCATTCCAATACGATATTTGAAACCAGTTGTAGATGATGTCACTTCACCATTGGTTCATATTATTAATACCTGCATCGACAATAGAGTTTTCCCAACAACCTGGAAAATAGCACGAGTATGCCCAGTACCAAAAGTGGACCATGCGAAAGATGTTACAGAGTTTAGACCGATATCAATCCTTTGCATTTTGTCCAAAGTTTACGAACGAGTCATATTACATCAACTGTGTCACTTTTTAGAAGTTAAAGCACACTACAACCAAACCCAGTCAGGTTTTCGAAAAGGACATTCCACTACTACATTATTGTTAAAACTACGAGACGATATTCAGCGTGCTATGAACACCAGTGAGGTAACTCTTGGAATTTTACTCGACTATTCCAAGGCATTTGATACGATAGATCATCTGACGTTATTAGAAAAACTTCACAAACTAGATTTTTCTACACAAGCTTTAAATCTAATTCATAGCTATGTCTCAGAAAGAAAGCAGTTTGTTCAAGTAGACGACAAAAGTTCATCCGTTAAACCTAACAACTTTGGTGTACCGCAGGGCAGCATTTTAGGTCCTATCCTATTCAATTTATATACAATTGATCTTGCAGAGAATGTTACCTGTGATACCTTACAATATGCTGATGATTCCACCCTATACAAACATTCAAAACCGAAAAATCTAACAAAATGTATAGAAGAATTAGAATCTGATCTAAGAACTGTATCAACATGGTCTTCTAATAACAGCTTGGTCTTCAATGACCCTAAAACAAAGTTTATGCTATTCTCAACTACTCAACTAAGCAAGAGACATAATCTAATCAACGAAAACCTTAAAGTAATGCATAATGGCAAACGTATTGAAAGAGTTACTACAAAAAAGATTCTGGGAATTCATTTTGATGAAAACCTATCCTGGTCATGTCACGTAAATAATGTAATTCAATCTTCTTATGCGACACTTAGAAGTCTTCGTCAATTTAAACGCTTCACACCATATAAAGTTCGTAAATCTCTGGCTGAAACTTTGATTATATCAAAAATTAGATATTGCTTAGTAGTATACAGTCAGCTACCAAAGTATCAAATTCAACGGCTACAAAAAACACAAAATACGGTTGCTAGCTATGTATTAGGTCGATACGTGAAAGAACCTGATATGATTAGAACATTAGGTTGGTTACCTATTAGTGAATTAATAAACTTTTCTATTGCAAATTGTTGCTTCTCAGCCTTACACGATCGAAACTGGCCGAAATACCTGTCTGTCAAACTACAAGAATCTAAGAGAACAACTAGAAGAGATATTGAAATGATGGTTGAACATGGTGAAAAAAACACCTTTAATGATCAAGTTTTTAATACTTTTAATAATTTACCAAAAGCTATTAGAGTAATTAATAATAAAAAAGTATTTTACAGGGAAGCTAAACGATATTATAGTGATAGAGCTCTTGCTAGAGTTTTATCTCTATAATATTATATGGCGTTTGTAATAGAACTTTGGTATATTCTTCCTGATTTGCTGAAGCTACTCTTCCCTTTTCAAGTGTGTTTGGTGAATACTAGTACTTTTGTCATCTTATTTCTGCCATAAATTTTTTTAAACTTTTAATACGAAATATTTAATGTGGTAATCTAAATTTTTATCTCTTTATACATTTATTTATGGTTTATTTATAGTTAATCTCCTATTTGTGAAAATATATTTAACAACGTTTCGGCCGTACGACGGCCATTTTCAAGTGGAAAACAATACAAGTGTGACAATATATACAAGAAGTCGTACGATACGGTAAGGTCGTACGATCATACGATCAAAAAATTCCCCCAGGGACAAATCAACCATCCGAAAATAGAAATAATGGCAATGATGCTATATTCCGATTGAGGATAGGCTTGTCCCTACGGATTAACAAGCTTTCTTTCAATTCTAAGTCAAAATTGTTGCCTGCGGAGGAGAGTATAGAAAAATTCTCAAATGTAGGCTTATTTTTACAATGTACTACATGCTCCGAAATAGCGCTATGGTTTTGTAATTTAACGGCTTTTCCAGTTAAGGCCGAAATTCCCATATGTTCGCAGGCTCGTACTTTCAAATGTCGCATAGTTTTACCATAATAGATGGCATTGCAGCCATCGCACTTAAATTTATATACAACATTTGAGCGCAGAGTCATTGGGGTACGGTCCTTAAAACGAAAAAAATCGCTAATTCTACTACTAGATTTAAAAATTACCTTAAGCTGACAACAAGGAAGGTTTTTATTAAAAGTACTAAGCAAACGAGTTCTTAATTTCAAAGATAATTTACCTAAATATAGCAAAACAAGAAATACTTCTAACTTAGGCACAGTAATGACAACTTTCCTCTCTCGAAACATTCTGTCAAGAAATGACTTAATGCATCGATCAATCAAGTTGGATGGGTAGCCATTTCTCATCAGTATGCCTCTAAGATCTTGTATCTCCAAGTGGAACCTAGAAAAATCAGATACGATATTAAAAATTCTGAAAATCAAAGTCAAAATTAATCCATATTTATATTCGTCAGGCAAAAAACTACAATAATTTGTGTAGACACCACTGAAAGTGGGCTTCCTATAAATAGTTGTGACAAACTTGTTAAATTCACGAATAACAGAAACATCAAGAAAAGGAAGACGATTTTCAAATTCCACTTCAGAAGTGAAAGATATGTTGATGTGTTGCCTATTAAGGTAGTCCTGAAAGAGAGGCAAGTGGCTAGGAGATGAAAAAAGCACAAAAATATCATCAACATATCTTCTTTAATACACAGGTTTAAACTCTGACGGGCAATTACGCAACCAAATTTTCTCATTATGCGAAAGAAAAGCATTGGCAAGACTGGGACCAAGTGGCGAGCCCATAGCAACACCATCAACTTGTTTATATAACTGACCGTCAAAGGTAAAATGTGAATTTTGAGTAGCTAGAGACAGAATTTTTCTAAAGTCATTCTTGCATAAGTTATTAACAACATCTTGGTTTTCAAATAAATCTTCTACACAAATATCGATTGTTTCTTGCAAAGGAATGTTAGTGAACAGAGAGTCAACATCTAAGCTAGCCATATGAAACCTACCATCCTGTTTCCTAATTTCTTCAGCAAACGAGAAGGAGTCAGAAACAGTATACTCGTTAGATGTTAAAGGAGACAAAAGCGGAACAAGAAACTTGGCTATTTTATAGACAGGAGTGTTGATAGCTGATAAAATAGGTCTAAGGAGGGCTACCATTAACAACACGTTTATGTACCTTACAAAGTCCATATAACAAACCTAGCTTCGACCCAGTTGGTTTCAATTTATCGTATAATTTCTTGTCGATAGAGCCATTATCCAACAAAGTTTTTAACACAGCAGTAACTTGTTTTTCTTGATTGATGAGGAAGTTTAACTCTTTTTCACGAGGACAGTCGATTTTTATAAATTTTGTATGATCACTTAAGATATCCATAATTTTACTGACATAAGTCTCTTTATCGATCAGAACAACTGAGTTTCCCTTGTCAGATTTTTGGATAATTATATCGAGCTCGTGTGATAGTGAAAACAAGGCTTCCAACTCTTCATCACTCAGATTCCGTGGCTTTTTGGATGAGTTGTAAGTCTCAAATGTAGAAATGGCGCAATCTTTGATACGTGCTTTGACTAAATCTCTGGTTTCAGATGACATTTTTATATCTTTGATACTGCGATAAAGTTTTTCAAAAGAAATCATATAATCTGCATATTCGATTTTAGAAGGCGGAATAGCAAAATTTAAGCCTTTTGCTAATAATGATTTCTCAGCATCCGATAATAAGTGGGACGAGTAATTGTGAATAACATCATCAGGATTGTGTTTTGTTGACATTGATTGAAGACCAAGGTTTGCCAGCTTCT
The DNA here is from genome assembly GCA_027922465.2 of Turritopsis dohrnii. Classification (NCBI taxonomy): domain Eukaryota; kingdom Metazoa; phylum Cnidaria; class Hydrozoa; order Anthoathecata; family Oceaniidae; genus Turritopsis; species Turritopsis dohrnii. The sequence goes on from BQMF02000295.1 coordinate 262,062, forward strand.
TTTTGTGGGTTTCATCATTCTTCTTGAGAATTTTGTCATTTCGCGCAAGGAAAAGACAAGTGACATGTGCAAAGTCAATATATGATAAACTTTCCTTAAGTGAAATGTGTTGCGATTTCAGTTGTTTTTCAAAATTATGTATTTTTGTCTTTTTGAACTGAACTTCCGCTTTTAGTAGACTCTGTTGGGATTTTCGATAAGCTTCAGAATTCTTGTTGCTCAGTTTGAACTCTAAAAACCGAGGAGTTAATCCATGATGACTACATGGTTCCAGAAACTGAAGATCAAGCTTTGCCTTTCTAAGTTTATAGTCCGTTTTTTCGAACTTTCTACACAACTGTACAGTCACATTTCCGTATCTTTCACGTAAATTTTCGTTGATGGACTTACCACCAGGAAATCGGATTCTGATCAAGGCATACTGATGAGAAATGGCTACCCATCCAACTTGATCGATCGATGCATTAAGTCATTTCTTGACAGAATGTTTCGAGAGAGGAAAGTTGTCATTACTGTGCCTAAGTTAGAAGTATTTCTTGTTTTGCCATATTTAGGTAAATTATCTTTGAAATTAAGAACTCGTTTGCTTAGTACTTTTAATAAAAACCTTCCTTGTTGTCAGCTTAAGGTAATTTTTAAATCTAGTAGTAGAATTAGCGATTTTTTTCGTTTTAAGGACCGTACCCCAATGACTCTGCGCTCAAATGTTGTATATAAATTTAAGTGCGATGGCTGCAATGCCATCTATTATGGTAAAACTATGCGACATTTGAAAGTACGAGCCTGCGAACATATGGGAATTTCGGCCTTAACTGGAAAAGCCGTTAAATTACAAAACCATAGCGCTATTTCGGAGCATGTAGTACATTGTAAAAATAAGCCTACATTTGAGAATTTTTCTATACTCTCCTCCGCAGGCAACAATTTTGACTTAGAATTGAAAGAAAGCTTGTTAATCCGTAGGGACAAGCCTATCCTCAATCGGAATATAGCATCATTGCCATTATTTCTATTTTCGGATGGTTGATTTGTCCCTGGGGGAATTTTTTGATCGTATGATCGTACGACCTTACCGTATCGTACGACTTCTTGTATATATTGTCACACTTGTATTGTTTTCCACTTGAAAATGGCCGTCGTACGGCCGAAACGTTGTTAAATATATTTTCACAAATTTACAGTCTTGTTATTCAAATTTAATCTCCTATAGTGGGTGCGTCTTGGCCAGCTTGCATATTGCTATATTTCCTCTATTTGCCCAGTTCATCCAGGCTAAGATTCTTTCAATTTAATTTCATAAGGTTTCTTATTGTCGTACTCAAATCAATGACATTCTCAAGTTGTGTCCTACATTTTATTCAGTTTGTTTTAATCTCGATATATTAATTTACATACTAATAAAGATATATATTTTAGTATTTTTATTTTTATTTTTAAGTTGTAGGGAGAAGAACCATTTTGTAATTAATGGATCCCAAATATATGATTTAATAATAAAATGTAATTTTTCATTTGTGATATTTCTTATTTAAGAAAATAGGCGTATTTATACTGAGACGGAGAAATTGAGACGGATAGAATAATTGCAAAAAACATTTTTCTGTCTGACAGTATAAATCAGAAAAAAACAGTTAGACGCAGTGCCGTAGACACGAAATTTTTTTTAGAGGGGCCCTGATGTTTAGTATCTAAGGAGGCCCCACCATGGTTGGCGCCGAGGGGACCGAAAATTTTGGGGATTTTATACCCTCTAGATTAGCTAAAACTGCATTTTTCGAAAGTCAATTTTAAACAATTGGATATCCAAAATGACATGAAACTCTAGTATATTTTCAAGTTTCTAAGAGACTACCTTTGTTATAAACTCTGCATATATCCCATTACATTTTTGATAAGTACTACGATGGATATTGAAACAAAAATAGTAGCAAATGCTTTATAGCGCGAAGTGTCCAAAGATGTTTTTTCTTGTGTCGTATTTGTCGATGAACTCATTCGCAACAGCTTTTAAGTCCAGTTTATCATCAGCATCTTTGTGGATGTGAAGAACGAGTAAGTTATCTTTTCTCTTTATTGTTGTTATCATTCCTTTGAATCACCATAATGCAACGCTTGCTGTATTGATTTACCCTGTTATTTCGTTGTGTCGCGCGTGTCACCTCAAATGTGCAGTAAAAGGGGGAAATATTAAGCAAATATAAAGGAAATAAGGAAATGCAGACAACTCGAGAAGAAAACTTTATTTCTGATCTAAATCTAAAAAAAACCCATAATTTGAAAAAAATTTTTAGCACGAAATTCTGAAAAGATCAGAAAAGTTTGTATTTATTGTGGAAAGTGCGCTTAAAATCTTTTATATTTTCATAACTTCATATTCCTAGCGCCTTTTCGAAATTCTTTACAAGCAGCAAAACTTGTAAGTTATAGTCTGTTCAAAAAATATGTGCACTAATTTCAGTTACCATGTGGAAACCAGATTTAACAAATTACATAAATTCCCTTGAGCCTGGTTTTTATATAAAAGCTGAAATCAGTGCATATAATTTATGAACAGACTTTAATATGATAATGAGGGAACAAGTCGTAACTTAAATAAAAGGAGAAGTGGCAGCAAAATATCCAGCAAGTCTAGTGATACAACAACCACGAAGTATTTCGTGCAGGAACAACCCGACTGGACTGTCCAAGAGTTCTTTTAACAATATTGTTAATAAAGATTTAAAATGGCACCCATATAAAATTCACATCATGCAAAAGCTAAAAATTCCTGATTTCAGAAGAAGATTACGATTTTGTCAGTGGTTTCAGCAGCAAGCCCGTAATATTCATTTTATTCCAAGTATTGTTTTCCTATGTGGTACGGTCAGCACACAAAACGCCCGCTGCTACGCGCCAAGAGGTCAGCCTCCTCCGAATATTTTAAATTTGAGAAGAGCAATTTGCGCGAACAACTTCATGTTTCGATTGGCCTGGAAATGGGGAAATTATTCGCCCTCACTTTTTCAATCAAAATGTAAATGGGCGAACATACAAAGAGATGCTGGAATACGTGGCTTTTCCAGCTATTGCGTTTTGTTTAGTCAATATGCTGGCAATGTTTTCCATGATATTTAGTGGTTTCAAGCTGGAGTTTCGGCTCATGGAATTGTTGAAGTTCGTTGATTGCTACGAGGACGATTTCAAAATCGTGTACTCGCACTTCACCACGCAATTGAGTGGCCGCCTTGATCACCGGATCTAACCCCGTTGGACTTTTTCCTTTGGGGCTACCTAAAGCAAAAAGTTTTTGAAACCCTACCAACCAATGTAGTTGAATTGAGAAGAAGAATAGTGGACGAAGTAAATTTATCACACAGAACCAACCAATCATTAGACGTTCGCTTACTGAAATGAGAAACGGGTAAACGGTGGACCCGTTGAAAGTAATTGAATAATTAGAGTTTATCCTCTATTGCTTTTATGCTTGTCAAAGGTCTCTGGCAACGAAGTCTTTTAAGTTTGTAATAAAACAGCCGTAAAGGCTGTAAGTCAGCGGCTGTGCCACACAAAAATAATGTTAGCGTAGGTTACAACAAACTGGTATGGTTAAACCATTTCCTTATCAAAATAAAAAAACAATGATAATGACGTTTTTGAATTTTTTTTATTATAAACAACAAAATGAAGTCTACATATAGTCAATAACAAAACCAAAAAATGAAGCCTGCTTTACAACGATGCTCAGTTCTTACAAGAAGATTTTAATAACATAACGAAACTCAATGCTGGTACTAAAGAACACAATTTTACAAAAATTGGAAAATTTGGTCTTGGATTTAGTGTAGTATACCATCTTACTGACGTGACAAGTTTTGTGAGTGGTAATGCTATGGTGATTTTTGATCCACATACCACCTTCTTAGGCGACGCTATCAAGGATAAAACAAGACCTGGCCTCAAAATAACATTATCCAAATCTAAAAAAGATTTAATTCATTTCAATGACCAGTTCAAAGTTTATCATAAAGTTTTTGGAGCAAGATTAGACTTTAGTTCGGATGATGTTGAAATTTTCAACGGTACATTATTCAGACTGCCCTTAAGAGACATAACCACAGCTAGATCCAGTGAAATCAAAGATCTTGCTAATAGTAATCGAGAGATGCGGATGTTGTTAGAAAAAATCCAAGAAAGATTAGATCACTTATTGCTTTTCACACAACACGTTAAAAGTTTTGAGTGTTACCATTTGCAAGATGGTGCATCTCCAGAGAAAATGAACATTTCGTTTCAACAGGACAGCCTTTTGAAGAGTTCCAGTGCTGTTATAGAAGAATTGAAAAGTGGTTCTTTGACTGAAGTGCCGAAGATTCAAATACATCAGAAATTAACAGTGACTGTCTCTGAGAAAAACGATCCAAGGATTAAGAAAGTAATCAAGTGGATGACAAGTTCGTGTAACGGTGGCATGAATTCGTATAAGTATGCCATGAGCAATGTAGGCTATAATCCATGCGGTGGAGTGGCGTTACAGTTCGAGGATGCGGGTGGCATGTTTAAACCGTTGGTTGACTTGTCAAAGCGTTTCATGTTTTGCTTTTTACCACTTCCTCAGAACAGCAATCTTCCTGTTCATGTAAATGGGGCTTTCGAAGTTTCGAAAGATCGTAAGCAGTTATTACAGCGTTCAATGGACGAAAAACATGGTAATGGTGCCGAATGGAATGATATTCTTGAAGCAGATCTAGCAGAATCATACTTTGATCTTTTGTTAGAAGTGAATAAATTGCTTAACTGTTTCATTAAAATTTTGACTAAGTGTTCCAACTGTAAGATTTTCACAAGATACTTTTTTCATTGCAATATTAATTTGATTTTGTAAATTCAATTGCTGTAAAACAAAATTAGCGAAAAATAAGTAGTCTGGATCAGAGGCAAACTTTTGTGTGTAATTCAACAATCTTTGATTGAAATACTTTGATGGGCTTAAAATGACATCTCGTTTGATATTATATCCAAATTTACCAGTGGGAAATAAATGTGGGTGAGCAAGTTCCTCACAATTTTCATCACTAAGAATAGATAAAGGTGTTGACCCTTCACCTGGAGCTAAGTTCAGGATTTCCTTGTCAATTTCATCATCAGTTGGAATAAATGACATGAAGGTAGTCTCATCAGCACTAAGTAAACATTAAGGGGATCTTCAGTTGTCCCTAATTCATCTCCAATTTCAAATTCAATTTCACTTTCCTGATCAGTTTCAAGGTAAACTTACATTATGGAGACGGTTCAAACTGTCCGCAAAAAAAAAAACCTTCGACAACAAACAGGCCTTCTATATCTGATCTGTGACGTATTGTAACAATAAGGACGTAGTTCTGAAGAAAGTCATCTCCTTTCAATCTTGTACCGTCACTTATTTGGAATTCTGAAAGTTTCGTAGGCCAATTATCTTCTGTTTCACCTTCCTCACTAGATATTAAAATAGTTCCCTTCCCGTCTTCGATTTCTACATCAGGTGCAACCATACCGAATTTTTCCTTGAAGATTTTTTCTTCCAAATCTTTAACAGTGACTATGTTAGTATCAAGATAAACTGTCACCTCCGGTTTTTGTGCGCACACGTAACACTTCGGATTTGGTACATCCAACTTACAAGGAACTAAAAGTCGATTCTTCGCTTTGACATGCTTGTTTAAGTAAACAGTTCGACAATCTTGTATTTGCCCTGATAAAATCTTCAAAGCTTCCACCACCATCAAACCAGCTATAACGGCGTTTGTGGTAGCGATCGCAGGTATTTTGAGGTGGAGTCAAATCTGCAAAGAAACATTCGGTATGGTTGCACCTGATGTAGAAATTGAAGACGGTAGGGGGACTATTTTAATATGTAGTTAATCATCCCAAAACATTTAAACTTAAGGCACTTGTCAAATCACGATAGTGTTAATACATCCCTAAATTTCATCAATAGTCCTTTCTCGAATTTCTGTTGAAACGATGCATTGTGAAAATATTACATATTAAAATAGTCCCCCTACCGTCTTCGATTTCTACATCAGGTGCAACCATACCGAATGTTTCTTTGCAGATTTGACTCCACCTCAAAATTTTAAAATTTGAATAAAGAATTGTTCTTATTTCATTATATTGAAAGCTTTCTCTGTAATCTCAAAGCAAACTGACCAGAACCAAAACCTTTTTTTAGCCAGTGTAACGTAGACGGAATTTTGAAATTTTCCCTATAACCTGAAACATCAATACCTATTCCTCCTGCACCAACCATTAACAAATTTGAATCTTCAATTGCATTTCTCAAAGGTTCGTTTCCCGCCATCTTTGATCAAGCGCACACCATACTACGATCTTTACGTCGAAAAAAGCTAACGGAACGTTTTAAAAGCAGTGAAGAACCTCCTGTGTGGGGTAGAGGCGATAAAGTTGCTGTGGACCTCGTTGCGGCAGTTCCAACTCTCGCGAAAAAAAACGTTTTTGCGCTGATTCGCAAAGCTTCGTGAAAGCTTTCATAAATCTTTAAAAATGTTAAAATCCCTTAAAAATTTGCATTTACAAAAATATTTTACAAATATTCTTTGTGACTTAAATTAGTATTTTGTCCTCAAAGCACAAAAATAAATCATTGCAAAAAAATTATTTTTCATCAATTCACGAAAATTAATTAATTAATTTACTGTTCTACTGATACAACGTGCAAGTAAACAATTTAACACATAAGACTGAAAAGAAATATCGTATTATTGGACTCATTATCGTCAAATGGGTCAGAATCCTCTTTTTTAATCCTTATCAAAATGATTCTCCCTTCATCTTCAGTATTATTAACAGTATTTATCCATAATCTTGCCCTGTATTCGATTGCAATATTGACAAGGAGCACCCTGACAAAATTGGGGTGATAAGACTCAAAATAAAAATTGGCTTTAACGTCATTTTGCTTAAGAACAGCTCTTACTACTCCATTGTTATCCATTTCACAAGGCGATATATTACAACTGTCATCAGTATTTATCAGTATTCATTTTGGAAACGTGGCCATGATTATACAGTGTGTCCACAAAAAAAGCTCCTGAACCCAAAAAAACTTTCAAATTTTCACAAATACAATGCGATATTTATACCATTGATAAGAGGATTTTTTAGGATTTCTAAAAATATAAGTTGTTATTTGTATAAAACTTTATTATAATGGTTTTTCAGGTATCGCATATGTATATCAACAGTAAATCGGTCTTCTTTTTTCAATATGATCAGTGGTTCGAAGATAGAGCTCCAGCTCATGGAACCCGTGAAGTACGCTGGATGCTCCAAGTAAGATGAAACTCATGGTTACTTCCTGATTATATTACTTTTGCTCCATTTGCCTTAATAAATTTGTTTTTATTGTTAATTTCTTTTCCAGATTTCGCCGTAAAAGAAGTAGTTTTTGTGATAAAAAGATAACCAGAAGCTTAATCATTTTTGAAATCAAAAGTTGAGGAATGATGTCTGCTATATATTCGTCCACACCTTCCACTGGATTTAATCAATTTATCAACTACTGTTGTTGTTTCTTGATATCTTGGAATCGTTCAGGTCTGTTTAACTCACACATGCTAACAAGTCGTGTGTATTTGATGTTATTCCTGATAAAACATTTTATCGAATTTTTATCGTCAGTGATCAAATTTGTTCAGCCCACAAAATCAATGAAGTATTATTAATTCTATTTTCTCACAACCACGATGGAAAAATGGACATGGAAGTCTACAAACATAACTTTCTCTATTCAAGCAATCCACAAATTACATAAACTCGTTTAAACCAACTATATCCTCTCAGTTGATTCAAATAACGAAGCATGAACGTCCTTGATCTTTGCAGCTTCATAGGTTTATATATAGTATATTATATAAATTTATGTATAGATTCGAAATCATCAAAAACTGTCTAATAATGAGGCAAAATATGTCATTGAGCAGTAAAGAACTTTATTCTTTTGTTTGTTACTTGGATAGTCACAGGTGTAGCCATAGATTATGGAGGGGACTGTTTTCATTTGAAACATAATTGATATTAGGCTTAAAAGGGAATAATGCTGAATATATAAATGTTGGACACCTCCACTTTTTTGATTGACCGTCGATACGCCAATTAAAACTAAGAATAAATTAAAGTTATTTGCCAAATTCTAGAAGTGTTTGAATAATGTTTTCTTTGAGAAACGACTGTGACTTATAATTCAATTTCCACGCTTATAGCGTAGGAAATTGTTTGGTTTACACATTCTATCTATCTATGTATCTATCTATCTCTGTCACAATTTTTCGTCGTTTTCGGAACGTCCGTTCGGATTTCGGATTCTTTGTTTATTCAGAATAGTTAATGACTGACCTATGCTAGGAACTTAGGACAGGTTTGACTAAAATTGGGCAATTTGGGACAAATTTGGACCAAATTTCGAAAGTTCTTCAAATTTCATGAAATTTTGCATGAATTACATTTGAAAGGTGCTGATTTCAATTCTGGCAGTCACTTTGTCAGACTTGACTAAAATTGGACAATTTGGGCCAAATTTGGACCAAATTTCGAAAGTTCTTCAAATTTCATGATATTTTGCATGGATTATATTTGAAAGCTGCTGATTTCAAATTTGACAGTCATTTTGTCAGATTTGACTAAAATTGGACGATTGGGGCCAAATTTGGACCAAATTTCGAAAAATCTTCAATTTTCATGAATAAACATCATGTGCAAGATATTGGTGAACTGTTTTTCTGGCCCTGAAACATCATAGTTAATTGCAAAGCTGTCAAGATTAAGTTAAATAAAGTAAAGAAGGGAGTAATTTGATGAATTCCAGACTGTATCAAATTATTAGTCAGTGTACAAGTCATTAAGATATCTTGAAAATTAGCCCAAAGCAATTTTCTCAAGGGCTGATGCGGATATTGTTCAAGCCTAATGGCTTCTAGTTATTAAATAAAAACCGAGTATAACATTTTTCTAAGATCCTGCAAAAGCTTTTTGATTATGCCATCATCATCAGTACAGTTAAAAAAATATTAGGCCCACATGTAAATAATATCTAAGGCAATTTGTTGAAGTATAGTCAGTATCAGAATATTCAAGAAAAAGAATAATAAATAAAACCCGACATGTCTATAGGGTCTGTTACAAAAATACTTGTTTTATGTCGGACGGACAAATCGATACTTAGCGCTATATAAAAATCAGAATGTTTATGATACAATATCATGCAAACGTTTTTCGAAAGTATACTAGAATATACTTTACAAAATTCCAAAACATGATTTCGACAAGGATGATAGTCAAAAAATATTGAAACAAACAGTTATCGTGCTAATACTTTTGTAACAGGCCCTATACAACGTTTCGGATGCTTCAAGCATCCATTTTCAAGTAATCAAAAATCTTTACAAGAATGCGTTTTAATAAAATATGGCTAATTGGCTAATATAAAAATTCACACTGCGTCGAATAAATACAATGGAGCTGATTTAATGGCTCTATTCAAAGGGGTGTTATCTTTCATTATGAAGAGAGCTTAGAAGCATCCGAAACATTGTATAAAGATGTCGTTTTTTTTTATTCTTTTTCTAAGGCAACTTGATTGACTGACAACGTTGTTCCCAAACCATCTTCATGTATAATTATGAGCAAATTTACAAAATAAATGAAAAATATGAATTAATGTTTACTTTATTTTGTTCACGCGTATTAAGAACGTATTTACCAAAATCACGAAACTGATTTTCCACAATCCTTAGAAATGGGAATTAACCATACTGCATTGATTTTGTGGGCGGAACAAATGTGATCATCAACATTAATCAAGATTAAGCAAGATTTATAAAAGATTTATAAAAAGATGTCCTTGTTTGTTTGTTGATGTTGTTCTTGTTTGACTGTTTTGTTGAACCGCTTTAACTCTTGTTTAGAGATAATTTGATTTTACAGTGTTTGTGGTTCTGACAAAAGATACTTATGACATAACAAAAACAACAACAGCAACAACAAAGAATATAAGTGAGACAAAGTCATGTATGACTACCACCGATTGATGTTTGCCATGTTAATTCATTAAAATGAATCAAAATTGACTAATTTATTTACAGTAAATGGTCTAATATTTTTAAATATTCATAAAAGATTTTGATCAAAAATCGAAAACTCAACTATTGAATTTAATTCTTTGGAAAAAACGTTTGGGAAATTTGAAAAACATGAAGTAGTCTAAGGTCTTCTAAAATCGTTTTCTGTATTCACCAAACTAAATTAGCTACCGCTTCACCAAAAGAATTATGGAAGAAGTGAGATGTTTGTTTACGTAGTTCATAACGTTTTAGACTTTTTGACTGGGTGTGGTATTATTTCTTTTGATAACAAACCATTATTAGGTCAATATCAGATAAATGAACTACTAGAAACCGTTTTTTTTTTGTGAACGTGCACAAAGGAACAAAAATATAATTGATATTTTCATCTTATCTGGTATGCGATTCAATGTCATTTTTATCTGCATGAATGTGAATTCGTCATGAAATTAGTATCATCCCATTAATCTAAATTGTACAAAGGGATAGAACATCTAATAAACGCAATACAGTGCCCTTACAGGAGAGAAGACATGGCATAAATATGATATTTGATATAAGGGCAGTTTTCGTTGTTACTTTAAATGACAAGTTGATCGGTTAAATCAATAAGCTTTGTTATGATTGGGAGCACATGTGAACATAATTTTTTACCCAACACATATTTTGACAAACAATTAAACGAATCTGCGAATTACGAATCCACGTAAATATATCAGTCAACGTGGAATCCCATTAACATAGGCTATTATATATTTCTTCATTGAAGTCTTGCCACAATCATTGTTATCATATTCGACTTTTGGTAACGATAAAGTCTGTTCCAAAACTTTGTGTGCATCATCCTGCAGATTAGGATGACACTACACATAATTTATTTTATGAGATTGCAAAGGATTGCAAAGGAAAGTACATAAGAAACGAAATAAAATACAACAACTTTTATGATAGCAAAAACTTTTTTTGATGTATACTATCATCAGTCCTGGCGAACATTTATAAAAATGCAAAGAAAAGTTTTTTTCATCATTTGGTGCTTTTTAGCCTACAAAATACAAATTTATTGGTTTTTGAAAGTCAAGTCGTATAAGATGCGACCATGGAGAAACTTTTTGAATGGGCTTTTCACCGATAAGGTAGCATTAATTGAGTTTTTCTCGTGATACTAAAGCTTCGAAGTGCAGTTCACCCGCAAAATCAACTTTCAAGATTTTATGTTGCATATCAACCAAAAGTATGTAAAGATGGATAAATATTGTTTAATTGGCAAATAAACTATATGATTAAATTACTTACGCTTTCGTTCAATTCTGATAGCTATAGATGTTTTGAAGGAGATTATTGATAAGATAACGTATGGAACCAAATGAATTAGATAAAATTTTTACCTATGGAACTATTGACATTTACATTTCCCACAAAGTCAAATTGCAATTACGGATAAATGATAGAAATCTTTATTGTTGTCCACTTAAGTTCAATGTGGTTTTCTTGCTATTCTCCGTAAGAAATGTTGTGCAAGATTTGTTTTTCAAAGTGTAATATCGATGTAATTTATCGTTTCGTGTTTCCTTATCTTTGGCATTTCATAATAATTTGGAAAAGTATAAAAAAGGTATAAACCAAGACCTTTACTGTCACAATCTGTATCTGCTGCGGCAATCTCCAGCTCTTGCAAGCATGATTTTGACACAAAGTCGACGCTTAGCATCTCAACTCTTGAGATCATCCCTTAAATCTCAAATCCTGAGAGTTGTAGCTGCAAATGCTCAAAAATATTGCTCAACTCACAATAATAAATATACTGGAGTCAGATTGGAAGCTGATTTTGAATCTCCAAAATGGATTGAAAGACATCGACATATGTTCCATTTTCTCGACCGTGATGGCAATGGCAAAATCAGTCTTGATGAATTGATCTACAAGGCTTCAGAAGAAATCTGCACAAACATTGAGGCAACGCCAGCACAAACAGAACGCCATACTGAAGCTGTCAAGAATTTTTTTTCAGGCGCTGGATTGAAACTTGGTATAGAAACCGAATGGGATGAGTACATTGAAGGATGGAAGACATTATGCATACTTGAATTGGATAGATGGAAAAAGAATCAAGTAACACTTATTCGTTTATGGGGTGATGCTTTATTTGATATCATCGATAAAGATGGAAATGGATCGATTTCATTCGACGAATGGAAGCGATACACCCACTGCGCTGGTATCATTCAAACCGATGAAGATTGTCGCATGACATTCGAGGTCTGTGATTTAGATGGTGATGGCAAAATCACCGTTGACGAAATGACCAGGCAACATGTTGGATTTTGGTACACTGCTGATCCAAAATCTGACGGTCTGTATGGAAAATCCGTGCCTTAAAAAGACTGAACTATAAGTAATTTTTTAAATCTCTGTCTTGTATATTACTTTATAACAGTTGGCAAACTTCGTTCTGTATTTTAAAATATTAAAAATAAAATCATGAAATGACTATAAATATGTATCTGATTTTTTGACACCCGGTTTTTATACCGACATAATGAATTATGGGTATCCTCAAATTGAACTCACATTTGAAAGTTTTTTTCAAATGAAAACTTAAGGATTGCAGACATTCTTCAGGACATTAGGCTGATTAGTGAGCTGAGGTTAGTAGTAAGTGCAACCCTCTTTCAGCGAAATTTCTTATTTTATTTATGAAATTGTGCACCAACCAAATTACTTTTAGATCTAAAGCAATAAAAGATTTTAAAGCAAGTTCAGTAAATGTAACATTTATTCCTTTGCTTATTTTCGAAATTATTGACTCACTAGTAACCCGGGTAAAATCTTTTACCGAGTTTCACTTCGAAAAGGATGTGTCATATTCGTCTTTTCCGTGTGCAAACCCCATGACGAAAATTTAAATCACCAAATTGGAAACGGAAAGTGTATCCATGTTGTAATGGTTCCCCCGTGACCATAAAGAAACGTGCACGTGCTACTACAGTGTGTATCAAAATGTCTTATCCACCGACTTTCAAGGCGTATATTTCATTACATGTCTGATAAAATATTGTGAATTTTATATCACAAGAAAGGGTTTTTCATGACAGAACGTGGCAGCATATGTTCGGTTTGCCACTAACTCTTGCCTGACTGTCTGAGACGGGTGAACTTTTTTTTTGAGCAATCAAAATGTTTAAAAACCGATAGGTAAAAAAAGAGTATCATATAAAAACAAAATGTTTTTTTTTTTGCTTTTCTTTTAATAAATTAATTTCTTCATTTAATTGTTAAGCGTTCTGATCGAACGTTTTTTTTTCTATTTATTCATTTAGCACTTGCCTTTTTTCTCTCCTCCGTGTGAACTTTTTAAGAAGAGAAACCATTTCGCCCCTGTTTGATAGCACCCATGTTAGAGCGCGTAACTTTTTTAAAACAAAAGCTAATAAAAAGTTGAAGTTTTTTCTCCATACGTTTTGAGTGTATTGTTGTACTAATCAACGATTGTTTTACAAAATAAATAAGTAATACATCGTGAAATTTGGGTTTTTTGGAACCATTGTTTAAACTGATATTTGATATTTGATTTCGAATCTGCCTCTGGCTGAACACAAGTTGTACGAGCCGTTTTTCAGGAAATATGAGGTTTATTGGGTGTTATGCAACATCACTCTCAATATGACCTAGACAGTTTATTGTTGCGTGTTTTTTTGTTCCGATTATTAAGATAATTACCTTGGGACCACCACAGCTATAAATCTGTATTTTTTGTTAGCTCATTCTGCTCGTCAGGATGAGTTATCATTAGTGTGTTATATAGACGAAAAAATATAATTCGATGAAAAGGTTTGTTTTCATATGTAAAATGCATAACTCACTGACTCTGAAACGAAGTTCGCTTTGATTTGACGAAGTCAACTCTTTACAATAACTCATCAGTAGCATCGAAAGAAGAAATTGTATACTGGATTAATTTATTTGACATCCAATTTATGGTTTTGATATTTGTGGCTCCTGACAAGACAAGATAGAGATCACCGGAGAAGATTGCATGTTGGAGAAGTTGTTAGTGAAAGACTGGAACCACGCTGTTTACCTGAGACGGTATAATTCATTTGTCTAAAGGGTTTGAAGTTTGGTTTCGGCTGAAAAGGGGAGGGACTACACAAGATACTTCGGCACCAGCCATACCTACCCACCTTTGGTTACCTACCCACAATCCTGTTTGAATACCGTCTGACCTGGATTTTACGCTCTGATACCGCTTGATCCGTTTCCCCGCGTCCAGACCGTCTGACCTCCCATTTACACATTAATACCGCCTGACTCAGACTCCTATCCTCATTACCACTTAGCTCGGCATTTGTGTACGCGGCTCCGCCTAATTTCGTTGCGCCACACTTAGCTCGGCATTTGTGTACGCGGCTCCGCCTAGTTTTGTTGCGCCACAAAATACCACCAGCAACTTGATACTGACGCCCACCTGCCGCCACCTATATATAAGCCAACGAAAACCAAAGCAGCGAATAGCCACAACCGTTTACTTGCAATCGACCCGAATGAATTGATTCCCAAACGAACGCCCGATCGAATCAAACCACCATATTGCAACGAATTACCAAAACGCTTTCCGTGGCTTTCTACGGGCTACCGTGGCCTTACGTTGCATCTGCCATCTACGCTCGCACACAATGACCGCAAGCATTGAACACCAAATTTCCCAAGCTAAACGCAAACGCAACGGAAAGAAATACTCAATCGGGAAGATGATTACAGAAATCGAAAAACACGTAGCGTCCCGGGGAAGTCGAACGAAGCTGCAATTTCTTAAAGACGCGCTAGAGGAAGAGAAGACTCGAGCCATCCAGAGACATGAGGAAGTCATGCTTTTACTGCCTGATGACCACCCCGAGTTCAACGACCAATGGATCGATGACCTATCCATAAGGGTGAATGATTGTCTCGCAAATATATCGCAATACTTTGTGGACAGAGAGGATGACCCCCCATCATCACTTGCGTCTTCTGAGACACAAAGAACTCGTATTGAAAGTTGGAGACGAAGTATCCAATCTACGGCGAATCCTGAAGAGTCTGAAGCGGTCGATAGGAACTTCCTTGACAATTTCTCTCGACTCTACATCGAACCTTCCAATCAGGGAGAACCTGAACACTTAGATCCACAGGACATAATCGAATACGGACACGGAAGTTCACGGAATCAGGATGAACCCGGAGACCTGCAACCGGATTCAGCCAAACACGGCTTCTTGAACTCGCCGAAACTACTCAATAATGATTTGCTCAAGATGGATCTAATTCAAATACCCATGGATAGAAACAAGGTCTATGCGTCCGAGGGACAAGACCAGAAGCATCTACACGAGTCTACTGAGAAGGAATCAATCTTGATACCACCTGATAGCTCAGAGGAAAGGGTCTCCAGCGGAGCAACTCTAAAACCCAATCGACTCAGTCTAGGCTTAGCTCACAGGGAAGTCAAGTTCAAAGGCAAAATCCAACCATCAAGAGAGCTAATACCAACCGATAATCTGCAGAGTACATGTATGATGGATAGATACCCTCAGAGGAATTCACTAAATCCAAATGCAACTCCCACTGCAACTACGATAAGGGAACCCAAACCACATGCCAACAGACAAGAGACACATGATTACCAAAATAGCAACCTTCGGCGCCCAGACCAACACACATTCATCTCTAAGGTGAAGAAGTCCATTGATTCATGGATTGATGAATTGACGATTGATACCTTGAACACCCAGCCAGTGACCCAAACCTGCAATGTCCAGATGCAAATGCTGATCCAACAGAGACTACCCACTCAAACGATCCCAGAATTCGATGGCAGTCCAGATAAGTGGGTGACGTTCATCTCAAGCTTTCATGATATGGTGCACAGACAGCCGTATCTAGACAGTTTTCAAAAGAGGACATACCTGGTGCAGCATCTCTCAGGAGAACCTCTCAAGGCTGTAGGAGGATATGCTAATGACTCGTATGGCTACATCGCATCTCTTCAAAAACTCAAGTACATGTTTGGCAACCCCTCACTTGTCGCACAAGCAACTATCAGGAACGTAACGAGTGGGCCAAAGATCCATGATGATGTCCAACAGATGACTGATTTCTATTACTCCTTATCTGAATGTCTCAACACATTGAAGAAAATGAATTACACGGCAGACATTCACAGTACCTCAGTGCTTCGCCAGACTTTGAGACGCCTACCTGACCGTTACTTACTGAAGTGGACCGAGTATTCTTTCAAGTTGAGACAAAAGGAGGAGCCAAACCTATCTCACGTTGAGCGTTGGCTGCAAGATCGAATCATGGCAGCCAGAGACCCATACTCACCTGCCTATGAGCCACCCAAATGTAAAAAGTACAACAACCATCTGGGAAGGAGAGAGAACACTGACCATAAAGGACCTGTCTGCTCGCTTTGTGATGGTTCACATAGGATCTATCAATGCGACGCATTCAAAAGAAAGTCTCCATCTGAAAGACTAAAGTCTGTCAAGTCAAAATTGATGTGTTTTAACTGCTTGCAAAGATGACACGCAGTCAAGAAGTGTCAATGCAAAAGAAACTGTTCAGTTATGGAATGTAACAGGAGACATCACACGATGCTTCATGACGCTCTTTCTTCTGCACCAGAAAAAGGCTCCAGAGAGTATAGCTCAAAGCCAGATTCTTCTTCAGACTCGAAAAAAGATGCCAAGCCTTCTTCTACGTCACCAACTGCTGATTCTAAACTTGTGTCTGCAACCGGAAGTGGGCAACATATTTTCCTCCAGATCGTTCCAGTAAGGATACTGAATAAACGTCACCAATGGATCGATACTTACGCGTTACTGGATAGTGGTAGTCAATGTACTCTCATTAAAAGGAGCCTTTGCAACAAGCTTGGGCTTAAGGGGCGTATGGAAACTATCAGGATTAACACCATAAAGGATTATGAAGATATCAAGGTGAAGACTCTCAACATATCAATATCCTCAATGGATGGGAGTTTCACAGCCCAAGTCGAAACTGTCCATTCTATTGACGATTCAAAGTTCAGCACGCCAAGTCAAAAAATGCCAGAAGGATTTACAGAGAACAAACAATGGCAATTCATCAAAGACCTGAAGATATGCAACGTAAGGGCAGAACAAGTTGAAATGCTGATTGGAGCAGACGTACCCAAGGCTTTGATCTCTTCTGAAGTCAAATTTGGACGTCATGGCTTACCACATGCTTCCAAAACACCATTTGGGTGGGCCCTGATAGGCACATTTAAAGGACGCCACCAACCGAAAACTATTACTACGGCACATATCAGAATAAATGATGAGAAATCACTTGATCAATTGGTAAAAAGTTTTTGGGAGATAGAATCATTTGGTACAACAATAAACGATGCTGTTCCAATGTCGATGGAAGATCGAAAGGCTCTTGCTCTCTTAGATCCAGAAACAGAGGTCAAGCATGGTCATTATGTCGTACCGATGATATGGAAATCCTCAGTCCAACTCCCAGACAACTACCAACAGGCGGAAAGACGATTAGACAGCTTGTCCAGACAATTACGAAGTAATCAAGACTTCTTCACGATGTACCAAAGGAATATCACTACATACTTCGAGAATGGATATGCACGAAAGCTACAAGACAATGAAGTCGAGAGACGCACGAACAAGACGTGGTATCTTCCACACCATGGTGTTATCGAACCTCACAAGCCTGGGAGGATACGGACAGTCTTTGATGCTGCAGCAGAAGTGCAAGGAAACAGCTTAAACAAGAATCTTCTTACAGGGCCAGACCTACTGAATAGTCTGATTGGAATCCTTCTGAGATTTCGCAAACACCCAGTAGCAGTAACTGACGACATTGAAGCAATGTTTCACAGAGTTCGTTTGAAAGAGGAAGACACAGAAGCACGTGTTCTTGGTGTAAGATGGAACCTGTTGGAAGACTGCTTCTACTTCCATGCAGTCAAACCAGCTACAAAGCACTCAAAAAGGGGTATACTAAAGACCACGTCGACGCTGTATGATCCTCTGGGTTTTCTAACCCCTTTCAGTTTGAAAGCAAAGCTAATACTACAAGAACTTTGGAGAACGAAACGCTCATGGGATGAACCGATCAATGAAATCCTGGAAAAGGAGTGGAAACACTGTCTCGAAGACCTTGCAAAAATTGGAAACATAAAAATTCCACGTTGTCTAGACATCAATGGCTATCAGCTCCAATTACACACGTTCTGCGACGGATCAGAAAAAGCCTTCTCTGCAGCAAGCTACGTTAGAGTCAACAGGACAGGAGGGATCACGTGCCATTTGCTAATGTCAAAATCTAGAGTGGCGCCTCTCAAGAAGATCACCTTACCCAGACTAGAGCTTCAAGCTGCAATGATGGCTGTACGGTTGCACCAAACAATCCTCGACGAAGGGGACATGAACTTCAGTGCCATTCACTTCTGGACCGATTCGACACTTAATCTACAATACATTTCCAATGACAGCAAGAGATTCAAAGTGTTCGTCAGCAACAGAGTTTTTGAGAACCAATCAATGGCACCATATCGCTGGTAAGGATAACCCCTCCGACCTTGGAACAAGAGAGACGAGTATCCATCGACTTCTCTCAGACCCACTTTGGTTCAATGGACCCGACCTACTCTATCAAGCAGAAGAATACTGGAGAACAACTGAAATTGCTGAGATCGACCCAAATGACCCTGAGATCAAAAGAGAGACGACCAATCTCTCCGTCAGAACAGAGAAGCCCTTGATTGATTATACTCGCTTCTCGAAATGGGCTAGGCTGATACGAACAACAGCTTGGGTTATCTTGTTTCTTCAACCGGGAGCAGTCAATTCAAAGAAGAAAGAGATCAGGAGAAACGGCCCAAGGGCGTGTAAACCTAACAGAGGGGTCGTTATCAAGGAGCAGAAGAGAGTTCTAACACACGACGAAGAAAGGAGAGGGAAGATTGCTGTTTTGAAACTTATTCAACAAGAAGCGTTTCAAGAGGATTACCGTGATACTCAAGCAACACCAGATAAACAAAAGAGGAAGAGAATGGGCCCACTTTCAAATCTTGACCCCTTTCTTGACGACGAAGGTGTGCTACGTGTTGGTGGAAGGTTGAAGAACAGCACACTTCCATTCGCTACAAAACATCAAATCATCCTTCCTGGCTTTCATCCAGCAGTCAAACTTCTGGTGCGTCATTTCCATGAGACGTACCGACACACAGGAAAGCAACATCTCCTGTCGCTACTCCGTCAGGAATTCTGGATCATAAGAGGGAGACCAGTCGTCAACTTCGTGACTAGGCAATGTGTTACTTGCCAGCGTCACAAATCAAGACCAATGGAAGTCAAGATGGCCGATCTACCAATCGATAGGATCAAGATAGCCACTCCTCCATTCCACCAGACTGGGGTTGATTTTTTTGGGCCCATCGAAGTCAAGGTCTTGAGGAGTAGGGCCAAACGATGGGGATGTATTTTCACGTGCTTGACGACAAGGGCAATTCACCTAGAAGTTGCACCTTCATTAAGCACAGACGGTTTCATCAACGTGCTCGAAAGATTCATTAACAGAAGAGGCAATCCAGATGTCATTCGTTCGGACTGTGGCACCAACTTCCAAGGTGCTACCAATGAGCTGAAACGAGAGCTTGAAGTGATGGATCACCTAAAGATCAAACAATCGATGAGGAGGAGATCAATTAATTGGAAATTCAATCCACCAAGTGCACCCCACATGGGTGGTGCATGGGAGAGACTCGTCCGCAGTGTAAAGACGAGTTTGAAGGTGATACTTGCAGATCAATCGGTAAGCGATTTTACTTTGATCACAATATTCACTGAGGTGGAGGCTCTTGTTAACAGCCGCCCACTCACACATCTAAGCGATGATGTCAACGACTTGGAACCTTTGACTCCGAGTCATTTCCTGATTGGTCGTGCGAGCAACAACCTACAACCTTGCGTTATATACGACAAAGAGATGACCTTCAGAAAACGGTGGAGACAAGTGCAAGCGATGACGAATCAGTTCTGGGGACGATGGCAACGGGAGTATCTACCAACACTGACGACAAGGAACAAGTGGAAAATGGATCAACCCAATCAATTGAAGGTGGGACAACTCGTGCTCCATTTGGAAGATCAAACAACCCGTGGTACATGGCAGCTGGCTCGAATCGAACAATTACAAACGAGTGAAGACGGCAGAACGAGAACTGTGACGATTCGTACGAAAGATGGAACGTATGTTCGGCCAATACGCAAATTGGCACTATTGGAACTCTCAAACTCTTAAAGGCAATTCCAGACTTTCGGTCTGTTGAAAGCTATGTCCTTTCAAGGAGGGGGGTGTTACGCAACTTCACTCTCAATATGACCTAGACAGTTTATTGTTGCGTGTTTTTTGTTCCGATTATTAAGATAATTACCTTGGGACCACCACAGCTATAAATCTGTACTTTTTGTTAGCTCATTCTGCTCGTCAGGATGAGTTATCATTAGTGTGTTATATAGACGAAAAAATATAATTCGATGAAAAGGTTTGTTTTCATATGTAAAATGCATAACTCACTGACTCTGAAACGAAGTTCGCTTTGATTTGACGAAGTCAACTCTTTACATTGGGGTCTCCGGGGTGACACAGAGAAGGTGCACATGGGCGGCGAGCGACGCCGCCTTGGCGGCTAGTCTATATATTAATAGCCGATTCTCTGTTTGTTTGTTTGTTTGTAAGTCACGAAAAATGGTAGATTGAGTTGTGAGCGAAATTATTTCTTTTTTTGTGTGCGACGTGAGTTCGAAGCAAATACATTGCAACCCCAATCGAACGTGACTTTATTTTGGCTGGTGAACTAATAAGAATAACATTTTGTTTTTATTAATTATCGTTAGTTTTATATTCCACGTTGACTTGGCTTTGAAAACAATACATCAACTAAATACAAAAAAACTAACTGATTAAACAGTTTGGACAAAAAGCAGCAGTGGCAGAATGTGGCAGCATGTTTGCCAGTGTATCCTAATGTATCCTGACTGTCTGAGACGGGTAAACTTTTTTTTCGAGGAATCCAAATGTTTGAAACCGATAGGTAAAAAAAGATTATCATGAAACAAAATATTTTTTTGCGTTTCTTTTAATAATTTAATTTCTTTTTTTAATTGATATGCGCTTCAGATCGAACGTTTTTTTTTTATTCACTTTATTCATTTAGCACGTGCCTTTTTTTCTCTCCTCCCGTGTGATCTTTTTAAGAAGAGAAACTATTTCCCCCTTACGTTTGATAGCACCCATGTAAGAGCGCGTAACTTTTTTTAAAACAAAAGCTAATAAAAAATTGAAGTTTTCTCTCTATACGCTTTGAGTGTATTGTTACACTGATAAAAGACTGGTTTTACCAGAGGTTGTGACTTTGAATCTGCTTCGGGTTGCACACAAGTTGTACTAGCCGTTTATATGGAAATTTGACGTTTATTGATACAGTGATACAGAGCAGGTGAACATAAGCGGCGAGCGACGCCGCCTTGGCGTCTAGTCTATATATTAATAGCTGTTTCTCTGTCTGTCTGTTTGTTTGTTTGTAAGTCACGCAAAATGATAGATTAAGTTGTGAGTGAAATTATTTCTTTTTTTGTGTGCGACGTGAGTTCGAAGCAAATACATTGTAACCCCAATCGAACGTGACTTTTTTTGGCTAATGAACCAATAGGAATAACGTTTTGTTTTTATCATTATTGTTAGTTTTATATTCAATGTTGACTTGGCTTTGAAAACAATACATCAACTAAATACAAAAAAACTAACTGATTAAACAGTTTGGACAAAAAGCAGCAGTGGCAGAATGTGGCAGCATGTTTGCCAGTGTATCCTAATGTATCCTGACTGTCTGAGACGGGTAAACTTTTTTTTCGAGGAATCCAAATGTTTGAAACCGATAGGTAAAAAAAGATTATCATGAAACAAAATATTTTTTTGCGTTTCTTTTAATAATTTAATTTCTTTTTTTAATTGATATGCGCTTCAGATCGAACGTTTTTTTTTTATTCACTTTATTCATTTAGCACGTGCCTTTTTTTCTCTCCTCCCGTGTGATCTTTTTAAGAAGAGAAACTATTTCCCCCTTACGTTTGATAGCACCCATGTAAGAGCGCGTAACTTTTTTTAAAACAAAAGCTAATAAAAAATTGAAGTTTTCTCTCTATACGCTTTGAGTGTATTGTTACACTGATAAAAGACTGGTTTTACCAGAGGTTGTGACTTTGAATCTGCTTCGGGTTGCACACAAGTTGTACTAGCCGTTTATATGGAAATTTGACGTTTATTGATACAGTGATACAGAGCAGGTGAACATAAGCGGCGAGCGACGCCGCCTTGGCGTCTAGTCTATATATTAATAGCTGTTTCTCTGTCTGTCTGTTTGTTTGTTTGTAAGTCACGCAAAATGATAGATTAAGTTGTGAGTGAAATTATTTCTTTTTTTGTGTGCGACGTGAGTTCGAAGCAAATACATTGTAACCCCAATCGAACGTGACTTTTTTTGGCTAATGAACCAATAGGAATAACGTTTTGTTTTTATCATTATTGTTAGTTTTATATTCAATGTTGACTTGGCTTTGAAAACAGTACATCAACTAAATACAAATAAACTAACTGATTAAACATTTTGGACAAAAAGCAGCCGTGGCAGGACGTGGCAGCATGTTTGCCAGTGTATCCTAATGTATCCTGACTGTCTGAGACGGGTAAACTTTTTTTTCGAGGAATCCAAATGTTTGAAACCGATAAGTAAAAAAAGATTATCATGAAACAAAATATTTTTTTGCGTTTCTTTTAATAATTTAATTTCTTTTTTTAATTGTTATGCGCTTCAGATCGAACGTTTTTTTTTATTCATTTTATTCATTTAGCACGTGCCTTTTTTTCTCTCCTCTCGTGTGATCTTTTTAAAGACAGAAACCATTTCTCCCTTACGTTTGATAGCACCCATGTTAGAGCGCGTAACTTTTTTAAAACAAAAGCTAATAAAAAGGTTGAAGTTTCCTCTCTCTACGTTTTGAGTACATTGTTACACTGATAAAGGATTGGTTTTACCAGAGGTTGTGACTTCGAATCTGCTGCTGGTTGAACAAAAGTTGTACGAGACATTTATTGATACAGTGATACAGAGCAGGTGGACATGGGCGGTGAGCGACGCCACCTTTGCGGCTAGTCTATATATTAATAGCCGATTCTCTGTTTGTCTGTTTGTTTGTGTGTTTGTTTGTTTGTAAGTCACGCAAAATGGTAGATTGAGTTGTGAGCGAAATTATTTCTTTTTTTGTGAGCGACGTGAGTTCGAAGCAAATACATTGCAAACCCCATCGAACGTGACTTTTTTTGGCTGATAACCTAATAGGAATAACGTTTTGTTTTTATTATTATTGTTAGTTTCATATTCAACGTTGACTTGGCTTCAAAAACAATAAATCAACTAAATACAAAGAAACTAACTGATTAAACATTTTGGACAAAAAGCAGAAGTGGCAGAACCTGGCAGGATGTTCGGTTTGCCAGTGTATCCTAAAGCTTGCCTGACTGTCTGAGACGGGTGACTTTTTTTTCGAGCAATCAAAATGTTTAAAAACTGATAGGTAAAAAAAGAGTATCATGAAACAAAATATTTTTTGCTTTTGTCTTAATAGTTGTCTTAATTTCTTTTAATCGATTTCTTTTAATCTATTTTAATCTGATCGAGCGTTTTTATTCTGTTCATTCATTTAGCACGTGCATTTTTTTCTCCTCCCGTGTGATCCTTTTGTGAGAAACCATTTTTTTCACCTACTTCTGACAGCACCCATGTTAGAGCGCGTAAAACAAAAGCTAATAATAAGTTGAAAAGTTCTTTCTCTCTGCGTTTTGAGTGTATTGTTAAACTGATATTTGATTGGTTTAAAATCGTAAAGAAAAACCTCGGGAAGTTCACGTTCAGAATGCATTGTGTAAAGCAAGAAAGTCTGCTGACATTTTAAATGCGACCGCGACAATAAACGGCTGAGTTAAGAACATGCCAAATTTGAAACACCAGGAACGTATTTCTCTTCACGTGCAAACGAGCTTTATTAAGCGATAAAGCCAGCGGCAAAGGAAGTCTTATCGCTGGTCTTAAGTGCAATAATTTGGAGCAGGTGGTGATGCAAGGCAGGCTGAACATGGGCGGCGAGCGACACCGCCTTGGCGGCTAGTTAATATATAGACTGTGCAAGTTCATTTGAAACGTACTTTAATTTTCCGTTAAATTTGTTGTTATTATTATCCAATACGTTCTTCTTCAACAAGAACAATTCCCCAAAAAACCTTACTTTCTATTATCTTTTTAGTATTCAGGTTTGAATAGTAGGTAAATAGCTTCACGCATAGATTTCGTTGGGCTTTATATCACATTTAGTTGCCCAGATGTTTTAGCAATTCGCTGAGCGGTACCAAGCAGCATTGACTCACTTTTGCCTTTCTTTAAGTTTAAAATCAATTCGTTGTCATGAAACCATTTTGCTATTTGGGTCATATCATCACTCAGTTTTGATTCAATAACATGAAAATCTTTGTGACCAACGTAAATAACGTAAATAACGTATCTCGCTATTTATCCAACAGTCTGGCATATCGTTAAAAATGATAAGGAATAGCAGCAGACCTAAGATAGAGCCCTGTGGTTAACCGCTAAAGACTGCATTTGGATTACAAATATTATTCTGGTAACGGACAATTTGCTTGCGATTAAATGAATTGTCCTTAAACCATTCCAGCTCAGTGTTATATATTCCGTACATTTCAGTTTATCCAATAATGTTGCGTGACTTGCTGTGTTGAATGCCTTTGATAGGTCTATAAATAATTCCCCTACAAGTTGACCTGTATGGACTTTCTAGCGGACGGAATCGAGGAACAATGTTGTTGCTAGTTCAGTAGAGTGACATGAGCGAAAACCAAATTGCCTATTAGGTATTGGAATGTTCTCTGTGAGGTAGTCCATGACCTGCTTCCTGACAATGCTCTCAAGGATTTTTGAAGCAATCGGTAAGATGGAAATTGGTCTGTAGTTTTCAAATAAATCATGTCTACCAGACTTGAAAACAGGGTCTATCAAAGCTGTTTTCCATTCGGTTGGAAATATTCCCAAAGTTAACGATATATTTATGATGTGAGTTAACGGTATACAGATGACGTCAGCACTATCTTTTAAGAGACATAATGGAAGTCCATCGTATCCTGTAGCTTTCTTTCGTTCTAAAGATTTTAACAAGCGATTGACTTCCGAGACTAGGACACCACTAAATTTAAAACATTTTCGGGACCTGTGATTGATTTTCGGTTTGAAGTTCCATATGAAAGCACGTAAGGGCATATTTTTTGTCTTGACACAATGAACAATTGAGGAGAAATATGAACAGAAACCGTTGGCTATTCTGTTGCTATCAGAGCATGGTATGTCGTCAATAATCATCGATTTAGATGGTGGCTGTTTATTTGTTTTGGAAAGGTAGATTTGTTTTATACATTTCCAAAATCCGTTGGGGTTAGATGCATGTTCCGTCATCAATGCACGATGTTAGTCTGCCATCGCTCTTTTTAGCATGTTGTTGACCTGGTTTCTTTTACTTTTGTAGGCAGATACATCAGCTTCACATTTGGTTTTCAACGATTTACGGTATAGCTTGTCGCGCTCATCCATATGTCTCTTTATTATACTAGATATTCAAGGTGTCGGCTTGCCCCTAATCCGTTTCTTTTTCACTGGAGCAACTGCGTTAAAGACGTCATTTAAGATCATTTTCATATAACTCCACGCAATATTCGGACACGATGCATTTCAGACGGGTGACCAGTCTACGTCTTGAAAGTTTGAAATTAGATCCTCGGGTCTGTATTTAGAATACTGACGATATTCAGTCGTTTTTTATGCAAACTTTATATGGTGACGTTCTCTCATACATCCAACCATGTGATGATCTCCAATACTCATAGGGATAACGCCAACGTGGCTAATGACGGTTTGATTCAATCGCGTCAATTAATGTTGAAGAGTCGCCTGACATACGCGTTGGTTTATCAAACAGTTGTTTAAGATCGTAAAGAGACAAAGCAGCCTTGATCGGTTTATTATCTTTTGAATCTAGGTAATTACAGTTAATGCCCCAAGGACGAGGGTCTCCAAATTACACTGAGATGATTTACTGAGCATCTCAGTAATAAAATTACTAGTGTTTTTATGTCTGTATTTAGATGAAGACGGGGGTATGTATAAGCAGCAGACTAAGACGTTTTTGCTTCCTTTAACTTCAATTTCGATCCATAAATTTTCTAGCTTACCATGTTCCAGACCCATTCTTCGCTTGAACATATGTTTGTCACTGATATATAGCACCACCCCACAATCTATTTTGACGAGATTTACTGACAAAATTGAATCCGATTATCGAAAATAAATTCCCCGGTTGGTCTTGAGAAATATGCGTTTCGCTTAGTGTGAGAAGGTCTATTTTGTGGAAAGTTGAAAACATCTCTGTGATTAAATTGAAGTTTGTAAACAAACCTTGAGTATTTAGGTGAAACATTTTTACGCCCTTCTGATTCAGCAAGGATTCCAATTCAGGGACGTGTCTCGTCAATGGGCCAGGATACGTCTCAATGTCTCTGCAAAGTATAAGTAGTATGTGAAATAAGCAACTCAGTTTTTGGCGAACGAAGAAGTTTGTTTTTCGATGTTCAACCCATAGCAAACCATAAATGAACGTCTCATTTTTCACAAGTTCTGGTCCATAAAATCTCATTGTCAATCCTATGGAGTCGGAAGAAATAAAACATGGTCTTCGCACTTGAAATATTGTTAACACCAACATTTGCGTCAGGAGCGGTACGGCACGCCAAGCTGTTATCTTTACCAGATATATTTTTTTACGCTCAAAATCAAGCACGACCAGGGTCCAAATAACTCCTGCCCCAGTTGTAGTCGAACGTTGAGGTGAAATATCGACAATTTTACAAGTTTTGATCAATATAAGTATATAGATTACGAAAAAATAGTGAAAAGTTTCAGAAAGTGAACAAAGGTATAAGGCATCTCATTAATAGGCTTCGTAGATTTTTACCTAGAGACACACTTTTGACTCCTCACTTGGACTATGGAGACATCATATACGACTATCCAGATATTGCTACTTTTTGTCATAAACTTGAATGTATTCGTTATAATGCTTGCTTAGCTATAACAGGTTGTTTCTATGGAACATCTCGAGAAAAGCTATATTCTGAGCTTGGTCTTGAAAGTCTGGCTGATCGAAGGTTTAGCAGAAGATTATTCTTTTTTTATAAAATATTTAATAGTATGGCTCCACAATATTTACTTGATCATCTGCCACCTCATCATCATCATCATCATCATCATGTTTTTATTTTCCATAATAATAACTAAATATTTTACAATAACTGAAAATGGAAGGAGACCACCCAATAGAGTAAAATACTAATCAGAGGGAGTGGCCACCAAATATGCTACTTCAATATATTGGACAAAAAAAAAATGAAAAAAAAAAAAATAAAATAAAATAAATGAAATAAAAAAAATAAATAAAAGTACAAATAATAACAATTAGAAAAATATATATGCAGCAGAATCAGTCAGTGACGGTATAGCTATCAAAGAAATGTTTCACCACAATTGATTTAATCTTAGCGAGAGTTAAATTAGACAGATCAATGCTAGGATTGAGATTTTGGAAAAAGTTCCACTGTTGGATGGCAAGATGACTTAAAGATCTAAGGCCGTAAAGGGTCGATTTGAAGTTAGGACAACTTAATAAACCCCTATTTCTTGCCCTGGTTCCGTATAAATGATTAATTTTTGAGAATTGGAAAGTATTAAGGGTGTCTAGAGGTAAACAAGAGTTCATGTTTTGGTGCACAAATTGTATGTTAAGGACTTTGACAAGATCAAAAACATTTAGGATTTTTAGTTCGGAAAAAATCGGAGCGCTAGGTGTACGGTTATTAGAGAATGTCATGATTCTTATAGCAAACTTTTGAAGAACCAGTATCCGGTGTGTGGTTTGAGTATCACAAAGCCCCCAAAGCTGACAAGCGTAGCGAAGATGAGAGTTAAAAAGAGAATGGTAAATTCCAACTAGAGCTTTTTTTGGAATAAAATGGCGAATTTTCGATAGTGCCCCATTAGCCCTTTGCAGTTTAAAACACAATTCGGAAACATGAGTTTTCCATTGAAGATGTTCTTCTAAATAAACACCTAAATATTTCACACTAGTGCTTGGGTAAATACGCTTTCCAAAAACTTTAAGAACAGGTATGAAAGGCAAAGATTTAGTTTTTGATCTGAAAATTAGAAATTCTGTTTTTTCAGCATTTAGAGCAATTTTATTGGCATTTAGCCAGCTGCTCAGGAAATTAAGGTCAAGATTGACTCTCCTACATAGGCGTTCTAATGAGTTTTAAAAGTATAACAGGTGAGTGTCGTCCGCGAAGTGGTAAGTTTCAGATGACACAATTGCTGTGTGAAGGTCATTGATATACAACAAGAATAACAGAGGCCCCAAAACTGAGCCTTGAGGGACGCCATGTTTAACCAATTTGAGCTTAGACTTAGAACTACCAACAGCTACGTATTGAAGACGAGATGAAAGATAAGATCTAAACCATTGGTTAACAACTCCTCTTAATCCATAGTGCTCAAGCTTCGAAAAGAGAATAGAATGATCAACGGTATCAAATGCTTTTTGCAGATCGGCAAACACACCACAGGCAAACTCACCTTTATCTAAACAACGTCTTATTCGCTCAACAATATTAAGTAATGTGTGAATGGTGGAATGAGATTTCCGAAAGCCAAACTGCTTTTGGTAGATAATGTTATGAATATTAACAAAATTTACTACCCTATGATACATTAGTTTTTCAAAAAATTTTTCAATATTGGATAATAGGGAAATTGGGCGGTAATTAGAGACTTCAAGTGGTGAGCCTTTTTTGAAAATGGGAATAACTTTAGTGGTTTTCAGTGTGTTTGGAAAGCTACCGGTTTCGAAGGAGCGGTTAACAAGGAAAGCAATTGGATTGGATATATCACGATGAAGAAATTTTAAGATTCGTATAGGAATACTGGTAGGACCAGATGATTTGGAAAGTGAAAAAGACAAGATAATTTTAGAGACTTCTTCAGCAGTAACAGGAGATAAGAACATGGAGCTGGGATTTCTATTACGAAGATAAGAAGAAAAATGCTTGTGAGAGTTGGGAATTTTTGATCGGATAGAGTCAGGTATAGAAGTGAAAAAGTCATTAAAAGATTCAGCTACTTGGATAGGATCAGAAATAACACTGTTGTGGGACTTAAAGGAAATAGGTGAAAATAATTTCTTTGGTTTTATTGAAATAAGTTCCCTAACGCCTTGCCAGATTTTTTGCATGCTGTTGGAATGAGTTTGGAAATAAGATGTGAAATGATTGTTTTTGCTTCGTCTGATGAGGCTCACAATCATATTCCTATAACGTTTGAATAGTGCATGAAATTCTCTTTTTGTGGTAGGATTCTTGGCTTTTAAGAATTTTCGGAAATAAAAATCCCGTTTAGACATTGACTTGATCATAGCTTTGGTAATCCATGGTTTTTGACGAGTTTTTAGTTGTCTTTTGGTGAGTTTGACTGTGGGTAGATGACGATCTACAAGGTTTTGCATTTTGTCGTTAAAAATATCAAAGCAGTGGTTTGGGTCGTTTGACTCTGCTTGAGAAAACATTTCGTCCCAGTTAATGTCAAGGTATTCAAGTATAAAGTTTTCCCGGTCGAATTTAGACCAATCTTTAATGAATACAGGCTCTCTTCTTCCGTCATTATCAAAGGAATCAGATTTGAAAAGACAGAACTGAGGTAAATGATCAGAAATGTTATGTATAATATTGCCAGAAATACATTGATTATCAGTGACGGAAGAAAAGATGTTGTCAATTAACGTTTGGGACCTCCTATTTATCCTATGGAGGCCCGTACTGAAAGATATCGTAATTCGTTTTTTCCTTATTGTATACGACAGTGGAATAATCTGGATAGTCGTATAAGGAACCTCCCATCGATCTCAAACTTTAAACGTGCTCTTTTTGATTTTTTGAGAGCAAAATCACAACCGACTTTCAGGGTGAATAATCATGTAATAACTATGTTGGGTTCATTTTTCTCACTCGGTTAAGGGTTGGTTTTAGTCACCTGCGTGAACATAAGATTAGGCATAGCTTTATGGATACTGTTGGTCCCTTTTGACATGTAGATTGAACGCAATTGAAAGCACTGAACGTTACTTTTTGCAATGCTCGAATTTTTCACACCAAAGAATTATTTTATTTGACAACCTCCAAAACTTAAACATAAATATGTTCCCGCTGAGTCTCTCCTTTCTATGCAAACTATTACTCTTTGGTGGTACTAATGCCACAAAGTAGGTAAATTCCAACATTATGAACTTTGTCATTACTTATCTTTGTGACTCTAATCGATTCACCGGGCCATTGTATTGAGAACGTAACTACATATGTACAGCATTTTCTATTTTTATTTTTCTCTTCTTTCCCTTTTCTTTTCTTAATAATTTTGATATATTTGATATAAAATTTTGATATAATTGATATACCTTAAGGGAAGAAATTTTCGCGGGAAGAAATTTTCGCGGAATTTAATTTCGCGGTTGAAATGGTAAAAATGGCCGATTTTCGCGGAATTTAATTTCGCGATTGACCAATTTTAACATGTTTCGCGGAATTAAATTTCGCGGTTTTCGATTTTCAAACAAATACTTAACAGAAAAAATGCCTCCTTTTTTGCGTTGTAAATCGTTTTTTCTTTTATTATTTAATATATAAAGTTAAAATCGAATTTTCGCGGAATTTAATTTCGCGATTGAGCAATTTTGACGTGTTTCGCGGAATTTAATTTCGCGGTTAGGGGCAAAAATCGCGAAATTAAATTCCGCGAAAATTTCTTCCGCGAAAATTTCTTCCCGCGAAAATTTCTTCCCTTAAGGTATGTTTTTATTCTTTAATTTGAATTATTTGTTTTGGAATTCCTTTCCCTGGAGATATCGCTTTGAGCGGCTGGCGGGGGCGGGAATTCTTAGATGTTTGTTTTTGTAACTGTAGTTAAATAAAGAAAAATAAAATAAAATAAACACGGTATCGGCAAATTATCGAGACAGAAGGTTTATCAAAACTCAAAAAACGCTAACAAGCGGCTTTATCGCGTGATCAAAAGCATACCTCGTAGCATACACGTAGCACGAATACACTATCAAAGACTCCAATCATCAAAAGTAGCACGTCAAGGATGATAGTGCATAGATAAAATGCTAACTATGGACAAGGAATGTACAGTAGACAATCATTTTAACGATCATGTTACCTATCAACTTCTTTTAGAATCAAGTTGAGACTGAAACTGAAACTGAAAGAAGGAACAAGGGGAGACAAGAAGAGGCAAGGAGAGATAAGGGGGTGTTCGTGATAGAAACGATATGTGTTAGGTAGAACACTAAGTCGACTTATGATTTAGGGTACAGGGCTTGTATCTTTTTATACTGAAGCAGGGAACAAGGAAACACAAGAGGGGGAAACGGGGAGAGAAGAGTGGGCGACGGGTTTATAAGAATTCTGGCCATGATTAAAGGAACGTCTTAGCACACATAAGTCAATCATGAGTGCTATGTGTCATGATAATTTAAGTAAGATTTGATTTGCGCCATGCAATTTTGATACCGCCTTATTCAAGGGCGGCACTACAACGCAACTTTTAGGTAAACTTTGAGGCCAGTAAACTATTCATCTTTTAATAACTGATCATTTTATTTTAATTTTATTGATGCGACTCTCTGTTGGATTGTTTCAATATATTTTCTTCACAGACGATTGAAATTTCATTCTTTTTCCTCATTAGTTGACTTCTATATATTAATAGCCGATTCTCTGTCTGTCTGTCTGTCTGTTTGTTTGTCTGTAAGTCACTTAAAATGGTAGATTGAGTTGTGAGCGAAATTTTTTCTTTTTTTGTGTGCGACGTGAGTTCGAAACAAATACATTGCAACCCCAATCGAACGTGACTTTTTTTGGCTGGTGAACTAATAGAGATAACGTTTTGTTTCTATTATTATTGTTAGTTTTATCTTCCAATGACCACCGTTGACTTGGCTTTGAAAACAATACATCAACTAAATACAAAGAAACTAACTGATTAAACATTTTAGACAAAAGGCAGCAGTGGCAATACGTGGTAGCATATTCGGTTTGCCAGTGTATCCTAACGTATATTTGCCTGACTCTCTGAGACGTGTGAACTTCTTTTTCGAGCAATCAAAATGTTTAAAAACCGATAGGTAAAAAAAGAGTATCATGAAACAAAATATTTTCTTGCTTTTGTCTTAAAAGTTGTCTTAATTTCTTTTAATCGATTTCTTTTAATCGATTTTAATCTGATCAAACGCTTTTTATTCACTTAATTTATTTAGCACGTGCATTTTTTTCTCCTCCCGTGTGATTTTTTTAAGAGAAACCATTTTTTCACCTACTTTTGACAGCACCAATGTTAGAGCGCATAAAACAAAAGCTAATAATAAGTTGAAGAGTTTTTTCTCTCTGCGTTTTGAGTGTATTGCTAAACTGATATTTGATTGGTTTAAAATCGTAAATAAAAACCACGTGAAGTTCACGTTCAGAATGCATTGTGTAAAGCTGACATTTTAAATGCGATCGCGACAATGAACGGCTGAGTTAAGAATATGCAAGATTTGAAACACCAGGAACGTACTTCTCTTCATGCGCAAACGAGCTTTATTTAGCGATAAAGCCAGCAGCAAAGGAAGTCTTGTCGCTGGTTCAACGTGCAATAATTTGGAGCAGGTGGTGACACAACGCAGGCTGAACATGGGCGGCGAGCGACGCCGCCTTGACGGCTAGTCTATATATTAATAGCCGATTCTCCGTTTGTTTGTTTGTTTGTTTGTTTGTTTGTGTGTCTGTCACGCAAAATGGTAGATTGAGTTGTGAGAGTAAATACTTTGTTTTATTTTGTGCGACGTCAGTGTGAAACCATTGTATTGAGACCCAATTAAAACGCGACGTTTAGGGAAAATTATCTTGGTAACCAACAGGGATACCTGACGTTTTCTGGGGTCCGCGATACAGGCGATGGGGTGATGAAAAATTTGGGTCTAATTTTTTTTGGGGGGACGGGTCTGTGAGGTCATCAAAATATTTGATCAAGGATATCTCCGGAACAGGAGGTCGTAGCGAAACGATCCCATACATTTTTTTTATCAGTTTTTGGAGCTCTACAACATGAGCATACTTATTATTGCCAATTCTCTAATTTTGTTTTTCGTGAACTTAACGCAGGCTGGACATGGGCGGCGAGCGACGCCGCCTTGGCGGCTAGTCTATATATTAATAGCCGATTCTCTGTTTGTTTGTTTGTTTGTTTGTTTGTGCGTTTGTTTTTTTGTAAGTCACGCAAAATGGTAGATTGAGTTGTGAGAGTGATTATTTTATTTTATTTTGTGCGACGTCAGTGTGAAACCATTGTATTGAGACCCTAATCGAATGCGACGTTTAGGGAAAATTATCTCGGTAACCAATAGGGATAACTGACGTTTTTTGGGGTCCGCCATGCAGACCATAGAGTGACGAAAAATTTGGGTCTAATTTTTTTTGGGGACGGGTCTATGACGTCATCAAAATTTTGATAAAAAATATCTCCGTAACGGTTAGTCGTAGCAAAACGATCCCATACATTTTTTTGATCAGTTTTTCGAGCTCTACAACATGGGCACACTTATTATTGCCAAATCCTTAATTTTATTTTTTGTGAACCCAACGCAGGCTGAAGGTGGACATGGGCGGCGAGCGACGCCGCCTTTGCGGCTAGAGTATTTGTTAATAGCCGATTCTCCGTCCGTTTGTTTGTTTGTAAGTCACGCAAAATGGTAGATTGAGTTGTGAGCGTAATTATTTCTTTTCTGTGTGCGACGTGAGTTCGAAACAAATACATTGCAACCCCAATCGAACGCGACTTTTTTTGGCTGTTGAACCAATAGAGCTAAGTTTTGTTTTTATTATTATTGTTAGTTTTATATTCCAAGGACCACCGTTGACTTGGCTTTGAAAACAATAGATCAACAAATACAAAGAAACAAACTGATTAAACATTTTGGACAAAAAGCAGCAGTGGCAGAACCTGGCAGCATGTGCGGTTTGCCAGTGTATCCTAACGCTTGCCTGACTGTCTGAGACGGGTGAACTTTTTTTGGAGCAATCAAAATGTTTAGAAACCGATACGTATAAAAAGAGTATCCTGAAACAAAATATTTTTTTGTTTTTGTCTTAATAGTTTCTTTTAATTTATCTTAATCTGATCGAACGTTTTTTATTCACTTCATTCATTTAGCACGTGCATTTTTTCCTCCTCCGGTGTGATCTTTTTAAGAGAAAAAATTTTTTCACCTACTTCTGAAGCACCCATGTTAGAGCGCGTAAAACAAAACCTAATAATAAGTTGAAACGTTTTTTCTCTCTGCGTTTTGAGTGTATTGTTAAACTGACATTTGATTGGTTTGAAATTGTAAATAAAAACCACGTGAAGTTCACGTTCGGAATGCATTGTGTAAAGCAAGAAAGTCTACTGACATTTTAAATGCGACCGCGACAATGAACGGCTGAGTTTAAGAACATGCATGTTTTGAAACACCAGGAACGTATTTCTCTTCACGTGCAAACGAGCTTTATTAAGCGATAAAGCCAGCAGCAAAGGAAGTCTTATTGCTGGTTTTAAGTGCAATCATTTAGAGCAGGTGGTGATAGATCGCAGGTTGAACATGGGCGGCGAGCGACGCCGCCTTGGCGGCTAGTTAATTATTGTTTTGCTATTGTAAAATGTCAACTTAAAATTGATTGAAAATAAATAGTTAAACAAATGAACAAACAAATAAATAAACAAACAAACAGATGTGTTTTAAATAAATAAATTCACAGTCGAGGCAAAATGGACACCAAATAATATTTACCTGTTTCAAAAGCATTTACAAACAACTTTAAAAGAAAGCATGATTTTTTTCAAGTTCGTTCCAATTTAATCTTAGTGAAAATATTTGAAAGCATCTGATCGAAGAAACTTTTAAAATAAAATAAATTTCAGATTGTTTAAGTTTGGATCAACTGATTATATTGAAACACGAAAACTGTCAATCGCCAAGAAGAGATATGGAGAACATGGTTGTGAGGAGGATTTTAGCGGTTCTGTTCTACAAAACCGGAAAATTCATACCCATTAATGAGCAATTTCACATAGCACCCTGATATAGTTGGTAAAACGATTGATCACGAGGGCTGCCTGTTTGTTATTAAAATATCATTCTATGAAAAATAAACGTATTGTTGACACAAGTTGTTGTTTGTTGTTTCAAGTTCGCATTTTAAGCCGTGACCACTCGCCACTGAGTCCCGAACTAGGTTGGAGGACAGCAACTAGGTAAGCATACTTAAAAAGAAGGCTACTTGTTGAAAGTTACTAGGTACAGTGTACTGAGTCCTACAAGTGAAAGATATTTTCTACTGTAACTCTTAAAAAGAAATAGGAACACGGTGTTGCAGACAGTCTGTTTTTAACATCAAGTCATGTTGCAGACATTTTGTAAACAACAACTTGGCTGTTTGTTGAACAGAACGTCCTCAACAATGGTTGCAAAACATAATCCAAATATCCTTATTTTGATTTCCTATGTTTTGATCTTCCATGTTTATGTCAAACCCTAAAAAAACAGTAAAAAGATTTAATTTGCAGACAATCTAGACATCTGATAATATTTAGTAAGAAGAATATCTTTCATGCAAGAGATCGGGGTTCAATTCCCCTTGGCGGTGATTCACTATGCGCGAGTGAATGTACCATAGCGCCGGGTCGACCCATGCCATGTGAGGGAAATGAGGTATATGATACATCAGGTGTTGCAGGAAGGTCATCCAGAAGAGCACAGGCCCTTGATTGGGTTTGTGTCACTCATGAGAGTGTCAAATACTTCGGAACCTCCAGCCTAAGCCGTGGCCCCTCCTGGAAAGCAGATGTAATTGCAACTGAGTGAGGCTAGCCGTGTAAAACAAATACCAAATAAATAAATAAATAAATTGTTGGAAGGTCGGCTGATTTTAATAAAGATATCAATTGTGGCAATGTAGCCTTGTCTGTTTATCACACTCTCTCATAACAGAATCCAGCTTAGAGGAGTTGGAAATATAAAATCAGAAACCATCTTTGCTGGAAGACGTCAAATGTCGTGAGTTTTAACCTGACAGCTAAAACTAAAATATTTAAAACTGGCTTAAGAAAACCATGGAACAGGAACAAACACAGCACTCCTGGTGTGCGTGTGTATCTTTGCGGTGTGTTTGAAGTAAAACTTTAAAAACTTACCACAAACATGAGAAGGCAGCAGTGTATTCTATATGTGGATTATAATTGTGTGGTTTTATCAAAATATTTTGTCTGGGGATTTACGTGGAGAATTGTTATAAATACAGATCAAAAATTCAAAATGTTGCGTTGTTGGAAAAAAGCAATCGAGCCAATCGAACTGAAATTGCTACGAGCTGAAGGTTAAGAGTAGTTATGGCAACATCTAACGATGCCCAATTGATGCAGTTTATGAGTCATATCCTGAAAACTCAACGAAAAGATATAGTTGTACCTGATGTACCTAATGAACCCGAACATCCTGTTACTGTTGTTACCACAGTAAAGGAGATAAAAGATCAAATTCAAAAAGCCATCACGAACAAGACAATCGTACGTGTTGTGGGGTCAAAACATTCGGTAGAAAAAAGTATCTTTAACTTCCCATCCCATGGAATAACATTAAAGTTGGAAGGAGGCTTAAGAACCGTGACAAAACAAGAAGTGACTGTGGATCCAGAAACCAAGAAAAAGTTTTTAAAGGTTCGTGTTGGTGCCGGTTGTAACATTGGTGTTGATCCAGATGATCATACATCAGATATTGAAAACAGTTTAGCTCATCAAATTAACAGCCAAGGTTTTGCTTTACCAATCACAGGAGGAATTATTTACCAAACAGTTGGTGGTTTCTTAGCAACTGGATCTGCCGGGGGGAGCTTGAAACATGGTTTAGCTGAGTGCATTGATGATTTAGAATTTATCGATGGCACAGGTACGGAACAGACCGCTAAAAGAGGCACAGACGAATGGTCTGCTGTTGGTGTGTCTATGGGCTTATATGGTGTAATCACCTACGTTACTTTATTGCTACCAGAAACATTTTTCGTCTCAGGTACACAGATAACAAAACCTTTTGATAAATCTGACATCGATCCAAAAAGTATTGTCAATACACTAAAAACACAGGAATACTTCCGTGCTAATTGGTTTCCTCAGAAAGGAGTAAGCAAAGCGCAGCAATGGGCTGCCAAACAAGTTCCTGTTGATGAGAAGCCCATACCTTACGTAGATCCGATGGGTTGTGAGTTAATGGCTGCAGGGGCTGGTTTGGTGTTATGGTTTACAAGTACATTGCTACAAAAAGAAAAGGTTTCTCATAATGATCTTGTAATTCAAGAAACTCTTCTTGATTTATTTTTGAATGGCAAAGAAACTGAATTCAAAGATTATTGGTATAAAATTTTGCCGCAAGACAATTCAGTTCCCACTGATTCCATCTTTCCTATTCAATTCACGGAAATATGGTTGCCGGTAGAAGAAGCAAGTGAAGTTATCAAGAAGCTAGAAGAAATGTTTAAAGATCCCAAAGCTGCGGGCAACTTTGC
The DNA here is from genome assembly GCA_027922465.2 of Turritopsis dohrnii. Taxonomy (NCBI): domain Eukaryota; kingdom Metazoa; phylum Cnidaria; class Hydrozoa; order Anthoathecata; family Oceaniidae; genus Turritopsis; species Turritopsis dohrnii. The sequence goes on from BQMF02000295.1 coordinate 300,035, forward strand.
CACCGAAATCTATGGTGCAAAGAAATCGCCATTCTGGTTAAGCATGTCTCACGATCAAGATTGCATAAGAGTGGATGCATATTGGTTCAAGTATAATGTTGGTAATCTGCGGACATTTTATGATCATTTCTGGAAAACGCTTTTGAGTTCCAAGAGTCGTTTGCATTGGGGGAAGTTTATGCCGACACCTGGTCAAAAGGTAAATGACCAGGTTACTTATAACCTTGCTTACTTGAAAACCGTTTATAAGAAATTGGATGATTGGTTGACATTACGAAAGAAGTATGATCCTCACAATATCTTCCTTAATGATTACTGGAAGGGATATTTTGAAATCAAATGATTTTAAATAGATTCATACGCTTTCTTTATTTATCAATATATGATTATTATTTTGAGAACTTAAAAGTCTGAGAACATATGTACAACCGAGTTTAACGGAGAATTCTGTTTAATAAGACGTTTGTCTAACAAGATCGTCAGGATTTTTAACTAAATACCTCGCTCTTCCAAACGAAAATAAAAGAATGTCACCTGAAAAGATTGCATCTTGTGAGACAAACAAACTCCATCAAAAGTTCTAATGAAAAGTTTGATTTTTTTAGTAATCATTAAAATTTTTATGTTCATTGAAAGTGATGATTTTTATAACTTCATTCGCAAAGTCCACTACCATTATGATTATTTCTCAACCTAAGAGTTTAGGAGGAGTTTAATGGATCCGTGTTTCAATTCATATTGTTCCATGTACCACTATTTTGTTTATGATAGATTGTTGTTAAGTATATTTGTGTATTTTGCAGCCCCATCCAACATAGGTAGAGAGATGTTTATAGGAAATGGTTGATGTTTCAGCTAATGACCATTCAAACAAGTTATAGGGTGGGAAGAACAAATTCGCCCCAACATTCCCAATGTAGTAGTCCGATTTGTAACTGGGGAATTCCGAACATTTTCCTTGTTGCTACAACTTTGAATAATGAGAGAAAATCTTGATTTCGATTCTAAATTTTGTTTATGACCAAATTATTCAGATGGTGTAATTAATCAGTGATAAACTAATTGGACTGTCTAGATGAAATGGAAACACAAAATAAAAACAAATTAATCAGAAAGATGAAAAAATGAAAACAGTCAGCCTCCATCCAGCCATCAGCTGATGAACATTGAAATAGTTGGTGTTTCATGAAGAAGTGGCTTCCACAAGCATTGAAGTCATCGAACTCGTTGTTGTAGTTTTAAAAGTCATTTCTTCAATTACTAGGTCCCCCCTCCACGGACGGTGACATTTTGTAATCAGTACCATCAGATCATGATAAAAATAATCATATGCTGATAAAGTGTATGTTCATGTTTGCAGTGATTAAAAACAGTTTCGAAGTTGTGTAACAGATGCATGAAGTTTAACAACCAGAGAAAACAAAGAGACATATAGTAACGGATGAATTGAGATATATAATTCCAAAATACTTGGCTTTACTTACTTACTTACTTATCAAAGAGACACAGACATTTGTGTAGATAAGTTAAATCGATGTTGTAGATTCAGTTTTATGATAGTGAACGTAACAATAAAACTGTTGTTACATAATATAAAATTGTATAATAAAGGAGTAGATGGCGTGCACAATACACTTTTCTGTGTCCCCTTAGCAATTATAAGCTTTTGACACGACGTTGGAATTAAGAACCAGTCCTCTGTCTTGACCCCATCATGTATGTTTGACTGATCCTGTAATCGGACAGCGCTTTAGAAGAAAAAAGCGACATGTTATAAAAACAACATATCCACTAGCTTTCCTCTAAAATGTTTTTGTTAGTGTCAAAATGAATTCTAAACCAATAATCTATTTTTCAGTTTCCTCACAGGTCTTCGTCGGTCAAACTTTATATCGTCACAATAAACTTTTCGCCGCATAAAATTTTCCGGCATGTCGCCAAAATTTCGTCCGATAAAGTCATTATCGAAAACCTGTGCGAGGTCAAAACAAGAGGGCGAACATTACTGTGATAAAACTGTGGTAAACCAGACGTGGCAACGAAAAAAAAGTTTTGCTGATTTTTCTCAATTTTTCTCTTATTAGTTACTTCATAAATCGTAGTTTTACACATGTCAGAGCTGTGATAAGCATATAGGTTATTTATCGGTAAGATATTTTATTAATATTATCGCATTTTGAATGTATATGTATGAATTATTGCAATATTATTTTAGACCTTTTAAATAAAATAAGATCGAAAGTCTTGCATATCAGAATATTGTTTTTCACAAAAATCCTTTTTCATGTTGAAAACTTTCCTAAAGCGTATATGGACTAGTTTCTGATGTTAATTACAATGTTCTGTGTAATAAAACAAACATTACAAAAATGGATTCCGTCAATGACAATGAAACACTACGAGATAAGAGAGGTAGGTACTAACTACAGCCATCCTTATTCCGGACACAAAAAGTGAATAAAGATTCTTGTCACGACAGGGTTCCCACCAGTCCTGGAAAGTCCTGGAGTTTGAAAAGTGTCCTGGAAAGTCCTGGAAAGTCCTGGAATTTTGCAGAAATCTTCAAAAGTGTCCTGGAATCCTGGAAAAATTTTTGTGATATCACTCTTTCTGTATTCTTGATATTTGATTGCATCCTTATTCATGTGCTTCATGTTTCTCTGTCAACGTTTCAGTTTCAGGAAATGAATGATCTTGTAAACACCAGTATTTAAAATCAGTGTCTTCAACACTAACACTTTTTGTTAGCATTTCCAGACCAAAAAATCAAATTTGTCAAAAAGCTATGAAACTATGCTGATTGGATAGATCTTTTCAAGAGAAAAAAAATGAGGGGTCATACACCTCTCAACGATAAGCCGTTCCGAAGTTATAGGAAATTTAGTATTGGAAATTTGGGGCAATTCTTGACATTCTGTTAGATATTTTCCCTATAGTTTTCAACTGTAATAATATGTCTAATGGCACCAAAACATTGGATTTTTTCTTGAAAATAAGGTTGAAGAATATTGTCATAACTTTTTAACATTTCATAATTTGGACTTAATATTTTCAGCGTATATTGGAATAACCAGTTACTACAAAGAGCAATATTTGTTTTCAATTAATACTATCCATAGCAACAGGGATCTCCCCCATGGCAACAACACATAAAATAGGGCCAAAACAAGAATTTACAGGCAGAAGCTCCAAAAAAACAGATACTTTACTACTTCAAACTAAGGTGGAGCAAAGAAACATTAAGTTAGCGGAACCAAATTACACATTACTTCAAGGTTTACCCCAAATTTTCCCTAGCAACGGGGTAAAATCAAGACAAAAGGCACATTTCAAGTAGTTACAATACTAGAAATGGGGCAACTGAAAACTTTTGACTCTGGTTAACAGAAAATAAGTAAATATGAGGTGTGGTGATTATACATTCTAGTGAGTTTCATGGTTTACCCCAAATTTTTCCCTAGCGACGGGGTAAAATCAAGACAAAATGCACATTTCAAGTAGTTATACAGTACTAGAAATGGGGCAACTGACAACTTTTGACTCTTGTTTAAACAGAAAATAAGTAATGGTGTGTGGTGCTTATATATACTAGTGAATTTAAAGATTTACCCCTAATTTTCCCTAGCAACGGGGTAAAATCAAGACAATATGCACATTTCAAGTAGTTACAATACTAGAAATGGGGCAACTGAAAACTTTTGATTCTGATTAACAGAAAAGAAGTAAATATGAGGTGTGGTGCTTATACATTCTAGTGAATTTCATAATTTACCCCAAATTTTCCCTAGCGACGGGGTAAAATCAAGACAAAATGCACATTTCAAGTAGTTACAATACTAGAAATGGGGCAACTGACAACTTTTGACTCTGTTTAAACAGAAAAGAAGTAAATATAGTGTGTGGTGCTTATATATACTAGTGAATTTCAAGATTTACCCCAAATTTTCCCTAGCAACAGGGTAAAATCAAAAGACGACAAACAAGACGTATCATAAAAACATGTATATTATAATATCAAAATCCAATTTCATTGGTTTCTGTTTTTCATTGGGCGAACTGACAAATAGGCATAAATAATCATTGATAATAGATACATCTGGAACTACAGACAACAAACAGTTATTTCGGTAAGATATTAGATTTATTAACAAACATTTTATTATAAATCATTAATAATAAAAATAACTTATCTTCATATAAGAAACTGTTATATATTTAAAGGGAAAGTTAAGGCTTTGTGAATGATAAAACATATCAATAATGGATCATTTAAAAACAAAGGTGACGAATATACAACTTATTTTACTCCTGTCAAATGTTTATTTATAACAAAATCTGCCATTTTGAAATTTGAATCGTTCATATTTTTTCGGAAAGGGAAAACATTGAAATCAGGGGTGAAATATCCAACTTTGAGCTTTTCCGCACTGGATTGAGTGATATTTATAGGAAAATAATTACACAGTTGGAAAGAGGAAGGATTGAAGTGATAGTTTTTGGACCGGAAGAGAAAAAAATTTTTTTGAGCGAAAAAATTGGAACTGATATAACAGAAAATTAATGAAATATCATAGAAGGGCTATCGGAAACAACTTTTCCGGGTGATTTTTGGATTCCCCAGCCCTTTTTTACATAATCTACAAAGTTTGACATCAATTCAACAAGCCAATCCACCGCGCTGAACATCAAAGTGATTCTTGGTCGAATATTTTCGTGGCCACAGGCGGGAAAACCGGCAAATCAGATCATTTCTCAGCCGTAAATTAAGTATTTCACCGAATAGCAAACTGGGCAAATTAGATATCGCCGGAAAGCCAAAAAATCAAGGAAAACAATAAAAAGAACTGGAATCGGCTAGCGCGATCCAAAAGAAAGATAATAACTGTTGAAGTTGAGTTATTTTTCGAATTTTTTTTATGACGTCAGGATTTTACACGGCAATCTTTGGAAATGCTATTTTTGTGTTTGTTAATTGACCACATAGGTTTATCCATTACTATGAGCATATGTATATGCATTATTAGACTTGAAGTGAATTTAGAAAATTATGGATGAAATGAGGCAATTTAGTGAATGGTCTTCAAATGACTAAGGTCTATACTAAAATTGGAGATCACTGAAATGCTTTACCACTTATGAAACATTAGCTGACAGATTCAGAGTGAGGCATACAAATTGAGAGTATCAAGGCTCATCTATTTACACTGATATCCATTTCTTTATGATGTGCTCAAGCATCTTTAACTAGGGGATTTTCAGGAGACTACTAATTTTCCTTCTGCAGATTAATATACTAAAGTTTGGAGCTTACAGTGCATTATAAGAACGTTGATTTATACCTTCCTGTCTATAGTCTACTTTGCTGAAAATTAAACTACTCTGAACACACTAGTACTTAATATTTTTGTTTAGTTTTTAAAAGTTAGTTATTTATTTTGGTGCCAGTCAGCATGGAACTTTTAATTGCGATTTTTTCTTTTGAAAGTTCTCTGTTGTCTTCAGTAGTTAACTTTCTGATTATATAGTTTGTTAAGTTTGTTTTGCAATGTACAGATAAGTTCTGAAATTTGATCAGTATATTACAAGTAGATGTCACACAGACTACTTAGTAGTAACTTTCAATATATAGTTTTCATCTTGAGAACAAATCTTTCAATAATTACAGGTCCTGTTCTTTTTGCAGTTTTGAAATTTCCTGACATCAGTCTTTAATGTGAAACCATTGAGTTACATTTTGCTTCTATTAGATGATGTAGAGTTATAGGACGATGTTGTTTCTTTCAAGCAACAGTTATCAAGGTAGTTGGTAAGGATGTGATAAATATAATAACGTGATAAATTACAAACTTTATCTAGATAAAAATTGAGTTAAATAATTGTTATTATCTATTATATCTATTATTGCTTAGTAATTGCTTATTGTCAGAAAATATCTCTTATTGAGTGTAACCAATTGTCAGACCTCTGTCTACCTTAATGATTGAGAATATTTGGGTTCATCACTTTTTGAACATATGTTCTTGACAAAAAATAGGGAATTGCCGTAAAAAGTCCTGGAAAAGTCCTGGAATTTTCTTAAAAGTCCTGGAAAAGTCCTGGAAATTTGAGGTAAATAGTCCTGGAAAAAGAGAAAAAATGTCCTGGAAAGTCCTGGAAAGTCCTGGAATTTTAATTCATTTTTTTGGTGGGAACCCTAAAATATACATTCATTCTTACCAAGTTCATCACGTATAATTTCAAAGCTTCTTAAGAAGTGTCCTCCTCCCCATCACTGTGATTGTTGTATACTTTTTTTTGTTGTTGTAATTTTTTTTATTTTAATTATTTTGTGATAAAATTAACTTGTTCTGAATTTATATTCATCCCCCAACTAATTTTTAAACATAAATTTTTGATGACCAGTCAAAGCCCTCTGCTCCTCCGTACAACATACCGTGAGTTGGGGCGACATTGAACTCTCTGTGGGGAGAGATTCAACAGCACCATTATCCAGACCACAACATTCAATAAAATAATTCGAAATTTCAAAACAACAACATCGCATATCTGAACCAAGATGTAATCTATACTACACTCCACAGGCCTGGTCATGAATGGCGTGCGATCGCACGCGTACGTGCCCACACACGCCTAGATCGGCTAAGGCGTGCGTTAATCACACACGTGAATTTCGTCAAAACGGACCCTAGGCGTGCGATTACCGCACATGCAATCAAACAGATTTATAAATCGCACGTGCAGAATATTTACATTTTTTTTCGCAATAACGGAACGTTTGATCACATACTTTTTCTTCCATCAGCTGGTAGAAAGAATGATCAACTTGAATTAATCATTAATGTAGATTAATCAACAGGTGCTATATATGTTCATATTTACGAAAGAAAAACTTGTTTGATGAATGAAGTCACGTTTCAACGAATACATTTTTTTTAATTTGTCACTGTGCTTGAAAATGAAAATGAAAAAAAAAAAAAAAAAAAAATGAAATCACTGTAAATACAGTGTTTCCACATATAAGAACTAAGTTTTAAGAACTAAGTTTTTATTATTTCGTTCAGAATTTATCGCAGCACATCATGCGCATGTTTTTTAAATCAAAGTAAAAAACTAAATTTCACCGTTCCTTACTTGTTAAAATATTTTTAATTTAAGGTGGAGAGTAGCTTGTAACATCTGGTTTGCAGAAATCTTTGGTGTTCTATTGTGAGCAAAAGTTATTTATTTAGTTATTTATTTTTTATTTATTTATTTTAAGGATAGTATTGTAGTTTTGTTATATTTTTTAGCGCACGCCTTGAGTTCGTATGGTGTGCGATCATCGCACGCCATATTTAAAAATACAGAAAATGGCGTGCGATTGCCGCACTCCAAGCATTTTATTCATGACCAGGCCTGCTCCACAATAATTTTTTTTTACATTTTTACAAATGCTGAATGTAAATTGCCTTTGAGCTTTTTAAATCCCATCACGAGTTAAAATACTTCGTAAAGCCGCGCACGTTTATTTTTATACCAATTAGGATTTCTCAAAGACGGTTTCCATGAAGTGACGTCCACCCTCCGCCCAGCCACCTTTCGCTCTTTCAAGTGTTTATAAAAGTTACTAATGCGGGCGGAAGCTATGTAGTGAAACAAACTGAAGGAGATGATTGATCACTGTGCAAAATTTATTTCTCAAAGACAGTTTTCACTAAGCAATATCATCCCCTTAAACACCTTTCCGTCCAACCCAGGGCACGTAGAAAGCTTACCGGCGGGTCTTGCCGTGTCGCGAGCCGAGATTTAAAGAACGCAATGATGGAGAGAATTGATGACTGTGCAATTACTTTGGGTTTTGGGTTTTGTGTTAAAGGGTTTCGTGCAAATATTTAAAAGTGCAAAATAACAAAATAAAATGATATTGTGTGTGGTATATTTCCTTTTGCTTCCAATGTTAATACTGAATTAATACTTTTCTGACAGTATTACATTTAAATGCAATCTACAACTTTTTTCGCAAGATTTGAAATCTCTGGCTATGACTGGGACTCATCCTAATAGGCTCAACTTAACCGATTTGCAATGTAGAAACCAGGCATTCACTTTCATTTTCAAGCAGTTGCGTCTGTTGTTGCTTTTCACACAAAAAAACCCGCTGACCATTTGTAAAATACTATGCTAACCTGATGTCAAAACCTTAAATTTTAAAGTATTTCTGATAACAACTTTTAACTTAAATCGTATATCAAAATCTAACGAACCGACATGAAATTTATGAAAACATTTTTCTCACGGAGAAACTAAAACAACATTCCCATTGCAAAACGCGTTTTATTCAGTGTGGTTATTTTGACATCAAAACATTTGCAGCCCGTTAACGAGATTAGCTTAAATGGATCGTGACATTTTAATAGCCAGAGTCTCTCTAAATGGTAATCATTCATGAATGTTTTGATTGCTTTAAATCTTATTTGTGTTGTATAACTTGGTTTAGTTTTAAAAATGTAATGTGTTTAAATTATTGACCAGATGCAGCTTGATTTTGGCATGTTGAATCTCGCCCCGCAGAGTTGAATGTCGCCCCAACTCACGGTATAACTGATATTTCATGACGGAGGTGGCAATTATTCTACCATTGTACACAGAGCTCACAAAAATATGCATGGCTATCAAGAGAGCAGTCAATTTTAGAAGAAACTACTTTAAAAGAAATCTTTAGAATTTAGAAAAATAAATTCTTATTGCATTTTGGGAATTTGGGTATTGAAATAGATTTACTTATCTCTGATATAGAGGTTTGTGTTATTATAGTTTGGTTGACAGTACAAGATGTGCCATGTTTTTAATTTACAGCAGTTAGAATATGTTTTGATTTATGTCCAGAATAAGGCTGTCAGTAATAAGGCACATTGACGATTTCAGGTGCTTGATAATATATGTAATTAAAAAGTAAGAACTTAAAAGGGCCTCCTGAGAAGGAAATAAGCTGATAAAGACCTGGTGTGTTACCATACCTTCTTTGTCTGTGTTTTAATGTCAGAATTAGAATGGAACATGCTAAAAAGGTTGTATTTTTTTACACTAATATTAAACTTATAGCAACCAAATCAAATTTAGGCCCAAATTTTGCCTCACCCCATCACCCACATCGCGGACCCCAAAAAACGTCAGTTATCCCTATTGGTTCTCGAGATATTTTCCCAAAAACGTCGCATTGGATTGGAGATGAAATGCAATGATTTCCAGTGATCATAAAAATAACTGACGTCAAATGCTACGTACGTACTTTTATGCTAATCGTGAAAAAGTGTCTCTCGCCTCTACGTGGTTTTACTCAATCATAAGAAGAATTTGACCATTAAAAAAGCGAAATATATCACTCTCTAAGATAAAAGTGGTATGCACACTATGTGATTAATATAATAAGATTAAAATTTCCATGCAAAACATGTTCTAGATGCAAAAAAATTGAAAATGAAAATTGAAATTGAAACTCAGCTTCCATAGCAACAGTACTCCAAAAGCGAATGTTTGATTGACTTAAAATAATTTCATGACTGGTGATTTCATGTGGCAGGGTGTAATAGAAAAATATTATTTTTACAGATCTGGAAACTTTGAATCCTGGAGGGTAACAAAAGGACTTGACTTTTTCATGTCAGTAATCTTCATTAAAAGTTTTATGGGGAGGAAAATATGAAGCAGGTGGAAGGATATCTTGAAAACAAAGTATGACAGTTGGAAGACAGATGCACAATTCAACTCTGTTTGAATGAAATTGAAAATATTTCTCCACTCCCACATTTTTTGTTTTTTTCCGGCTTATTTTCTTAACCTGCGATTGGACTGATGTTTGTTTGTTGATCTTTGGAAAAAATTTTATGTGATCATTCAAATCATCCAGTGACATTCTCTCATGAGGGTGAATGGAGGTTAATATCATACCACAATGTGCAATTCAATTCAATCCATCAGCTTAATTGCATTTGTTATGCTTCTGTTCAACTGCATTAATATCAAGAGTTGTGTGGTCAAAGCCATCATGGTATTTTTCTTACTTTTGTCATCAACTTTTATTGTATTGTTTTAATTTATTTAATCGTAAAATCTTAGAAATCATGTCAGGATCAGATTTTGGAAATCCATTACGAAAATTTAAACTTGTATTTCTTGGAGAACAAAGTGGTATGTGAATCATTTTTTGTTTTTGTTTAGATTTTGTGTTTACTCTGGCTTCCCTTTTTGTTCTGGAATTGTTTGAAATTCGTATAGTAACTCAGGCTCACTAGGGTCTAACTAAGAAAGGCAGAGCAGCGTCCGGCAGAAGGGAAAAGGGCACATTATGAACATCCAAAGGGCACTTTTTTTAGGGAAAGGGCAACCTGAGCTTTATTTCAGTGGGTTAAACCTGTGACCCCAATAGACTAAAGACCTCAATTTCTTCATTCTTCCTAAAACATTGTATTCAGCAGTGGCATAATGGTGTTCAGCTGGCACATCAGAGGTTCACGGCTTAAATCCCTCTCTGGACGAACACAGCTTCTGCTGGCCGTGTTCCTAGTGCTACTGCTACCATCCCGTTCCCCTGTGAAGTCTTCGGGTGTTTCGGGGTAAGTAGGGCTGGGTGAGGGTCTAGGGTAAGGGAATAGCGCCAACCTTGAGATGAATGTCAGTTGGATTGTGAATGTAACGCCTCCCCAAGAACTGCCTATCGGGGAAAATTAACTTTTAATTATCTGGAATATCAATCCTTCAAATGTAAACAGTGAAGATTCTCCTTTTTGAATTTTTGAATTCATGTCTATTTTCACACCACAGAAATAATGTTTTTTCTTCTAGTTGGAAAAACGTCACTAATCACAAGGTTTATGTACGATAGTTTCGACAATACCTACCAAGTAAGATTTGGTCATGTATTTCTCTAATCAGAACATTTTGTCCCAGAAAATATCAGCATATTTAACAAAATAATTAATATGTTGACTGCTGTTATTTAGGCCACTATAGGAATCGACTTCTTATCGAAAACCATGTACCTTGAAGACAGGACGGTATGTTGATTGCATTGATTTCAAATTATTCCGTTTTTCCTCGGTCACACAACGCTTCTAAACCAATGGCATGACTCGTTTAAAGATCACTTTCGTGCGCCACACAAATTTTTTGTTTGTAAACAGCAAGTCTTCTCGCAAGAAAATACCAGACGAAGTATTGACCAATCCATTGGAAATTTGTGTGTACGATTGAGTGGACACTGGCTTTAAAGATAATGAACTATCATAAGGTTGAGAAAAAAGTGTGTCAACGGTTTTCTTGTAAAATAATCTTCACGAGAGAGCCCATCACTTTTCCACTTTGTTTGAACGCTTTGACAATAGCATAGTGCAATCTTGAGCTCTACATATAATATTTCATTCAAGCAAGTTCTCACAATTTGAAGCAATGAATAATATCTGGTGATACACAATAAAACTTAATTTGATTGATCATTCTCATGTTGAATCCAAAGCTTGTGTGTATCACACTTAGCCTTTGTTGTTTAGGTTCGACTACAGTTATGGGATACTGCTGGTCAAGAACGTTTTCGAAGTTTAATTCCTAGTTACATTCGTGATTCGTCCGTCGCTGTAGTTGTTTATGACATCACCAGTAAGAAATATTTTGTGATGTTTGTATTCATTGTTATTTCCTATTCCGGTCAAACCTTTTTAATTTGAATATCATAATTCAACAACAGATTTCCCTTCGTCTACCATTTCTGTATTTCGTATTTTCCAGCAATTTTTCAAAGTCCTTGCATGTTTGAAACAGTGAGTGTACTGTAAATTTCTTTTAATTTTCTCTCAGATGTCAATTCTTTCCAACAAACCAATAAATGGATCGATGATGTTCGTGCAGAACGTGGTAACGATGTTATTATAATGCTGGTGGGAAATAAAACAGATTTAGCAGAAAAAAGGTGAGTGCCCAGTGGGCAAATTTGTTGAAAGTCTCTGCGAAGGAGTGCATTTTTATAAAAATAAACGCATTATTTCAATGAAAATGCTCTTCGCCGCAGTGACTTTTCAAAAATTTTGCCCACTGGGTGTGTTTTTTTGTTTTTTTTACTACTTCTGTTCTGCATTGTAACGTTTTCTGTTTAATCTTTTTCAATCCAATGTTGACGAAGAATCATTTGTAATGGAAGTTTGACATAACAAGCTTTATTAGCATTGCAAGAAGTGAAATTTAAAACTTCTTGGATATTTTAAACAACTGCAACCAGCCTTGCAATGAAGATTTATTGTGTTTAGACAAGTTGCAACTGAAAGTGGTGAAGCCAAATCCAAAGAACTGAATGTCATGTTTATCGAGACGAGTGCGAAAGCCGGTCATAATGTCAAACAAGTAAGATCTCCTCCTCACTGTATGTTTTGGCACAGGGTGTTAGGATTTTGAAGATTGGTGATAGAAGCATGTTTTTCTTTTCTAGCTCTTCCGCAGAGTAGCATCAGCACTTCCTGGTATGGACAACACGCCTGACAAAAAAGAAGATTTAATAGAAGTACAACTTAAAGATACTCCGCAAGATCAAAATCCTCAAGAAGGAGGAGGGTGTGCTTGCTAAGACATCTGGTTTTGCATCTAGCATCAAGCACAAGCTGCTCCTGCTGCCATCGGCTTCTTATGAAGCTTACTCTCTGCTCTGATGACTTTGTTACGGGTTTACATGAGAATCGCATATCTTCTAGTCTTTGATGTTCTCTCATAAATATCTCTTCAGTTTTCGGTTCACGTTCTCAATTCTCCTCACCAGTCTAAGCGTTCATACATCTGCCACAATTCTGTGAGAAGCTCATAAGAGAATAATGCTAGAACTTAGAAACTAATATTTTTCACTGCTATTGAAAGAAATGTTAATTCTGAAGCAAATAACTACTCCAGCATTGCATCATATCAAGCTGATAGTCCTGTGTCTGTTCCACTTGATCGGAAATTATATCAGAACTTTATTTTTATAGCTTCCCATTGCATTTATTTATATCGAAAATCATCGGAAATTAAAATATTTCGACACCAACATAATTTGCGACATAATAACATCGTTTTCACTATTTGAAACTGATAACAGAAAGTTGTTTCCTCATGTAGATAGAACTCATGTTCTATTTCTCTACCCGCTGTAAATGACGTCATTATCCCAGTTGAAAACGAGGCACATGTGATGTAATTAAATTTTTCTGTTGCAGCTGGACTCCTTTCTTCGACCTGCTTTCTTTTTTTTTCTGACCACAGTCATGTTCGTCACTTCTTCGTTTGCATAATCTACGGAACGTTCTTTAATATTCATTTAGCAGTTTTGAAAGAATAATTGTTTTTTTATTTGATATCAAACGTATTTATTATGAACACTGGAATTAGTTTACAACCTTGTTAACAGTCTTCTAACGATGCTCTTCGCGATGATTGCAAGGATATGGTTGGAGTACTGAGAGCTAGGTTGTAGATTGTATTATAAACTGTTCGAACTTGTAAAATGAAGAAATTTTTTTTGTCTCCAGAAAATTTCATTTTTACTTGAAAAGAATTTGCGAGATACATTTCGCGCAAATAGATCCTCCATTGAAGTTTTTGCAGCACTTTCATCCAATCAGTAGGCTCGCTTAACTGGGATTTCCCAATGTAATCGGATTATGACCTTTGAATTATTTTAGCACACCATGCATGAGAATTTCTTTTACACGAAATCAGGCGGAGGGATAGTCATTTATCTGTTTGATGAAAAGTTCATTCTTCCATATTGAGTGAAGCTATACATCACGGGATATATTTCTTAAGTAAACATATTATATTTGAAAGCCCTAATGTATCGTAATTTCGAGATGGTATTCAATGTTTTATCACAAACTGTGGTTTGATCAAATAATCCAACATCTGATATAATAAATAATTCATTTTTCATTATATCTTTATCTTATTTTCGAAATAAACTTATACAATATGGTTCAAGTAAAAAGTCAAAACTAAAGCCACGTTCACACCACTGTGAATATAAAATATCTTCCAATTGAGAAATTATTCTCGATTTAGGGCTTCTTTAATCGTCTGAAAGAGCAAGACATCGTCTGACTTTACCTCACTGATCCAGACAAGGTCTCAGTGAGAGGACACTTCGCCACTGACCTCGGGAGGTGAATTTAAATCGTCTTTTTCCGACCTCGCAGGCAGACACAGGCATGTCTGTGTGAAAAGGGCCCAGAATGAAACTATTGAGATATCTATTTCATATATCCTTTCATATCAACAATCTTAAGCGATATAAGGTAGATTTTACCATGAGGTTTCCATCTTGGAGCAATACCATCCTATACATACAAGTAATGCTGATTCAGCAATATTCTTGTACGTTCCAGTTCACCATGGTTGGCTGTGAAATGAAACCGTATCTTTTCAGGAAAAATGGAACATGGACGGGGATTGCTGTCGACTATTGGACGAAATATTTCAAATATTGTTGGAATATAGACATACGACGGAAATTAATCAAATACGTCGACGTCAAAAACTACACGTCACTTCTCGACATCGTCGAATCTGGCAGTGACCAAAACATTTCTACTGCTTCACAGAATATTTCGATTTTCAACCAAACGATCAATCAATATACCGCCGTTTTCCCGGTGCTTTCAAATATCCACGTTGGTAATGACGGATTTTATCTTGTGTCGTTTTTTGATGCACCCGGGGCTTTCGTGATTGTTCGAAGGGATATGATCTCTCTGTACTACAGAATGGTTCAGGGGATCGGGAATGCGTCGACCATGATAGTCATATGCGCTTTGTTCTCCTTATGTTTTGGAACTTTAATTTGGTTGATGGTAACACACTCATCTCTTTTTTTTTAATATAATCTTGCTTCCATCAAACTTGGAAAGTAAACTAATGTTTCTTTAACACTAGGAAAATCAAAATGGCGGATTCGATCAAAGATTCCCTTTTGGTATGATTGATGGGCTTTGGTGGGCTGTGGTTACTATGACAACAGTTGGGTAATGTTTTTGAACCTTTTGAATATCCAAATTATTTGCTACTAGAATTTAAATATCTCCTATTGAACAATTTATATCTTGAAGCCGCGTGTTCATGGATGAACCGCATGTGCAAGGGTGAACTGCATGTTCATGGATGAACTGCATGTTTATGGATGAAATAATTAAATGTTATCTTCCACTATTTCTATATATTAATAGCCGATTCTCCGTCTGTTTGTTTGTCTGTAAGTCACGCAAAATGGTAGGTGAGTTGTGAGAGTGATTATTTCATTTTATTTTGTGCGACGTGAGTTCGAAGCAAATACATTGCAACCCCAATTGAATGGGACTTTTTTTGGCTGATGAACTAATAGAAATAACGTTTTGTTTTTATCATTATTGTTAGTTTTATATTCCACGTTGACTTGGCTTTGAAAACAGTACATCAACTAAATACAAAGAAACTAACTGATTAAACAGTTTGGACAAAAAGCAGCAGTGGCAGAACGTGGCAGCATGTGCGGTTTGCCACTATCTCTTGCCTGACTGTCTGAGACGGGTGAACTTTTTTTTGAGCAATCAAAATGTTTAAAAACCGATAGGTAAAAAAAGAGTATTATATCAAAACAAAATGTGTTTTTTTTTCTTTTTTTTTTTTTGCTTTTCTTTTAACAAATAAATTTCTTCTCTTAATTGTTAAGCGTTCTGATCGAACGTTTTTTATTCTATTTATTCATTTAGCACGTGCCTTTTTTCTCTCCCCCGTCGTGATGTTTTTAAGAAGAGAAACTATTTCTTCCTTACGTTTGATAGCACCCATGTTAGAGTGCGTAACTTTTTTAAAACAAAAGCTAATAAAAGGTTGAAGTTTTCTCTCTCTACATTTTGAGTGTATTGCTACACTGTTAAAAGATTGGTTTTAACAGAGGTTGTGACTTCGAATCTGCTTCTGGTTGAACACAAGTTGTACGAGCCGTTTATAAGGAAATTTGACGTTTATTGATACAGTGATACAGAGCATGTGAACATCGGCGGCGAGCGACGCCGCCTTGGCGGCTATACAGAAAATAATAGTCCAGTTTATTTTCGTGTTTCGTGCATCTGTTACACTCTGAGAAGCACAATGACGTCCTTCAGAAATTTGTGCCTGCTAGTAATTATTTAATTATTTCATCCAGATAAAAATGAAGAGACAGAATTATATGAATTGGTAAAACATAGCAAACCAATTTTCATTCTTGCAGAAAATATAGAAAGAGCATGCCTGCAGATTTAATTACGAACAATAGTAGCGGGACTTCTCTCGAAAGAAATTGAAAGTTGAAAGTTGGGGTTGGTGCATGAGAAGCCAGGAGCTAATTATCCTTAACGAATCGGTTGCAAGATAAAATCATACTTTGAAAGGAGGAAGAAAGATTACGTCATCTGAGGGTACCGTATAATCTCAATTCATGATGGTACCACACATCAGATTGTGTTGTACAAGGTAACCAGGTATAGATTGGCACTATATATACTCCTGAACGACGGATAGAGAAAATCGAAATATGAAAGCGAAACATGAAAGCAAATTACGACCGTTGCGTTGATTTCTTTTTGATTATTATTACAGTTATCCTTACTTCTGGAGTATTACGGAATGTTTTTATTGCCCAACAAAACAAAACCAAAATGTTGAGCTTCAGGTACCACGTGCTTAAACAATACTTTTGCATTTAAATGATTATTAATCTCCCTTGAATTTATAGGCGGTATTTCTTTGAGATTGAAAAACAATGAAAATAAGGCGATAGAAAAAGCGATAAAATTTTAAAATCCTGTCGCTTTTCATCCCCACCAATGGCATTAAAAACCATCGCCGCGAAATATGAAAGCGACGAAGATTCATCGCCGTGTAGTGGGGACCAAGCTTTAGTGGACACACTTTTGGAATCAAAAACACCTGTTTATCGTTAATTTCTGTCGCATATTTTTTGCGATAGGAAATGAAAAAGTTTTCAATTGCAAAATTAATTCCATCGCCAAAAAATCTTGATATCACAGAAAAGTCGATTATAAAAGCAACTGAAAAATTGAATAGGTCTATTGTTTTAAAGTGACTGTGTGTTGTAAAATATAAAGATATAAGCAACAAGTTATAGTAAGAACGGGTAGAAAAAAGCAACTGAATTTGTTGTGGAGGAAGAATCATCTCTTGCTGATAAGGAAATATCCCTGTCGTACGTTCACGATAAATTTCCCGAATCCAATATATACATGCGTTTTTTTTTTCTTTTTTCTTTTTGTTTAAAAGCAAAGTAGCACCGAGAACACACAACAGTTTGTCTTCACTATCCATGGTTTAGAATTGAAAAGAAATTATTTTTAAAAATTTATTCCTTTCAGTGGACACACACACAGGTGTTTACGGTGTTTGCGACAATTTGTCCATCGTAAAAAAATTTGCAATAGTTTATATGGCTTTCAGTGGAAACTTAGCTTAAGTACTCCAATACCTCCATTTTCACCGATTCGCAATCTAAAACTGAAAGTGTACATAAACACGTGGTTCGCGCGTAAAAATTGCATCAGTCAGTAAAAGTGCGCGCGCATAAAAATTCAGACTAATATCAAACACACGGTGACCGAAAGTATCGAATTTTGTTGTTCTCCTTTCAAAGTATGATTTTATCTTGCAACCTAACGAATCCCTTCCCCGTAGATAACGAATCCCTTCCCCGTAGATAAAGTAATGATGCCGTAGATTAAGTTATCGAAGTGGGTGTCGTTATGGTAAGATGTAAATTTCTTGATCACATCATATTTGCAAATCTTTACATTAAACCACCCTTGTATACACAGGAACATGAAGAAAGCTCTTTTACACCGTCAGTAAGTTTGTAATTGAACTCAATTGATTTTTATGAGTAGCACCAAATGGTGTGGTTTCTCATCTGCAGATATTTCTTTCAAAATGACCTCATAAGGGACCAAAAGATAAAATTAGAAACTTACCTTGTGGTAACAACAAACTAACAAACTAATGTCTACATTTCGTAGTTCGGTGATCTTGTTCCATAGTTACGGTGATCTTGTTTCATAGCTACGGTGATCTTGTTCCATACCGTTTCTCGTCGCGTCTTGTCAGTATGATGTGGATTTTTTTCGGGATGACGATGAGCTCGGTATTGACTGCAGCAATCACAGAAATCATGTCTGGAAATGATTTTACAAACATCGAAAACAAAAAAGTAAGTTTACTGTTTTACTTTTAAGGAGATATTTGACTTAAAAACCATCTTCTGACCGATTAAAACCACGCTCTTCATGTAATGAACTTTTTCAGGTGGCAGTGGTCCGTAAAACTGGAGAATTTCAACTTGCTGAACAGTATCTAGCACAACCAATCGGTACATCCCTCTTCTTTCATACCTTATAAGATCTTGTAAAACATCTGTGTCAGGGGGATCCTCTATCCTGGAATATAACCCCTGAAAAATAAGCCGTTCATGGCAAATAGCATCTATCTTCAGCGGATCTAAACCTTCTGTTTATAAAATGTTTTATACAAAGAAAGATTTGTTTTATGTCACTTAGAATTTCCTTCATATGAAGAAGCTTTGGAAGCAGTTCGATCTGGCGATACTTACGCCGCTCTTATGAATTCTCAGGTCGTCAGTTGGATGCAAGATGGCATACGTAACGGTGACGAGTTGAACCCATTAAGTATTGTGTACAAGGTTGAACGAAAGCTTCCAGTGTATTCTATGGTACCAAGAGCTACTGAGCAAGAAAAGTTGGACATGGACAGATGCTTCACGCTCTTCAGGAAGGAGATTGTTCAATATAGCGTCGATGGTTATTTCAAACATGTCAAGGTAAAATTTGTTTCCAAATGAACTGTCATCAAATTTTAGCTATTTTGTTTATCTTTTATTCCTGTTTGTTTGTTTGTTTGTTTTAGATTGATTCTGTTTACATACCATCAATTGAATACATGTTGAATCCTTACAACAAACAACCTGTTTCAGTCGGACTGTACATCACATTAGGCTTGTTACTAATGATTGCCGCTCTGAGGGAATTTGTAAATTTTATGTGGAACAAGCAAAGAAAAATGACGTCAGAGATCGTTACATCACCGAAATTCTCAAAGAATGATCTGGATGAAATACAAGTGGAACTTGTCAAGCTTAAGAAGGAAATTGAGCAGTTAAAACGGACAAAACAACAGTCGATATAAGTAGTTTTTTTTCATTTGCATGGTATGTTACACATTATTATATCTCCACTTGAGTTAATAAATAAATAAAATAAATATGTTGCTTGGATGTTTCGTTCTTCAGTTGTTGTTAGGATGTTGGATTTCGCATTGCTGAAACAAAGTTATTAACCAGCTTACTTTTTCTATTATTATTATTAAAGAAAATGAATTATTCGTATGCCGTAAATTTTACTCCACTTCGACAGATTTGGAGTTTTGTAATGGTTTGTGATATGAAAAGGTTTTGAAAGAAACTTACGGATACATCATCAAATACTTGGAGTTTTGTGGCACTTTGTAATCTTGTTGTGTCATCCGACCAGATTATTTGACCATTGTTTTCAGGTAAATGATATTTTGGATTGCTGGCAGTAAAGTAGATATCAATCGTTTGCCCTTTCGAAGGATTTTGTTTCCAAATAACTCTCTCGAAAATGAAAATCGTTTCTAAAATGAAAAGTTATATAGAAACGCACCAAGGCTATGGTCACACAATTAACAATTAAACGTCCGCATTGTTACCTTGGTTGTTATTTCGGACTAGTTGACCATCACCCCATGGAGAACTTTCAATATGAACCGGATTTTCATACTGTAATATGAGTTGCCAACATTGTTCGTCAGTAACATTTTTTGAAACTTCAGCCTTGATATGAAACTGGCCACCATTACCTCCACTCCAATATGTATTACTTTGGGTGATCGAGCTAAAGAAATAAATAAGCTTCGATAAAAAACAAACCAACGAAAACTGATACTAGTTTGCCCGTTTTAGTAACAATTAACTACCTGAAATATTTTCCGGGGGTAACTTTAGAGGGAGTGGTAGGGCACGGACCACAGAACATTCCACCGCAATCAACCCCCTGTTCATCACGATTTTGAATGTCGTCAAAGCAAGTTGGGGGAATGGCACCGAGTGAATTCCAATAACGGCAACCGGGTTGATTACCATCCTAAACAAATTTATTCATAGTTAAAAATAGTCATTCCATTTTATAGTGTAGATTGCCATAGTAACGAGACTTACTTGTATATCATTCATGCTCGGGTGGTCTCGTAAACAAGTGTCTGGATAGATGGAGTTATCACATGTCAGTCTCGAATCACATTCAATATTGATGGGAACATCTCTCAAATTATCATCGATACCACCTATCGTGCCATCGAAATTGAAACAAAAGTCACCTTTTTTGGCGCCTAAAATGAGCAATAGTTTGTTCTTGAAGTTCTTAAGCCCAGAATATTCATAGAGTCTTCACATGTCAATGATTAAGTGATCAGTACTGGATGAACCCTCTTGACACTGTGACCCTAAGTATGAGGGTTCTGTTTCAAACTAACAAGAAGGCCGAAACAGAATATCCTCATATCAAATATAATATAACATGAAAACTGGTTCAGTTTATCCTCAATTTTTTTAATATTTTTGCTAAGTTGAAAATTGAATGGAATGATAATAAAACATCAAACTGTCACTCAAATGACATTCCAATTTTGAATTCATTTTCACCTCGATGTCGACATTATGTGTTCAAACAAAAACGTGATCGCCATATCACGTAACACATCGTAAATCGTAAATCTCTTTACACTTTTTTGACAGTAAGAATGGACGGCTTGATCACTTTTGCAAGAATACTTACCTACTCTCAAGTAGTGTGTATCCAGTGCTGGTCCACCTGTCCTCACGCATGAATAAGCAAGTGGCTCTCCATCTGAGTGACAGTTTAGTGATGGATTTCCTTTTAAAATTCGAAGTTTTGCGCAACTCCAATACGGTTTTCTAGAATTCCCAACCAACATTGCAGCTTGTAAAACATAAAGGCCTTCCTCAAGGTTCGTGGGAATTGCGATAGTTGTGTCATATCGTTCGATGTCGTATCGATCTGTAAACAAACAAACAATTTTTCATTTATTATGAATTCAACTAATTAATATCAGGGGGAGAGGGGGCATGGGATTTATTTCAATTTTAATTTCCATTGTTGTTTAACTTGATGAAATCTTACCAGCTTGGTACTCACACCCCCCTCTACCATTACATGGATGGACACAATCTCCATTGTTTGGTCCCTTCGTCTGATCGTGCCCATAACAAACAAACTTTAGTACGTTGTGAAGAAAACTTGTATTCGCGTTAGTTCCAGTATGATCGCCGAACTTCACTAATGATAATCTGACATAACCCCCAGCATGATTATTCGAGGTCCATCCAACCTATGATGTTAAGAAGACCAAGTTGGCACAGCATACTTGAGTGGAGAAATTCTTAATAAGACGTAGTATACTATAAAGATTTACTTTTAGCCTGTCGCCCGCATGAACAGTTGTTATGAAAGCTAAAAAAAAGATCTTTAAATTATTACACTAAAATGCAGAAATTTATTGTTCATATTAGAAATTGTGAAATGCTTTCTTCAAGGAAATTTCTCAAGAAAAATAACCTTCATCTTAAAATAACTATCTGTTAAAGGTCGTTTCCAGACCCTTTCCTTATTGTTCCAATGAGGGATTCTGACTACTGACATCAGTAACTTTACTTCAACTTGCAAAAGTTCACTATCTTTAACCAAAAATAAATCATATCAAGTGAGAAGACACTTACCGTTGGATCCGTCGGTTTCACATTCATCATGTTGATTTCCGCCTCTGCCGTTTGTTGTGATAAACGACCTAACATAAAAATGAAACCAGTCAAACTGATGGTATGAAATGCAAAAATTAATGCATAGAGAATCACAAAAGGTTCGGTTTATTTATACATAATATTTCGATAAAACATTAATATTTAATATTTCTAGTCTCATCATCAAATTAAAATCATTCTCAATCAGATACAAAATCATGTAATATGCTCGTTCCAACGTTGATAGAAATATGGTGTATAAAAAAGCTTGTGGGGGTTCTCGATTCACGAACAAAAATATTTGAAAAGTCAATGTACTTTGGACACGTCATCCAAGAGTGAGTCATCACAGACGGCAACAAAGTTGATAATAGTAGAAAAAACATCTTCTTTGAAAACATTTCACCATGTGAGTTCTAAATCAGACATAAAGTTAAAATCGTAACAAAGCGTAATCAAATCGTAACAAACGTATCAGTAGTGATAAGTATGTCAGATGCTGATGATGGTCATCAAAATAACTTTCACCATTACTCAATTAATTTTCCGATGATCTGACCATGTCTCTTTTTTTTTGTTTTTGTGAATCACAAATGACATGAGTAATTCTCACACGATTTTTCAACAATATGGTAGCCTTCCAACACAAAACTAGTCTGAATAACAACAGACATGTTACTGGTAGTTTTTATGTTAGAACTGGAAGGTGTAGTCCCAGGCTAGTGCATTCACAGGCTATTTCGCCTGAATAATTTTCTTTCTCTGACCATTATCAAATCTTGACACGACTTCACGAGACTTGATTTCTATTGTCATTTTTTATGTAATGTAGACACGAAAACTCCACCACCACTAATCAACTGATAATATCTTGGTGAAGCAAAACACTTGCACATGAAGAAATGGAACAAGAAACTACTTCTTACCTGCGAATGCTTGCTGATCATATCGGACCATGCCACTCCGTTGCTTATTTATACTCAATTTCATAATTATTTACTTCCGTGTTTATATTCAATTTAACGGGGGTAACATCTATCTTCCCACACAGGGAGTGAAGCTTCGTTCATATTACATTACCCCCTGGTATTGAAGATAAAATCGTTTAATTACTTTTTTGTGGCTTGATCGGCTTTTCGCCTACTAATTTAATTTGTTTATTGTATTGGTGCATCCGTTACACAAGTACGTGTCATGACCATTAACAAGATAACTTTCCTATTTGCTGCTATCGTGGAAAGATGGTGGAAAGATGGTGGACACCATTGATTTGCGAAATGTTTTTCCCTTTTATTTCAAACATTTGTTTCATTCACAATTTCAAAAACAATTTTGGAGTCATGTAAACAAAACTGAATGAAATGGTGACGTCATTGCGTAATCTGTGATTCGGAAAAAATTAATTAAGAAATGAGTTTTTTGATATATCCGTAGCAGAAGTGATTGCATCTTTTGATGACATCAGCAAACCATAGATTTTATAAGTTTCCTATTATGACGGCCAATACTGACGTTTACAAATCGATAATTTTCGATGGTTTTCGATTAGTATCGATGATACACGAGAAACAACTCAATCCTTTTGAAATTCATTCCAAATCAGCTACTTTTTTCAATATTGTCTGCATATGAATTTATTGTGGAAACACATCATTCTTTTACGTGTTGATTTTAACCTTACAAAAGGGTTACCCACAAAAAGGTTGCAGTACAAAAAGTTGACCTCAAAGGCAGTGTCAAAAAATACCACAACACCGAGCAGTGTCAAAAAATACCACAACACCGAGCAGTGTCAAAGAGCAGGCATCAGTTTTGTGAAAACTGTGAAAGGAGGGAAAAAGATTTACGATATAGATGAACGATGAAGTGGACGAGGAGCCAACATCTTGGTATTTCAAAAGATTTCATGGAGGGTTAGAACACTTGTATTATGTGCTTTTGGTGAGCGGGAGTTGAAAGAAATGAACGAATTTCATGACTTCAAAAAGTCAGTGATATTTTTGAGGAAGTTGTCAGATGAAATGAATTATAACATCAATATTTGAAAAAGCATGTTTTGTCCAGTTTGTCAAGTCTTGATGCTTCTGACATCATCTATGGAGATAATGAGAATCGCGATGAGTCATGATGAGTACGTTATGTGTCTCGATCATTTTTGTCTCTTTCGGAAACATCCCAGAATTTCATCCCATTAAACACCGGTTACTATTCGTTGAATCTCATCTTGTGACGAAGGGAAAACAAAGGATAAAGGTGAGATTTTCCATATATTTTTCTTCATAAATAACCATAAATTATAATAAATTATATTGTAAATATTGATTCGGGCATACAGTTAGATTTTTCAATACTGTATATTCAACTTCACAAACAAGAGGTCATCATCACTTGACGTCGTCACTTGAGAATACATTATTTAAACGAAATGAAAATTAAACCCTTCGATCTCGTTGCTAGGGTCGACCATGTCGTTAGGGCCATGATGACGGTTTAAGATTCTGAACATTCCTGAAAATAAATCAATTGTAACTTAATGATCAGTCGATACTTCCTGGTAAGTGCGTCCAGGATAACATGCAGTAAAACTGAAACTGAAAGTGCTTTTCTTACAGATAAATCATCGGTCACGTAAAATGTTGTTGCTCCTTGTAACTCCATATTCAGCTTGTCCCAGATCACTTTTGCATCGCCTGTCAAGCTAAAAAGGTCATTGGTGGCTGCGAATTGCACCTTCAAAGTTTTTCCCTTTTGTGGATTTGCCATATCTTTGGAAGGTTTTTCAAAGCGGAGAATAGTTTCTAAGAAAAAGAAAATTGGTATAAAAATATGCAAGTGACAAAAGATGATGTCAGTGTCATGGTTGAACGTACTTTGGTCGTTTGTGTTGACTAACCGCCCATCTCCCCATACAGATCCAATTGTGACCGGATGACCATACTGCAGTATGAGCTGCCAACACTGTGACTCTTTTACGTCCTTTGTCACTTCAACATCAACTGCGAAGTTACCACCGCTTCCCCAAATATTCACTGTTTGAGAAATTTTTCTGTACGAAAAAAAAATCATTTGTTTACAAATTTTCAATGGTTCTTGTATTAGATATAATATCGAACATGGCCAACTTACCCATGATATTCTCCTGGTTTAACAATTGGTGGACATTCTTTGCAAAACTGACCACCACAATCAATTCGCTGTTCATCACGATTTTTAATTCCATCAGAACAGCTTGGAGTGGCAGGTGGAATCGTGTTGTAAACAAAACATCCAGGAAGTTTTTGGAATCCATTGTCTCTCTAGACATATCGAACAATTCTCTTAAAACTGTTGATTTAACTACTTTTACTAAATCCTTTTCCAGTCAAACTTAGGAGGCAATACTATAAAACAAACCTGTAGATTTTTCATATCAGGAGCTTCTTTAAAACACAAAGATTTGTGGATGGCGTTATCGCAAGTAATTCTGGGATCACATTGAACATTGACAGGTACTTCACCAATATCATCATCAGTTGTTCCAATACGCCCATCAAAATGGTAGCAGAAGTCACCAGGTGTTGCCCCTAGTGATAATGAAGAAAAAATTATTAGGCTTGTGTATATTTTGGAAAAAAGATTTTTAATTACGACAGCGCTTACTCACCAACTCGTAAGAAATTCTGATGCAGTGCCGGTCCACCAGTTTTCACACAAGAATATGTAACTGGTTCTTGACTTGATTGACAGCTCAAAGATGGATTTCCATTAACGATGCGCAGTTTTGCGCAACTGTAATACGGCTGTTGAGAATTTCCAACTAACAAGGCAGTCTGCAAAACATACAGGCCTTGTGGAAGGTTTGTAGGAATTCCAATGGTGGTATCGTATCTCTCCTTATCGTAAATATCTGCAAAGTAAGCGACGATTATGAGCCATTATTTTTAATAGCGTAATAGGGGCAGGGCGGTAATAAAGTTAATAGAGAACAGTCTATACCCTACATACCTGATTGAAATTGACAACCGCCCCTCCCTTCACACGGGTGGTTGCAGTCCCCATTGTTTCCTCCCTTTCGCGAATCGTGTCCATAGCATGCAAATTTCAAAACATTTCTTTTAAAGTTATTTTCCACAGCATTTTTATCTCCCCAATGTTCACCGAACTTCACTAATGATAATCTCACATATCCTCCTGCATGATTGTTCGAGGTCCAGCCAACCTGAAGAAAGAAACACAAGTAGCAGGATGTTTATCTCACAATTTCCAACTATCAAACGATCAAAACTGTTACGTAATGTTTGAAAGAATGAGGCAAATGAAGTTTATAGACTCTATCATCCAAACAAATTTTACAAGACAATGAAGATTTGATGACCTGGACTTAAATGATGTTATGGAAGTGTCCAGGTTAATCTAGTGTTTATTTTTACATCGGTATGAAAATGTATCAATGAAGAATGATTGGAAGAGGTGTGAGATACCAACGTATTGCACGTTCTTCGTCTTCTGGAATTTCAAAGTTATAGCTCGCAAATAAGACCCTCTTGCAAGGCAGGAACATTCATGTAACGGAGATAGCGAGAAGAGAGTAAGTTTTCTTACTTTTAATCGATCTCCTGCATGCACTTCTGTCACGATAGCTATAAACGAATAAGTAAATAAATAAATACATGATGAGGAAAGACCGAACTAATGTTTCAAGAACAGATCGTATAACAGGTTTTACTTACCGTTGTTGCCATTGGTTTCGCATGGTTTATCTTGTGTGCCGCCCCTCCCGTTAGTTGTCACAAACGATCTACATGTAAAAAATATGAAAGTAAACTTCGTAGTAATGGTCGCACTCCAACGAGCGAATGTACAATTCTCAATATACTTACGGCGGACAACTCATCCAAGAATGGCCAAACACACCTGGCAGGAGAACTAATGAAACCAATAGGAAATTCATTCTCTCCTCTTCGTAAAGAATGTTCGCTGTTGATGTTTCTTGCTAGTTGATCCCTTGTATTTATACCAGCTTGAAAATGTTTCGGAAGTACAGACAACTATTCTGTTTTGGGGGGTGACATAAAGGTGGATGGAGTGTTTTTCCACCCCCTGTTTGTTGGCTCATGATAGGGGCACGTGCGTATTACCTACAACGAGAGTTGTTGGAAGTCCTGATTACTTTCTGACCACAGGTAATTTAGGAAAATCCTACATTTTGGTTTTGAAGTAAGGAAAACAGAAATAAATAACCGGAAAAATAATCAACTGCCGGAAAAACAACAGTTCATTCAAATATACGAAGTCCAAAAGAAGTTGCTAGGTACTTGAGTGTAATGTAAACACAAGCAGTTCTGTCGGTGAAAGGGTTTTGCGGCATGTTTTGTTGGTATGTTTTGTTAACTATTTGACGGATTATCATCGTACGAAAATCGTGCACAATTTTTTCTTTCCACAAATCTCTGTTGATAATGGGTTTCACGCAAAGGAAACAATTAACATCGTCATTATCGAAACAATAGCTTTTCAATTCTATTTTAATTGCTCTATATGAGTCAAATGGTGAATTATGAGTCAGTAGAAAAGCTGCCCATCTGTCCAGGGTTGTTTTCAAGCTTGAAGTTCTAAGGAAGTAAAAAAAAATCATCAATAGATCGATGAAGGAGGGTGGCATTCAGTGAAAGAATTATGACGCATTAGTTTGATGTGTCGGACGTGTTTTAGGTAGATATGTCGGAATTACAATGAAATATGATTGATTATATTCCGACAATCAGACGTGATGGTAATGAGTAATCTGATGAATGGCAATTTATTATTGCGGAGTTACTATCCTATTATCGAAGCTCATTTGCACGTTGTTGTTTGTCAGGTTGTTTGTGGATCATTTCAGGCTTCATAACTGTTAATTCATTCGATAGAACCGTATGAAAACGAAATACTTCTTTTTGGAAGTCAAGGTTTCACACAATGCCTTCTTTTTCGGTTTTTCCCCAGCTTTTAAAAATCACATGATATATTCACTCCTGTAACACGTGTTCAATCACGTGTTCAATTAACATGGAGTGTGTTGCCAGGCAGGCTTTTTTGTTGCTAGGTAGGCTGTTTTTTCAACTTCAAATATGTTGCGATAAAAAAAAAGAAAAAGTGTATAATTTTTTTTAAAAATTTATGTAAAGAAATTGAAAATCACTAACAGTGAGAAAACATTCTTTTTTTAAAGAAGATGCGAAGATTGACTACTGGATTCGCTGTTTCTTCTATCCTTCTGTGTATGTTAATAACTGGACATATTTTTAACAGATACAGTATGTTTTAACTTTGACAGTTTGGATAATTTTTAATTTGTTGTATAGTCAAACTAACAAAAATAAAGTTGTTTTCTATCATTGCAATAACTTAATAAATATTTCATTCTGTTCAAAACAAGTGTATCTCGTTTGTCATATCAGTTCAGACCATCATGTCACGCTGTACCATCATGTCACGCTGTAAACCTTGTAAAATTTTAAGTGAGCATTTATTCTTGGATGCCTCATTCTTTCATTTATAAATGGAAACATAAAGAAATTTCACGAATTTTTTCGACATTGTCAAAGTGGAGCCATCCCATCTTAATTGGAGAAAATCAAAATATTTTTTGTGACATAATTAATGAACAATTTCAAGGTTGATCTTTTATTAAACATCGCATAACCACTATCATCATTTCTCCTTTACTTCTGGTAAAGGCTTCAAAAAGAAAGAAAGTCAATATCATTTGAAGGCCTAAATTTTCATTTGAACGAATATTGCAGAATGATATTTTTATCCTTATTAACTTTCAAACTTTTTAACCTGAAACTTTCAAATTCCGACAAGCTTCCTATATGAGATTTACAGACCTAATAATCTAACGATCAACATTCAAGATGTAGACGGATGCTGAGAATTTACACAACATTTGCTGCATCACTTCGTAGCTATGCTACCATTTTTATTTAGAATCTCAATCTGATTGTGATGGCACATGGTCACGTGACAACACAACATACAAAAGTTTTCAGCAGCTTTTTCCTCTCAAGAAAATCTCCAGTCCAGGTAATCAACCAAACACCTCTGTATTAGCTGTATTATTGTATATATTTCTACAAACGACTTGTATAATACACTTTTCATTCTGACAATGCTCTTATAATTGTGAGGAGGAATAAAAACGCTTGAGCTTCTTTTTACACGCTTTTCTTTTCATAAGAACAATTTTATAAGAACACGAGCCTCAGATTTGGCCAAAAAATAAGAACAAAATAAGAACAACCTGAGGCTCAAATTGATGTTCCAAAAATTAAGAACAGTGCGAGCCTCAATTTTCTTGTAGAATAAGAACAATTCATGATGTGAATTCTCTCACTGGTAAATGGTTAAGAAGTTTTGTTATTTTTTCACCTTCAATAAATGTGCGAATGAGTTATTACCGAACTGCAACCATCCTTTTTATCAGTTGCTTTAAAAAAGATTTATTCTTATTTTGCTGGAAGTTCCATAAATAAGAACAAAATAAGGCTGAAATTTGAAACTGTGTTCTAAAAGATAAGAACAAAATAAGAACAATTCAGGCTGAAAAAGGCTATAAAAATAAGAACAGCCAGCCTCAGGTCAGAGTGTATTCTCTATCGTATCAAACATAACACTTCAAAAATATGAATTTATTTCACCTTTATATTTTTGTATCACTTCAAAGAATTTCTAAAATGATAAAAATCATTTTCAAAAAATCATTTTTCGTTCCCGAGATTGTGTTTGTTCATATGGCAACGTGACGTCACAATGTTCAAGAAGAAAGTGCTGACATACAATTATATAAATCACCCCGGAAATTTTTGTGATACAGTTATAGAATTTTCTATGTATAGTGACAAACAACAGTATATATCAAAACACTAAAAATAAATGTTGCCATAGTTATTTCGACTTGTTTCCAGGCCTCTACTCTTTCTTGCTGAGAAACCCATAAATAGAAATCTGTGCAGGCAAGGGAAGCGAAATTTTAGAAAATGGAACAGTTTTTCACTGAACATTATTTAAAACGAAATTTACTATAGCAACAGTGTTGGATGCTGATATATAGCTTTGTCAGCAAAAAGTAATAGTAATAGAGACCTGGATGGCAATAAATTGTTTTGCTAATTTTATCACAGTATTTGTCACTCTGCATACAAGATTCTAACAACATATCATTAAAACTGTCTGAGCTATTCACGTATTTCTATGTCCGGCATAGTAATATCTTTTTGAACCTTGTGATGTCACGTTGCCATGGAGATCATGTTTCGTAAAAAAAGCCCTTCAATGGCAATATCTCGGGAACAAAAACTGATTTTTTGAAAAATCCAAAACTGACTATCATCACTTTTGAAATTCTTTCAGTTGGTACAAAAATTTGCCTTGATCATTTCTGATAGATCTGTTTTTTCATTATCCGGTTTGTGTTTTTGAGGCTTAAAAATTGTCATCAACACTTTCATATATCAATCTTAAGGGGGAAGCCCCCTAAAAAAATTTTTTTTTGAAATAACAACTTTTATATATCCATACATATATCATGTTACAGTAAATCAAAATACCATTTCAATTTTGAAGAAAAGATGTCAGCCAGTTGCCATGGCAACCGGTAACTAAGGAAAAACTGAAAATTGCTTACTTTGCCCCGGAAAAGATTTCTCCTTAGGTAAACCATTAAATGACTTGAAACTTTGCACAAAGGCCCTCCACATGTGGTTCTACAAAATAAGCAGACAACTTTTTCAAATTTTATTCCATTGCTTCGGTAGCCCTGCTGAAATTTTATGTTGAAAAAATTGTCAAAATTGATGAATTCGTGGACTCATAATTCAAAAACTAAGACCAGTATCAAAAAGTTGTCTGTTCATTTTGTGTATCATAATGGTAAGACCACTTCCTGAAAATTTCATGAAATTTCGTTGAACGGTTGCGGAGATATTTTTTCCGGCGTGCAAAAAATATGCAAATTGAGAAAAAACAGCAAAAAGTCTGATACACAAAAAATTTTACACCTTTATATGTTTGGTGGACTGAAATAATGCAAAAATTGTCTAAAAAGCTCTTGATGATAGCTCCTGATATAAAAATAAATCTCATTTTCAATATCACATTTATAATTACTACGTGTCATCGGTTTCGCCATATTCATTAATGTCGTTAAATGCTCTAATCCTGAATGACCGTGACTCAATGTTCTCATTGTTTAGGTAGCTCTTATATTTACACCAATCCTTGCTACTCAACACATCTTTAGATGTTTTAAAGTGTTTATCAAATCCACAATCATAACAAATTAAAAATAAACTTGCGCATAATCCTTTTCTATCGGATTCGGTCTCATTTAATGATAAAGTTGATGCAAAACATTTCGGGCAAAACAATTCATTGAATTAATTTGATAAAATCTCTAAGTCTATCATTCTATAGACATTCAGTTTGTTTTCTTTTAATACTTGTGGTTTTTCAACCTTTCTGAAGGAAGCAGTGTCCATATTTATATGATTTGATTGTGTATTCACAATATTGACATTGGTGTTGTCCCTTGTTATTGTTGGTCTGTCATCATGTTATCACTATATTTACAGAATTTTTAACACCATTTCCATCATCCATATTTAAGGTATTCACACTTTCTCGTTTACTCCTTCCATAAAACCTTCTTTTCTTATAGATTAGCGGTGTGTTGACATTTTGATACGATCTAGTTTCAATTTTCCCATTTTACCCAACTCTGGAAGACTCAAATACTTCAGTGCATTATGAGAATAATCTGGAAAAGGTTTTGAACTATTACTTTTAATAAGAGCATGGGAAAAACAAATTCGATATATTATCTGAAAAATGCGGAGAAATTGTCACTTTCTGGCAGTTTTTTACAAGAGTTTCCCGTTGCTAGGGGCGTTGCTAAGGTATTTCAAATATACTCAGTGTCAGGAAAGAGTCAATATCTTGAAAACAGGGTGTTCTTTTTCAATGCGGTTTTCAGTGTTCGTTTTCTAATAGATTTCTGCGAAGCTTCCCACAATTTTTGGAAAAACGAAAATTTTTGAAATTTTGAGGGGGCTTCCACCTTAAGGCTAAAATACATTATCATTTTAATGGATCAGTTTAAAATGTTTTAAATTGTTCTACAGTGTGATTCACAAAAAGTGGTATTCCGAGTTTGAGGGTAGATTACTTTTTATATGTAAAACATTTTTCAAAAATTTGACGCGAAATTTTATAAGCTTTCCAATCATATAAGAATTGTAATCTGAAATAAGATGCATTAATTAACGCTCTGTTGAACTGAAGAAATTTGCTTTTTCCAACCCGCAGACATGTCTTCAATTTTCAATTCTTACATCATTGGCAAGCTTATAAAATTTTGCGTCTGATGGTGTAAAAAATTTTGAAAAATGTTTTACATATAAAAAGTAATCTACCCTCAAACTCGGAGTCCCGCTTTTTGTGAATCACACTGTATTTTGGACGATTTCGCCCACGGGGACTATATTTCTATTCAATTCGCTATATGTATCACTTTTTCTTTTATTTCAAACCATTTAAACTGATCCATTAAATGCTAATGTATTTCAGCCTTTAGTTTCACGTTAAGTCCAACAAACAAAGGAATTTTTCTAGTATTGTTTTTCTAGTGTCGTTTTTCTAGTGTTGTTGCTAAACTAGTCTGTACCTGGTTACCAGGTCGTTAAAATATCATTGTTGATTGCTACCTCTTCGTCATTCAAAAAATTCAACTTGGTCATCTTATTCCTAAAATAACATCTGCATTTCACACCTGGGTATGGGATAGTAGTTATGAAAAACTATCCATCAACTTTCTACGGTGTTACCAGTTGTTATGTTAACGTCTATACAAGATATCTTCGAGCATAGTTCCAAGACGATTGTCAAAGAATTCCATTCTGAGCCTTATGTAGATTAGTTTCATCGTATGATTTTAATCATTTCAGCATATTTGTCCATTGGTATTATTTGCCAACCCGATGCATACTATGTGGAAAGTGCGAAACAAGCTATATTTTCGATTCTTCGTCAAATAAAGAAAGAAGCTAGGGTTGTGTTGATGGTAGGAATTCAAAGTGAACGGAAAGAAGACATGGAGTATGTCAAGAAAAAATTCAATAACTTCACTGGAGTGGAGATTGGTTTTGTAACCGTTTCACCAAATTTTATTGATGATCGGTTAAATAATCCAGATATAGAACCAGCTCTCCAATCCCACCATAGCTCATATATCAGACGTCGGACCCTACTGAATATTTTAGTATCATTGCTATACTGGAGCTGCTCTCAACACAGTACATATTTTATGTTTACAGACGCAACGTTGATATTGAAGCAAAACTCGATGCTTGAAATAGAAAAGCAGTTACGTCGTTTCCATAGCGACGAGAAATTATTACGTGTGCAGTTAGCAAGACACAGTCGTTTTTTTGGAGTGTACTCGAGTAAACATTTATCGAAATTGGCAGAAACAATTTACTGGTTGAGTCCATTTGGTAGTTTAGACCCATTGTTGATGGAAATAGAGTTTCACTTGTTTTCACTTAAAAAAGAAATCCTCCCCACTTCTTTGTACGACATTATTACAATCTCTGCAGAAGAAAACAAGAATAATCCTCCCGCTCTTATTTCGACAAATATGAAAGTTTATGACGAGATACACTTATCTTCCAATCCATACGAGCGAGGTATGCTGTTTTGGTCTTCGACACACGATAGTAATTCCACTTTAAACATTAAATTTCTTGAGCCGGTTGAGATCAATCGTGTTACTGTAATAACAGGGAAAGATATTTTCTTCAATGATGACATCACGAATGCTGTTTTGGAAGAAGCTTTCGATGAGAACTGTCAGCAGTTTCAAGCGTTAGCAAACTTTCAAAATGGATATGTAGATGTGAACTTACATGAAGGAAGACCTCTTACATTTTGTTTACGCATACGCTTAACTGAGGACGAGGGCCATTGGGTTGCCATTAGAAACATAAAAGTATACACATAAACAAATGCAGCGTTATGTCGCACGGCCATCTGGTTACGCCATCGAGATATGGGAAATTCAATCTGCGCATGCTCAAAGATATCTGAAGATTTTTCAGAATTTTCGAAAAATTAGCTGTTGGTCACACTTGCGGTATTCCGAGACTTATGAACTGTAAAAGATATCTGTTTAGAAGAAACTTGTTATAGAATCGTTTCCAGTGGATGAACTGAAATCATTTTTTTATGTATAGATAGCCACGTATGAATGGAAAGATCAATAATTTTAATATTTATTCGAAATGGCAAAACTCCTTACAAAAAAAAGTTTTGTTTTTCCGAAGAACACATTCCATTGTTTTTTGTTTCAAGTTCTCAAAATTTCTTGAATTTCCACCCAGTGATTGGAAAACATGTTACTATGACAACGTGCGTATCTCAAATATGTTTTTGATTTCTTTATAATGTTAAGATAGAATTAAACATTAGTGATCGCCATTGCCACTTTGCTTTTGGTAAAGGTTTCAAAAAAAGAAGAAAATGTCATAAATTATCAGAAGGTGCATCTTCGTTTCAAGATGAGTCAACACAAACTGCTGATACGACATCACGTTCGTCGCCAAACATTTTTGTCGTCTGAGGAAAGTGACGAGGAAGTAATAAAAAAATGAAAATCTGAAATATCATCACCAAATCATAGACGTGACATCTGTAGCTGACAATGCAATTGACGTTGCCGCCTTGTAAGCAATGTCATAGCAAATTAAGCTTTTCTGAAAATCACTTCATTTGTACGAATATGAATTGCTAAGAAAATTCTCGTGAAAACGTTCCTCATTCAAGTCAAAAGAAAAGTTCTGTTTACGAAATAAACAGACTAGCAGTACTTGCCGTCAGAATAACACATAACGGATGGACTCATCATCCAAAATCTCTCGTGTTAAAGCACACACGTGATAATTTTTCTTAAATTTATAAGCAAACTTTTGTTAAACAAACATGCGTTCAAAATGAAGTTCTCAAGGATTTTCCGAAGTAACTCATGCAAGCTTATAAAATTTTCAAAAAAATAAATGTTGCAAAATCGATTTTTTAATTTTTAATTTTTTTTATTCACGAGAAGGTTTTTTCTACTTTCCGTCTTACCGACTCGAGTTATTTGCACAGTAGAGGAATAAATATAGAAATACCGAATAATTTATCAGGAAATTCAACCGGTTTCATGTTCGTGTTGTTTTTTGTTTTAATAAAATATGTCTTATACAAAAAAAACGTGTAATTATCGGAATATCAAATAAACTGTTTTTTTTATCTAGCTTATCGATCTATAAAGCGTTCAGATGGCACTAGAGTAGCAACAGTTGGATCGTGTAGTTCACTGGATGGGCATCCACATGTTGCTAAGTAACGAGAACCAAATTAGCATGGTGTGACTAGCAGAACTTCTGAACAATGATTGCCTACATTTTCCCCAACCTTTGAATTTCGTTCAGTTTTGAGGCTGAAATTTGCTGAAAGATGGTCAGATTATCATAGGGAAGTTTAACTGTGACACTTATGTGGCAAATTGACGACGGCATATGTATGATATATGTAAGCTGCCATGTTTACAGATTTCTTGAAATCATTGCTCTTCCATGTTTTTCTGCTTGCTTAGTGGTTTCAAAACGAGGCCACTTTGTTCTTCTCCAAACCATTGTCATGGTACAGTTAAATGTTGCGTCATGGTTTTTAGAGAACAAATAGACTTTTCCAAATAGACACTGCATTGTGGTCAAGTCAGCATATTTAACCTCTTTTTTGTGCAATTCTACAATTTTTCTACAAATTTTTTTATTTTATACTCGTTGTTATTTTCAATTCACATCACAATAGGTAGAAGCAATAAGAACCTTAAAAAGGAAGTTAGGCTCTTGAAAGGCCTGTTAGATGCAATACGATTAGGCTCTTGAAAGGCCTGTTAGATGCAATACGATTAGCGTTGCAACTGACTAGTTCATCAAAAAGAGACTACAATTTTTTTTAGTATAGAATATGGATGATAGACGCTTTTTCATGATACAATCATGATACCAATCTCGCCCCCAGTGCTTGCTCTTTGGATACACTGGATGACGTCACTGGATGACGTCAAAGAATCTCAGGGTGGTCACTTCAGAATTCAAATTGGTTTTTAATTTATTCTACGAACTTTTCGGCTTTTTGTCTTAACAAATTTGCAGTTATGAAGATTTCAAAACTCTTCGAGTCTTTGAAAAGTTTTGAAATGGTAGCTAGCTATGTGCAAATGGACATACACAATGATTGGGCAACACTTCGCGAGAAGCTTCTTTCGTCATCAAGCAAATTTCATGAAGGGATATATCAAAACTTCTCAGGTACGATATGTTCTCATGGTAGTAGTGACCAGCCTCAATATTCTTGTGGAGTTGTTAATCAGTTTTCAAACAAAACCAGATTCAGAAATGATGTTTTGAAGTTATTTATCTTCAAATTGAAACGAATTTAACAAGTTAAGGATGGATTCCTCTTTTAAATTGCTACATTTCACTCCACAAGAATATTGAGGCTGGTCGCTACTGTCATGAGAACGTATCGTGATTTAGCAATGTAGAAATGTAGCAATTTAAAAGAGGAATCCATCCTTAACTTGTTAA
Organism: Turritopsis dohrnii; assembly: GCA_027922465.2. Taxonomy (NCBI): domain Eukaryota; kingdom Metazoa; phylum Cnidaria; class Hydrozoa; order Anthoathecata; family Oceaniidae; genus Turritopsis; species Turritopsis dohrnii. The sequence goes on from BQMF02000295.1 coordinate 336,554, forward strand.
ATTCGTTTCAATTTGAAGATAAATAACTTCAGAACATCACTTCTGAATCTGGTTTTGTTTGAAAAATGATTAACAACACTGAAACGCAGAAAGAAAACGCATTTGTGGTTTACAGCTACGATGCGCAGCTTTGTTGTGATGATGCCCACCACAAGAAAAGGTTTCGAAAATCGGGAGAAAAGTAGGATATTTCCATAATCGTGCAGGAGGGTTTTTTTAACGTTCATCATCGGGAGTCTCCCGCTGAAATCGGGAGAGTTGGCATGTCTGGAAACAAGGCTGACATATATCTCGAGTTTTTGCACAACAGGAGCCAAGAATAATTATTTGATCATTGTAAAAAATACAATGCAACAGAATGAATAAAACATGATGTAACCATAGAAACAGAAAGCTTTATCGTGACTGCAGACAAGCCGGATAAGAATAACAGATATGTCATTGTTATGAATGCGATTTCTATACTATTAATCACACGGTTGGGTGTTTTAACAAAAACGGCGCCTCATATGAGAGTGCAATTAATCCGTAATCTCACTTGTGAAATTACAAGCGATCATGAGACTTTTCAAACAATCCAATCTTTTGTTTCAAAACATTCGAATATTTTGTTTCAAAACATTCGAATCGTTTTTGTAATGTTGAGTAAGGAAAACTAAGTTTTTGTTGTACACTACGAATCTGCCTTACCGTCCCCTCGGCTCATAAAGTGTGATTAGCATGTAATCGCACGTTGTATATGCTCGTGCAATTAAGGATAAATTTGTATTCGTTATTTCTGGACAAAAAATTTCACTCGTCCTACGGACTCGTGAAATTTTTTGTCCAGAAGTAACTCATACAAATTTATCCTTAATTGCACTCGACAACGCGCGATTACATATATCAATAAAACCTCTAGCTTTGATGACTAAACCTTCTATCGAGCTTTCTCCTGTGTATGAAATTGTCCGAGATTTATTGGACGATTTCCAAATTATGCCAAAAACAAAATGAAAAGCAGTTAAAATGGATGCACGTTATATCAAATTGATGACATTAATGATAGCTAACAAAATAAGTCGGTTTCTATGGTAACAGCAATTGTAACAACGTGCTCATCATTTAAATGACTCAGCACTTTCCTGTCTGAAAATATGTTTTGTATCTGTTTTGTTTTTCTATTTTATGCATATAGTTTTTCATTTTTTATCATTATTTTTATTTTATCCCGAAATACCTCACCGTCATTAATCTTAGCTAAACATTTTTAGAAATTCATTTCATGACTTGTATTGTTTTAAAAGAACTGTATATATGATAACAATTTTCGATCATAGAAGAACAATGTAATTGCTACAAAAAGCGAAACATTACAAATTTCTATGCGGATTACACACACAAATGATGAAGTTGACAAGATTACGTAACGAGCTGTTGTTGATGACCAAACCAATATCCATCATCCATCCATTGAATCGATAATTAAAATTCAAAATTAATTAGATACATCTATTGTTATGACCTAATTTAATAAAAGCGTTATGTAACCAAATGACTGACGACCAAGCTTGAACTTTTATCGTTTTTATGACTGAAAGAACGAAGAGAATATACATGAAAAGAATTGACACATTGATCATTACTTTTAACTTATACAAAATTGCAAACATAAATACCATTTATACACAAAATTATCCAAATATTTCTATGGGAGCATTCAACTAAAAAAATGTGAGTATTCAGAAGATAATCTTCTATCAGTTATTTATGTAAACCTGTCATGTGTTTCTTGCCTCTTCTAAACACGTCTCTCCTTCTGTGTGTCTGTCTTCAAAAATCTCTCCTCGTGGGTTTCTCTCTTTCATCATACACTATATAGTTGACTCTCGTTATCTCGAACATCTCAAATAAAAACCGTCAGCATTTACAACCCGCTGCAAGTCTCGTTATCCCGAAGTCGAACATTTTATCCGGTCCGTCGAGAGTTCGAGACTCGACTGTATTTTATTATTTTTCACTTATATGTTTACGCTGACTTTTAATGGCGTTGTTTTTTCTGAAACGGCTGAGATGGGATGGTGTTAAGGTTTGCCTGTGAGATGGCGGAAACTTGAAAAAAGAACGCCAAAGGGGAATCACGTGGTAATATTGAGGGTTCTTAACTTTGATTCATAAACATAAAGTTTTCAAACGCTTCATGTTATGTCTCATTTTCGAATTGTTAGATCGATGCACTGCTGTTTCCATAGCAACACATACGCAAAACAATTACCGACTGCAGTTTCTTGCTTCGGGAAATCCGTTTTTGTTGAAATGTTTTGTGTCTTTTTTCTGAAATTACCGATATGTTTTACTTCTAACAAAGTTTCTAGCTACAAAGCGCCAAGGAAATGTGAAAAGTACTACTAGTAGTAATTTAACCGGAATGTTTATAGTTCATATCCGAAGAATTTGGAAGAAGGCTCAAAAATAAGTTTCTTCTCCATCAGGTTCTAGCTGCAAGCCAGGTTTGCTTACGTAAATTTCAAAACACAACGATATTAACGATTATAACACTTACGATGTGTTTTGTTGTTATAGGGATTCAAAGTTGAGATTAACATATGGTTTGCTGCTTATCTGCTTCGCATTGACAACAGTTGCAAATTCCCAAGAAAGTATGAACTTTTAAAATCAATTTCGTCATTATTTTCAAAAGACAATAAAATTTTATTTCGTGATTTTGCTTTCTCCCGTTGCTTTTTATTCGGTTGTTGTCAAGAAAGTTTCTCAGTTCACTTAAAACTGGTGATACAAAGCACATGCGACACACGTGGAGAGAATGGGCCCGATACTTTCCTGATGACATTTCCAGTGATCTTACATAAAAACATTTTTATTCGCTCAGAATAGTTTGTCAAAGATTTTATAATGCAATTTGAAAAGAATTTGAATGTTATGCATCACTCCTACTAAAAGCATTTCTTTATCTGATGCTTTCTTCTTTAATAGCTGATCCTCCTGCAAGACAACCAAAGATCGTCAACTATGGGCCTTCCGATACAAGCGTAGAGGTCAACACACCATTTACGCTTCTTTGTAATGGTGGAACTTTTGGGCCACAGCAAGAAATAACATGGTATAAACTTCCGGGTGGAAGACGTGAATTAAAGGAAAAGATAAACTTTGACACAAATCCTGATTTTGAAACTGACATAGAAAACAGCTTGGTTGTTAAGAAAGCAAATGCTGAAAAACACAATGGCTATTATACATGTTCAGCTAAAACTGCGATAAATATAACCAGTCCTAGTTGGAATTTGCAAGTGACAATATCATGTGAGTGGAAATTATATATATATCAACATATACACATGTAGGTAATATCAAAGATCTTAACCCACTCATTGATGCCAAATTTGGACAAACCTTATAGATAAATTTTTATTTGCTTCAAAGAAAATAGAGCCATTCTGAAGAGCCATTCTTGCCATTCATTCAATTTTGAATTTTGTATCATAATTTTGCATCATTAAGACTGGACGTAGTAAGATTTATCAGTAAAACTATTGGAAACTATGATTGATTATGCTATCTTTTTTCTGTAGTTCTTGAAGATGATTTTGGTTACACTCCGAGAGATACATTCTTTTATGATATTGATGGGCATCGATTAGCTTGGTCCAATTGTAAACCTCCTAAAGCATCACCTATAGCGCAAGTGACTTGGGTAAATGGTTCTAGTGGATATCCAATTGATAAAACAGACACACGGATAGAAATAAGAACCTTTTCAAGGGAAGGGACCTTCTCTCAGATTTTAATCCACAACGCAACAAAATACGATGTTGGGCGTTGGTCTTGCAAAGTTGTGCACCGACTGGGAAACAGAGAAACATTTTTTAATGTTCGATTATATGGTATTATTTATTACTTTATACTATTTACTAACTTTGTAAATTTTGCTTATATACATATCTTCATAAACATCACTTTCATCTTAAGGCCCGCCTAAAGGTCCAAAAAATCTTCGTGTTAAAGAAGAAAGACTGAACGGCTTCATTATCGAATGGGATTACGTACGTAATGATTTACTGTTTTACGATTTAAACATCGTAAATGTTGAAACCAATAAATTGGAAACTTTCCGTTTGGATGAAAATCCATCGTTTGTTGTATGGTATACAACATATGAATTCAAAAACTTGGAGTTGGGAAAAGAATACAGGATACAGATCAGAGCCACAAGTGAACTCAATCAAACTGGGTTTTGGAGCGATCCATTCACAGTCAGAACAGCTGATACAATTCAGCCAATAATCCTTACGCAGCCATCAAGTGCGCATATTGGTGAGGGAAAACCTTACAATGTTACTTGTGGTGTTCAAGCACTCCCACTGCCTGATTTTAAATGGTTTCGAAATGGAATTATAATTGGAGCTGGTGATGATCGTTACATACTTAATGGTGCTAACCTAACTATAAAATCTGCACTTCATGGTTCAGATAATTCTGAAGCAAATTATAAGTGTCAAGCAACAAATTCTCTAGGTACAGTCATCAGTGATGAAGCAAAAATCGAAGTTGAATGTAAGTGCTATTTCATACTTTATCTCACTTTATTTTTTATACTTTGTCATCTCATTTTTGTTATTGCGGCTGATCATATCAATTCCCAAACAAATCTAAGTAATAGGTTAATTGCTATCAATGAATACTGTATAGTATACCATTTCTATTTAGGGTTAGAAGAAAAATTTCAACTAACACCTTCAAATAGGTTTTTCTATCAATCACAAAAGTTTTTAAGGCTAAGTGCAAGGCCACCAAAAGGCTCTACTGCTGAGATTGTGTGGCGAAAGGGAACAAAGAGAAAATTCATCCATCCTCGTACTTTCCCACAATTTACAACAACTTTTTATAATGGTCCCAGTGGTGCCTTTCATTTTGCTTTGGATATCAGAAATTTGGATGTGACTATTGAAGATGTTTACACTGTGACCGCAAGCAATCTTGGTGGTGTAAGAACTTCACAGTTCTTTTTAGTAATGGCTGGTATGTTGCATCTATTTATGTTTTTAACTTTCTTTCTGCCTAAGTTATTATTGATTTGTTTTTATGATTTTTAGGTGCTCCTGAGCCTATAAGGGAATTGAAATTACATAGTCAGACTCACGGACAAGTAGATCTTAAATGGGACCCACCAAGAGCTGTACCAAAACTTCGAGACTTAGGATTTAGATTTAGACTTGATATTGAGTACTTTGAAATCTCCTATGTCAATACTGAAACAGGCGAAGAAAAGATAGAGAAGTCATTTGGAGACTTTGTTGATACAGGTTTTTTTACAAGGCACCACATCATACAAGGACTCAAAGCTGGTGTACGTTACCGTTATAAAGTTAGAACTATTGATAATGGATTACAAGTTAGCTCTTGGTCATCACCATTTATTCATACCATACGTAAGCTACCTCCTGTAACTTTCATCAAGACTGTTCACTGAGACATTGACATCTTTCATTCTGTACTTGAGTAATGACTTAGGTGAAATGTTTTGTTTGTTTTTTTGTTCTAGCGGAAAATTTACCTCCTCATATCAAAACTGGACCACCTGATACTAAAGAAATTGAAATTGGAGAAAACTTTACAATGACTTGCATAGCTTCTGCTACGCCACCTGCACTTATAACATGGTATAAAGATGATGTTTTTATTGCTAACAGCGACGCCAAATACATTTTGAATGGAATGAATTTAACCCTCAGCAATGTTCAAAAGGACATGGCTGGAAAATACTACTGTAAAGCTGCTAATAAGCATGGTACGGTAGAGAGTAACAGAGGAAACATACAGATCTTGTGTAAGTTTTCTTCTTATGAATGAATTTATAAACAGAAAAATATTTTTCCTGACTCTGCTATTGTTTTTATGACTTCATGTATATAATTATGTTTTTGTATTATGTTATAAACTTTTTCTTTAGTCTTCGAAAACGAATTTCGGTATACAAAATCAATAGCACCTGTGTATAAAGGTTCAACAACTACAGATGTTAGAATTTTGTGTCTGCCTCCGTTGAGTTACCCAAGTGCAAAAGTATTCTGGTCTAATAATACAGATAGCTTCCTCAACGGTCCAAGGTTTATCAAGGATGATAACTATACAGTAAATGGGATTTCGTATTTTTCGCTTGTCATTACTAATGCAGCTGAATTTGTTGGTACGAGGGTTGGATGTGCAGCTTACAATCCGAGGTTTGGCTTCAATGGAAGATTCAAGCTAGCCCTTACTAATTTAACTGTCTTTGGTATGTGATCTTAAATCGTGTGACATTCATGTGTTTTTGGGGTTTTTTTTTCAGTTGTTCATGAAATTCAAGAAAATTATAAAATTATGTTTGTAGGTAAGCCTGAATTGAAAAAACCTGTAACATACAAGTGGCTTACTGGCCCAAAACTAGTTGTTAACTGGGAAAAAGAAAGAGCGGATTTCATTGCTTATATTGTACATGTGAAAGAAAACATAGAAGCTGCTAACAAAATTCTTGCCACTGTTAATGTCAATGTAACAACAGCAGAATTTACGGGACTTCCAGTATCAGTTGATTTAAAAGTTGAAGTTCGTGCTATTGATATGGGAAATCAGATGAGTGATCCAGCTGTGGTTATAGTTAAAGGTGCGACGTTTGTTTATTTGGTTGAATACTTTGTTTGTGTGTTTGTTTGTTTGTTTTAATATGGTCAGTTGATTGAAAATGTAACATTAATGTACCAATGCCTTCATTCGAATTTCTAAAAATTCAATATTAACCATACTAATCACCTGTTAAATATTAATCATTGTTAACTGTTCGAATAATATTCAATTCAAATAATTGTAACAATTTGACCTTTCTGAGATCAGTTCTCAAACTGGTTAAGATAAGCAAAAAAGTCAAATATGGAAATCCACATTGAATTTGAAGATACAGCTTAACTTTTGGTAAGAATTATTTATTTGTGTTGTATGTAGCTATTTATTATGTAAGTTCGTCATTGTATGTTGCTTTAATTGTTTTATTGTTTTTGTTATTTTAGCAGTTTCGCTCTATCCTTATTGCTTTTATGTTATTTTCCACAAAAACTAAACATTTTCTCCATGATGGTAGCAGTTGCAGACTGATATTATTTCTTTGAAATTAAAATTTAGTAGTTAATTTTCAATCAAATGATATATTATTTCAAACAAGCAAACACGGCCGCATTGTCAGTACTTTGATTAAACTGACTATCTCCTTAGATCTTGGCGCCAAGAAAGTTGAAGTGACAAGAGACTTGCGCAATCCTGGTCCACAATTAAAGGAAGGACAAAGATACATCTATCGATGCAATTTCTCCGGTGATCCAAAGCCAACCATCACTTGGTTTAAGGATGGAAAAGACATCACTATCAAAAATGCAAGTTTTGAAGTTGCAGATGATAACAGAATATTAAAATTATTGAATATTGATAGGAACATACATCCTGGAACATACCAATGCGTAGCCAATAACCTTTATTTTAAAGATATAAGAAGTACTGCGTCTAAACTCACTGTTACATGTAAGGAAACTCTTGCATTGTTCAGTTTATCTTATTGATTGTTCTTTTACTCATTTTTGCAAGTTTTATCTTCCTGTTTTTATCAACAGGGATTGACAATGTATTTCAATACAGTGACGACGCCAAATACTTTTATGATCTTGATGGCTATCGAGCAGTCCGGTTTTCATGTGCACCACCCATCTCATCTCCACCGATCAATCGTGCCACCAATTATCTTGTATGGCTAAAAGATGGAAAAATATTTTCAAAATTAGGTGCAAAAAGAAAATTGTTTGACCAAGCTGGAATTTTACGAGACACCCTTGAATTCAATGCAACGAAAAGCGACATTGGCCAGTATGCATGTGTGTACATTCATCCTGCTGGGCAAAGGAGACACAATATGACATTAAACACTTATGGTGATTAATTTTTTTTATTATTATTGTGTGTTTCATGAAGTTCTTAGCTTTTTCATGTTATAACCAACGATCTCTTTTCTTTAGATGGTCCATTACCACCCAGTGATTTGAAAGTAAATGTGTCTCGCTTAAATCACGTGACAGTGACGTGGGTCGCACCATTGAATGAAGACGTTGATAATTATGTTCTGACTTACAAATTGGGTTCAGGCGAAACAAAAGTGGTTGTATCAGGAACTACTCATCTCTTCAAAAACCTCCAAGAAGAAAGGAATTACGAGATCTCTGTAGCTTCACAAAAAGATGGCAAGCAAAGTTTAGTCATCAAAACTAGCTTTACGACAGTGAAACCACCTGGTAAGCAGTGTTATTGCAGTTGTGATGATAGATCAATTTCAATCCTTGATTTATATTTTCTCTGATTTGTATGTTATTTAGGCGTTCCTACCGAAGTGAGAGATGTGACTCCAGAATCAATCACAAACTCTTCAGTCATCCTGGTATGGAAAGAGCCAAGCGATAAAAAAGGAAATTTGAAATTAGTCTACGTTCTGATATTTTGTCAAGGCTCGAATTGTGAAACATTTGAATTAGAGGAAACACGAAAAGAAATTAAAGATCTCAATCCTGAGACTACTTATAGATACGTCATCACGGTACGTGGCGAGTTACACGAAGGACCCACTGTAAGAGGAGAATTCACCACCACAAGCAATGAAGGTATGTTCACCAAATTACATTTTTTTTTTTGAATCACCAGCCCCACTCAAGGCCGAAGTGGGGCTGCATAGTCCGGATGCTCATCACAGCGTTAATCTCCCCGATTAGCCTTCATTTTCCCCGAAATACATCAGGGAATCGAGCTAGTATCGTGACTTTTTCAACACCCGACCTAGCGGGGTTTGAAACCTCAATATTGGGCTCCTAAGCTCAATGCTTTAACCACTAAGCCACTCCTGCATACAGTTACTATCCAATTCTTATCCTGCTCCCTTATGAAGCATGATTATATTGCATTCTGTCTCTGTAGGTCCTCCACCTGTCGAAGATTTGAAAGTTGATGGGAAAAAATGGAATTCCCTCGAGATATCATGGAAAAGACCATCTGAAAAGTTTGCTAAAGTTGCGAAATACGTGCTGTCTGTAACAGGAGGTGGCGACCAGAAAACACAAGAGATCGACAAATCATTGACTTATTACAAAATTGAAAACCTGAAAGAAGGAACTACCTATCTAGTGGTAATGGCTTCCGCTGATAAGTCAGGTCGTAAAGGTGTGACGACCAAAATCTCCGGAACTACTGTCGATCTTGGTGAGCATTGATTTCAAAATTGATGAACATGTGACATGTTCACGAACTTTCCTTGTTTTGGACTTTGAGTTTCATAACAGAAGAGAAGAATTGATGAAACATCGTTACTGTAGATGCTTCTGGTGGCATTACATATCAGTATCATCAATAAGACTTCCGATTTATTTTTATCTTTCCTGTATTTTTAGACGATCCAAGCGCACCAAAAGATATTCAAGTGAAACCCGAAAAGGGCTTTGAAAGTACCAAAGCAAGAATTACTTGGCAACCACCTGATGATAAAGAACTTGGAAACAATTTACCGGATCGTATTTTTTATAGCATCAAATATTGCGAAGCGACAAACGAGGATAGCTGCGTGACAAAGAAGAACATTAAAACCACAATTGTGACATTGGACAATCTAAAAGCTGATACCAAGTACACTTATGTTGCTACTAGTTACCGAGAAGATGGATTGCCAGGAAAAAGTACTTCAGGAGATTTCCAAACAATGAAAGGTATTGTGCCGCTTTTATAACTCGTCAACTTATTTCGACTGTGAAGTTGCTTGTCATCATTTCTTGTTCTTCAGATCTTGTATCGAAACCAACACGCGTAAGAGCTAGAGACACGCAACAACCGTCCACGTCCGTGTATGTTGCTTGGGATTACCCGGAAATTCTGGCTGGAACTGCAAAATCTGATGTCAAATTTTTAATTACCTACTGTGAAAAATCCGATGGCAAAATAAAAGAAAATACTTGTAAGAAGGAAGAAATCTACGAAACGTCATTGATCTTGCGAAACTTAAAGCCATCCACCCAGTACCAGATTGATGTAGCCGCAGCTCATTCGAACGGGAAATACGGAGAGCCGGTTAAAATGTCAAAAAGTACGGCATCCGAATCAGGTAAATGAAGATTAAAATTCATTGGTTAAGAATAAAGTTTGTCTATTCCATCAAAACCTCCAATGTTGTACGTTTAGATTCGGAAGATGGCGGAGGAGTTTCAACAGGTGTCGTTATCGGCATTGTGTTGGCGATTATTGTCCTCGTCATCATAATTGGTACAGCAACATTCATGTACTTGCGAAAGGATGGCTCAAGCTCGAAAGATGTCACCACTGAAAAGCAACAGGCTTATAATAACGGTAATCCAGCCGCAGGACAAATGAACAGACAGCCTCGCATGGGAAACTATCCGCCTCAATATCAACTGAGAGATCCGTATCGTCAATATCACCCACACCAACAACAGCAGTACCGGCGGGCACCACCAAGACGAGGCGGAGATATGTATGATATGGAGATGGGCAGAAGGCGATAAAAACATTTAACGCCACGAAGGGTGAAATACCTTTTCACACAATAGCGTTGATGGTGTGAAGAAATCCTAGCGTTGATTGTGTTGATGGTTTTTGTAGATAGCATCGTAATTATAGAATACGCATGACACAAATCATATTAGTGCTTTTTTATTTTATCCCATTTCCAGCAAGAAATCTAATATGGCTGACACAAAGTTTCCGTTGAAACGTCAATCAATCATTAACGAAACAATTTCTGAACGAATTTTAAATAAGCATGAGTATTAAGGTGGGAGGCCTGCTCAATAAACTACCAAATAAATCATTTAAAACCAGTTAATTATAAGCTAACAAGATGAGCTCATCTTTCTAATTATGCAAGTAAACCAAGTAAATTCATTAAATTTATTAAAAGTCATTACAAACAAAGCAGTTTGACCAAACCTGGATGTAAATTCTCTTCACTATAGGTCTTCAAGCGGACGCGTCATTGGTAGTTCCTAACACAGTCGTGGTCACACCACTCAAGCATTCTGAAAGCAAGAGCATCATCATATTATGGGATCGACCTACCAACCACACTGGACAGCTATCATATTCTGTAACTTACTGCTTCAAGTCTCAATGTACAGACAGCAAAAGATTCAACAGAACAAATATAACATTGGACGGGTTATTAGCAGGAACAATATACAGTTACGCGATAACTGTTTATAACAATCTTGGTTTGGCAAGTGCGACAAACAGAAACGGCACTTTCGTAACCGCAAATTATAGTAAGAACGATTTACTTGCATAATCACTCAATTAAATGTTCATTAGTAATCTGTACCATTATATTGTTATCCCCCGGCTTACAATATCTTATCATTTTCTATTGTGCATCATATCATGTGCGTACCACGTGTCGTAATATTTCTTATCATGTGCTTATCACGTGTCCTAACGTTCCTTTCCAAATGCTTATGACACAATTATCATGTGCTTATCATGAATGTTTATCAGCCTCACTCTTAATTTAGTTTTTGATTTTTTTTAATCACTATACACATCTCCAGGATTTTTGAGACACTAATGTTTTGAAAAATCAAACGCCACTTTGTTTAGATGCGTAGTATTGATTATAACTTTTTCCTGCAAACTGCAAATCACAATGAAACAATTTCTGATCATGTTCATCGAAGTATCACATCAAAACGTTGGATAAGATAGTTTCCCAGAATTTCGACTTGCTCATAAACTCACTTTATACTCATTCATTATCTTTTATACCAGGCACATGCTCGTCCACACATTATACCTGTAACATATCAAAGGCATGTATTGATAAGCAGAAAGTATGCGACGGCGTCACTGACTGTGCAGATAACTCTGACGAAATAAAATGCGGTAAGAAAAAATAAGATAATCGGCTGGAAAAACTCGTTTACACGTTTGCTTCTCATAAAGCAATTGTGTTTTCAAAAGCCTTAACTCAACCTCTCATTTTCCAAAGATTTCTTGCGATGCCAGCTTCAATCACAACAATTAGGATAAATTATTCTTTTTTTAGTCAATCAGATATCTATTATTTCAGGTGTAATTGGATCTGTACAAAATGTCAGTGTGCTTCTCACAGAGTTTAATGAAAGCTCGTCTGTAGACATTACGTGGCAACATCCTGTGAAAACCAACGATCAGGATGTCAAGTTATTTCGCTATATGGTAACCTTTTGTCGTTTACATCGTCTTGACACTTGTAAGAACAGCAGTCTTACAAACGCACTTTCCATACGAGTTGATTCCTTGAGAAAAAATGACACTTATCAATTTAAAGTCAGTGTTTTTGACGCCAACATGGTTGCTGGAGAGATTATTGAAGGAACGTTCAGAACAACAGCTCGAGGTATCCATTTTTTTTCCCTGATGTACGGAAATTTCTCAGATAAAACACTGCTTGTGATACTAGAAACCAACCTGTGGTGCTGATATTACAGGAGTGTGAAAGAGCTTACTGCAGAAGAACATTAATCTCTTCTTCCGCGCTTTTCATTTCCGGGGCTATCATTTGTTTTAATTAGATACCTGCAGAGCAACACATTTTACGTGCGGAAATCCACAGTGTGTACTTAATGGTACAAAGTGTAATGGCATACGTGATTGCGAAGACGGTTCTGATGAAACTTTAAGAGCTGGATGTTGTAAGTAATCGTGTATAGATAAACATCTCGTTTGGCTACTTTCACGAAACGCACTTTACCTCTTATCAATGGTCTTTGAGTACTATTAGAAATTATGGCAATTAATTCCTTAGGATTGTACAATGATTTTGTGTTCATAGCTTTACCAACTAAAGTGCCAACTTTACTGGAGGCGAAAGCGATATCAAGCACTATCATCAGAGTCTCTTGGACATTGATAAATTACCAACCAGACAGAGTTAAATCCTACATAGTGGAGATTGTGAATGTTTCGAATTCTGAGCAAGAAATTATAGCTCCTGCTGTCAGAGTTCAAAACTTGTCGGTGGAATTCGAGCAGCTGTCAGCCGATACTAAATACACTTTCCGTGTTCGAGCCAAGAATCCGTCTGGTGTTGGTCCTTGGTCAGCTTTGTTATCTGCAGTCACAATGGATCCAGGTACGCCTTGTTACATAGTTGATGTCTTTGAATGGCAGTCAGTGGAATTGGGATTGCGCCGCTTGGAATCTCGCAGTTAAATTTCCGAAACGTTAATAATGAAATTATCATTTTTATGAGAATAACGTTTCCCACATGCTCATAAGTATTGACTTTATCGAACGGCTTTTGTAAATTATATGTCTATTTCTGTAAATTTTATTTTCGGATACGTTTCAGGTGTAATTGGATCTGTACAAAATGTCAGTGTGCTTCTCACAGAGTTTAATGAAAGCTCGTCTGTAGACATTACGTGGCAACATCCTGTGAAAACCAACGATCAGGATGTCAAGTTATTTCGCTATATGGTAACCTTTTGTCGTTTACATCGTCTTGACACTTGTAAGAACAGCAGTCTTACAAACGCACTTTCCATACGAGTTGATTCCTTGAGAAAAAATGACACTTATCAATTTAAAGTCAGTGTTTTTGACGCCAACATGGTTGCTGGAGAGATTATTGAAGGAACGTTCAGAACAACAGCTCGAGGTATCCATTTTTTTTCCCTGATGTACGGAAATTTCTCAGATAAAACACTGCTTGTGATACTAGAAACCAACCTGTGGTGCTGATATTACAGGAGTGTGAAAGAGCTTACTGCAGAAGAACATTAATCTCTTCTTCCGCGCTTTTCATTTCCGGGGCTATCATTTGTTTTAATTAGATACCTGCAGAGCAACACATTTTACGTGCGGAAATCCACAGTGTGTACTTAATGGTACAAAGTGTAATGGCATACGTGATTGCGAAGACGGTTCTGATGAAACTTTAAGAGCTGGATGTTGTAAGTAATCGTGTATAGATAAACATCTCGTTTGGCTACTTTCACGAAACGCACTTTACCTCTTATCAATGGTCTTTGAGTACTATTAGAAATTATGGCAATTAATTCCTTAGGATTGTACAATGATTTTGTGTTCATAGCTTTACCAACTAAAGTGCCAACTTTACTGGAGGCGAAAGCGATATCAACCACTATCATCAGAGTCTCTTGGACATTGATAAATTACCAACCAGACAGAGTTAAATCCTACATAGTGGAGATTGTGAATGTTTCGAATTCTGAGCAAGAAATTATAGCTCCTGCTGTCAGAGTTCAAAACTTGTCGGTGGAATTCGAGCAGCTGTCAGCCGATACTAAATACACTTTCCGTGTTCGAGCCAAGAATCCGTCTGGTGTTGGTCCTTGGTCAGCTTTGTTATCTGCAGTCACAATGGATCTAGGTACGCCTTGTTACATAGTTGATGTCTTTGAATGGCAGTCAGTGGAATTGGGATTGCGCCGCTTGGAATCTCGCAGTTAAATTTCCGAAACGTTAATAATGAAATTATCATTTTTATGAGAATAACGTTTCCCACATGCTCATAAGTATTGACTTTATCGAACGGCTTTTGTAAATTATATGTCCATTTCTGTAAATTTTATTTTCGGATACGTTTCAGGTGTAATTGGATCTGTACAAAATGTCAGTGTGCTTCTCACAGAGTTTAATGAAAGCTCGTCTGTAGACATTACGTGGCAACATCCTGTGAAAACCAACGATCAGGATGTCAAGTTATTTCGCTATATGGTAACCTTTTGTCGTTTACATCGTCTTGACACTTGTAAGAACAGCAGTCTTACAAACGCACTTTCCATACGAGTTGATTCCTTGAGAAAAAATGACACTTATCAATTTAAAGTCAGTGTTTTTGACGCCAACATGGTTGCTGGAGAGATTATTGAAGGAACGTTCAGAACAACAGCTCGAGGTATCCATTTTTTTTCCCTGATGTACGGAAATTTCTCAGATAAAACACTGCTTGTGATACTAGAAACCAACCTGTGGTGCTGATATTACAGGAGTGTGAAAGAGCTTACTGCAGAAGAACATTAATCTCTTCTTCCGCGCTTTTCATTTCCGGGGCTATCATTTGTTTTAATTAGATACCTGCAGAGCAACACATTTTACGTGCGGAAATCCACAGTGTGTACTTAATGGTACAAAGTGTAATGGCATACGTGATTGCGAAGACGGTTCTGATGAAACTTTAAGAGCTGGATGTTGTAAGTAATCGTGTATAGATAAACATCTCGTTTGGCTACTTTCACGAAACGCACTTTACCTCTTATCAATGGTCTTTGAGTACTATTAGAAATTATGGCAATTAATTCCTTAGGATTGTACAATGATTTTGTGTTCATAGCTTTACCAACTAAAGTGCCAACTTTACTGGAGGCGAAAGCGATATCAACCACTATCATCAGAGTCTCTTGGACATTGATAAATTACCAACCAGACAGAGTTAAATCCTACATAGTGGAGATTGTGAATGTTTCGAATTCTGAGCAAGAAATTATAGCTCCTGCTGTCAGAGTTCAAAACTTGTCGGTGGAATTCGAGCAGCTGTCAGCCGATACTAAATACACTTTCCGTGTTCGAGCCAAGAATCCGTCTGGTGTTGGTCCTTGGTCAGCTTTGTTATCTGCAGTCACAATGGATCTAGGTACGCCTTGTTACATAGTTGATGTCTTTGAATGGCAGTCAGTGGAATTGGGATTGCGCCGCTTGGAATCTCGCAGTTAAATTTCCGAAACGTTAATAATGAAATTATCATTTTTATGAGAATAACGTTTCCCACATGCTCATAAGTATTGACTTTATCGAACGGCTTTTGTAAATTATATGTCCATTTCTGTAAATTTTATTTTCGGATACGTTTCAGGTGTAATTGGATCTGTACAAAATGTCAGTGTGCTTCTCACAGAGTTTAATGAAAGCTCGTCTGTAGACATTACGTGGCAAAATCCTGTGAAAACCAACGATCAGGATGTCAAGTTATTTCGCTATATGGTAACCTTTTGTCGTTTACATCGTCTTGACACTTGTAAGAACAGCAGTCTTACAAACGCACTTTCCATACGAGTTGATTCCTTGAGAAAAAATGACACTTATCAATTTAAAGTCAGTGTTTTTGACGCCAACATGGTTGCTGGAGAGATTATTGAAGGAACGTTCAGAACAGCAGCTCGAGGTATCCATATTTTTTCCCTGATGTACGGAAATTTCTCAGATAAAACACTGCTTGTGATACTAGAAACCAACCTGTGGTGCTGATATTACAGGAGTGTGAAAGAGCTTACTGCAGAAGAACATTAATCTCTTCTTCCGCGCTTTTCATTTCCGGGGCTATCATTTGTTTTAATTAGATACCTGCAGAGCAACACATTTTACGTGCGGAAATCCACAGTGTGTACTTAATGGTACAAAGTGTAATGGCATACGTGATTGCGAAGACGGTTCTGATGAAACTTTAAGAGCTGGATGTTGTAAGTAATCGTGTATAGATAAACATCTCGTTTGGCTACTTTCACGAAACGCACTTTACCTCTTATCAATGGTCTTTGAGTACTATTAGAAATTATGGCAATTAATTCCTTAGGATTGTACAATGATTTTGTGTTCATAGCTTTACCAACTAAAGTGCCAACTTTACTGGAGGCGAAAGCGATATCAAGCACTATCATCAGAGTCTCTTGGACATTGATAAATTACCAACCAGACAGAGTTAAATCCTACATAGTGGAGATTGTGAATGTTTCGAATTCTGAGCAAGAAATTATAGCTCCTGCTGTCAGAGTTCAAAACTTGTCGGTGGAATTCGAGCAGCTGTCAGCCGATACTAAATACACTTTCCGTGTTCGAGCCAAGAATCCGTCTGGTGTTGGTCCTTGGTCAGCTTTGTTATCTGCAGTCACAGTGGATCTAGGTACGCCTTGTTACATAGTTGATGTCTTTGAATGGCAGTCAGTGGAATTGGGATTGCGCCGCTTGGAATCTCGCAGTTAAATTTCCGAAACGTTAATAATGAAATTATCATTTTTATGAGAATAACGTTTCCCACATGCTCATAAGTATTGACTTTATCGAACGGCTTTTGTAAATTATATGTCCATTTCTGTAAATTTTATTTTCGGATACGTTTCAGGTGTAATTGGATCTGTACAAAATGTCAGTGTGCTTCTCACAGAGTTTAATGAAAGCTCGTCTGTAGACATTACGTGGCAACATCCTGTGAAAACCAACGATCAGGATGTCAAGTTATTTCGCTATATGGTAACCTTTTGTCGTTTACATCGTCTTGACACTTGTAAGAACAGCAGTCTTACAAACGCACTTTCCATACGAGTTGATTCCTTGAGAAAAAATGACACTTATCAATTTAAAGTCAGTGTTTTTGACGCCAACATGGTTGCTGGAGAGATTATTGAAGGAACGTTCAGAACAGCAGCTCGAGGTATCCATATTTTTTCCCTGATGTACGGAAATTTCTCAGATAAAACACTGCCTGTGATAGTAGAAACCAACCTGTGGTGCTGATATTACAGGAGTGTGAAAGAGCTTACTGCAGAAGAACATTAATCTCTTCTTCCGCGCTTTTCATTTCCGGGGCTATCATTTGTTTTAATTAGATACCTGCAGAGCAACACATTTTACGTGCGGAAATCCACAGTGTGTACTTAATGGTACAAAGTGTAATGGCATACGTGATTGCGAAGACGGTTCTGATGAAACTTTAAGAGCTGGATGTTGTAAGTAATCGTGTATAGATAAACATCTCGTTTGGCTACTTTCACGAAACGCACTTTACCTCTTATCAATGGTCTTTGAGTACTATTAGAAATTATGGCAATTAATTCCTTAGGATTGTACAATGATTTTGTGTTCATAGCTTTACCAACTAAAGTGCCGACTTTACTGGAGGCGAAAGCGATATCAACCACTATCATCAGAGTCTCTTGGACATTGATAAATTACCAACCAGACAGAGTTAAATCCTACATAGTGGAGATTGTGAATGTTTCGAATTCTGAGCAAGAAATTATAGCTCCTGCTGTCAGAGTTCAAAACTTGTCGGTGGAATTCGAGCAGCTGTCAGCCGATACTAAATACACTTTCCGTGTTCGAGCCAAGAATCCGTCTGGTGTTGGTCCTTGGTCAGCTTTGTTATCTGCAGTCACAATGAATACAGGTATGCGTTGATATGTGCATCATTTATAAATTTGATGACAGTGCTTTTGAATGGAAGTCAGTGACATTGCGATTTAGAAACTTGCTGTTGTCGTTCTAAAGTGTTACTGGCAGACTGGTCATATTTCTAAATTACCTTTTGTGTCGTTGATGGGTGATGTCTTTTCTGTTTTTAAGATTTAACTTGTCATTGTGATCTTTGTAGTTTTGCCAGCGTCACCTTTTATTTACGGCAGACGTTTGTCGGTGGACTCGGTTCAAGTTTCATGGAATGTAAGCAGTGTTAATGAAAGCGCAGTGGTGTCGTATGAAGTCCATCAAGTTAATGGGTCTTTATGGAATCGTTCTGAGGTTTCTGATGGAGTTGCTACGATTTCTTTTACAAATTTGCTTCAAGGCGTCGATTACATTTTTCGGGCGAGAGTCAAGAATGCTTATGGATATAGCGATTGGTCAAATATAATCATTCTGAGGACTTGTAAGTTTATTCTTTTTTTATTGTTGAGTTTTCCTTAATCTTTATAAACATTTATTGTTTTATTTCCTTTCACATGATCTTTTGTAGTTCCTGGAATCGTTGGTGTAATACCGGGCACAGTTGAAGTTATTCCTATACTACATTCTGAATCTACAGCTGTGACGTTATCATGGGATGTTCCAAAACAACTTAACTACAATCGCGCAGATAAAATATCGTACACAGTCCGTTATTGTCTTTTTAAAACAGCTAACTGTTTTCATGTTGGACCCACGAATAGTACGCAGGTTAAAATAAGGAACTTGAATCCGCAAACCTTATACAATTATGATATAACGGTGTACAACGAAGTTGGACTTGCCAACCTTTTGAAGACTAATGGGTCTTTTAAAACCGCTTCAAGAGGTAAATCCATCTTCCTTCTTCACTTATCCATACTTATTTTGTTTCTGTAAGTAATTTCAGTACTGTTATTTAGATACTTGTCAAAGGAGTGAATTTACATGTGGAAATGCCCAATGTATTTCAAATTTGAATTTGTGTAATGGAATTATAGATTGTGATGACGGCTCTGACGAGGCGTTGATAGCAAATTGCTGTAAGTTTTTTATCATGGATTTTCCTTTGTTAATATAGAAACATAAAAAGTTTAATGGTAACAAACATATGCTTGACTTTATGTTAGCACTTCCGCCGAAAATGGGAGTTCTCTTTCCATTTGATCAAAACAGCACATCACTAACAGTGCGAATCCAACCTATCAGTGAATTACAACACCGTATCCAACAGTATGAAGTAGAAATTGTGAATACCACTTATCGAAAATTTGTGGAACAAGAACAACTAGACGTTGTTCTTCTGCCAAAGCTTGTCATTTTCATGAATCTCACTCCCGACACTATATATCATCTTCGATGTCGAGCTTACAATCCGTCCGGCCATGGACCATGGTCCAACACCATCATTGTGCGAACGCTTCACGGTATGTCGTCTTCTTATAGTTACATGCTGCTTTGATCTGATGAGTGTTCGTTGGAAGGAGGATTTCTAAAATATTCAAAGAGTAGGCTCGCCTCTTTTTAAAAGTACCAATTCATGTCGATTAAAACAAAATGTTTGAGCCACGCCATTCCTGTGTAAGTATGATATAGGAGAGTTTCAGCTTCTGTATTACTTTTAGAAATTGGGCTTACTGGTCCAGTTAATAACATATCTGCAAGACCTGTCAAACACCAAGAGTCAACGAGTTTGACTGTCTGGTGGGTACCACCAAAAGAACTTGGATACAATAACATCTCCCTTCTCACATACGGAGTGAAGTATTGTCTTACATCTGACTGTACAGGATTGAGGGTGAAAGGAACCACTGTTTCTTTGAAAAACCTCAAAGCAGATAGTGATTACGTCATCACAATCACTGTCTATAATCAGTTTGGCAAACCGAGCTTCGAGACAAGAACAGCAATTTTCAAAACCGAAACGCGAGGTAACATTCCTCGAAATCTTTAAAATATCTTTTCTTTCTGCCGGTAATATCTTCTATAATATTTCATATCATAGATTCTTGTCGGCCAACATATTTTGAATGTTTACAAACTAAAACATGCATTCTGAAGGAGTTCGTATGTGACGGTCCATTGACCTGTGAAGACGGATCTGACGAATCAATTGATGCTGGCTGTCGTACGTCAAATTCATATTTTTTTAACAACTGTCTTGTCATCATTCTTCCCTCTTACGTCATTTAATGTTTTCGTTATAGTCGTTCCTTCGATTCCGGACTTGCGCGTAACCAATTTTCGATTTAACTCAATTGACGTGGAATGGCATATTTTGGCAAATGAGCGCGTTATGCGATACGAGCTGGAAGGCCTTGAACAGAATTCCACCCAAATAATTCCACAACCTTCAGACTCTCTGGTCAAAACCTTCACCTTTGAGAATCTGCAAGAGTTTACAGAGTACTCATTCAGGATTCGTGCAATCAATCCTACAGGTCACTCAGACTGGTCACTCGTCATCAAACAAAGAACTGCATATGGTAATAAAAAAAACCCAGTTAATTCATCTGAAACCTTGAGTGATAACTTGAATATTTTTTATTTACCGATCGAGCAAAATCGTCAAAAAGCCACTGCGGGAAAGTGCATTTTCATTAGAGAATGGTGTATACATTAATATAGACAAGTACTCCACCGCATTGATTTTTCAACCAATTTGTCCGGTGGGAAGCAAGAAAAATAATATCATTCGCATGATAGTTAATAGTTTCACTGAATTTTCACCATAGCTGCAGTTTCTTCGCCCGAAAACTTAACAGTTCTCTCAAAGCGTTGGAATACAATCCAGTTGGGTTGGAAATCTTATCCAATTGATGACTACCACAAACTGTCACATTATGAAGTACAAGTTATTCAAAATGGTGCACTTATAACGCGAGAAAGAATTTCAAAAAACCAAACAGATTTTACGGCTAGTAATCTGCAACAAAATACAGCTTATCAAGTGTATTTGCGAGTTGCTTCTAAAGGTGGTTACAGTCCATGGAAAATAACCAGCGTAAAAACAGAGAAACTAGGTTTGTCTGTCATTAATCTCCTTTTCTGCATGCTTACATGATCTCCTTTTCTGTATGCTTACATAATCTCGTTTTCATGTTCAAGTTTTACAGCTTGTCACGTTTTTTCAGGAATGGTTAGCGAGCCTACTCATGTTGAAGTATCCCTTTTAACTGGATGGGAAAATGCGAATATATCGGTGAAATGGAATGTTCCGACTCGGTTATCGGGGAATCTTATCACGGAAATCACATATGATATCTCAATATGTTCTCTTCCTTCTGTGAAGAGTTGTCAAAATTACCGAAACATCACTTCTCCGCCATTTTATATCGGTGGATTGACTCCAGCGACCAACTACACCTTCAGAATGGCAGCTGTGGGAGCGGATGGCCAACCTGGTGGATACGTTCAAGATGGCTTCCAAACTTCAGTGACAAACAGTAAATATAGGTTATTCACACATTTGTGATTCTCTAAAATTCTTTTGTTATCAAAATGTGTTTTATTTTTGCTATAGAAAAACCTACGCTACCGAAAAATGTCCGATATGAATTCGATAGCTTGTTGACACAAATGTTGGTCACCTGGGACCATCCAGATTTTACTGCTGGAATACCGACAGCCGAAATGAAATATAGGATTAAGTATTGTGCAAAGATGATACCAAACCCAAGCTGTGCAGAAGTGATCGTGAATGGAACAACACACAGGTTGACCGACCTTTCAAAAGACCAAGAATATCAGATAGAAATTGCTGCGTATGGTGCACGTGGAGGACTGGGCACCAGCATGAAAAATACTTTCTCAACATCTGACACTGGTAAGAATTAGAAATTTGTTTCTTTGTGAAAAATTTTAACGTTGAAATGGTAACCATTATGTTTTTGTGTACAGAGAGCAGTTTATCGACTGGAGTTATAGTGGCCGTCGTTTTATGTATCGTTGGTGCCGTGGTCTTGGTAATCTCTATAATTGCATACGTAGCGAAGAAATCAAAGGCTGGTTCAGCAAGTTTTGGTGCGTAATAAGCAGAGAAAATCAAGTGAAAATGCAACAACAAAAGTGATTTATCGTAGTTTGGTGACGACAGCTCCATGACGCATTCTCGAAAAGCTGCTGTCGTCACAGTAACATTAGGTTGTATATGTCGGAGATGCGAAGTTCTGATCTTATTTATTATACATAGTAGGAAAGTTTAGTTTTTTCGGCTACTTTACTTTTAAAGATTTGTAATGACAGAAAACAAATTTTGACGAAATGAAATTTTTTTGTACATTGACTATCATCCTCACAGCGGCGTGAGATCGGCTAAATAAAATTAAAACGTAATTATTAGAGATTGAACATTTCTGAGTTTGATCAGGGATGTGTGAGTAGATGGATAGTATAAGGGGCTGATTACATGATCCTGGTTAGCTGGGATGAAATTTCACATGAACATGAAGATTTCAGTACATAAAAAGAACTGATGTTTTCGAAATTTCACAAAATAGGATTATGAACTCCTGGAAAAATATATAATTCATTCCATGCATAAAAACACTGAGCTTGAGCTGGTAATCCTATTTCAGCTCATTTGGGACCTTTTCGAGTACTGTTAAAGGAAAAAACAAGTATTTAGTTAAAGATTGTTTTGTGGAAGCAAGTCATTAAAAGCTGACACCAGTAGAAGAAAAACTCTACATTATTTTTCTGGGTACATTCCATATTGTATGGTGGCCGAGGAGTGCCTTCGGAAAAATTCAAAAATAAAAGTCAGTTTCTAAAAGTAAAAGTCGAAAATAAAAGTCAAAGTCAAACGCAATGGCACCCGTCGGCCAAAAATCTTAAGTCGAAATTGAAATTCAAAGATAAAGTCAAACGCAAATCAAACGTTGTGGAATGTATTTGCCGCCTCCGCCGCCCGTAGGACGCCATTGTAGAATATAAGCGTGGTTTAAAAATATAATTTTTAGTTCACAATATACAGTCCTCGTGGGTCGGTCGTGTCTCCACCGTTCCCACATTTTTGGTCCACCTTGCCTGGATTTGAACCTTCAACTTTGATTTTTAACTGATTAAATCACCATGTCTGCTGGTTTACTTAAGAAGAAACTTGCTACTTTCGAAGCTTTTCGAAAAACCTTGAACGATGGCACCATCGCAGCCATAGATGCTTTGCCATCTGAGAACTTGATCGAGGAACAAATATCTGATGTGCAAAGTTACCTCGAAATACTTGATACTGAGTTAGAAAACATTAATGGTATTAATGATGAGATTATGGAACTTCTTTCGGAAGATGATGCAGCAGCTATTGAAAAACAAGTCAAAGCCCATCTCGGCTTCAAAACACTGGTTAAGAAAAACTGTGTTAAATTAAAGAAAATTCTTGCCAAGAATACCTCTGTCGCTACCTCATCACTTGGTTTGTCAGAGACAGCCTCATCCGTGGCAAGTACAAATGTAAAGTTGCCAAAACTGGACATCCCTACGTTTTCTGGGCATCCATTAGAATGGAAAATGTTTTACGACTCCTTCATGTGTACCATCGACTCCAACACAACATTACCATGCATACAGAAATTCACTTACTTGAAGTCGTACCTTCGCGGGACAGCTGCTGAAACCGTTTCCGGCTACACACTTACGTCTGATAATTACAAGGAAGCTTTAGACCTTCTCGAAAAACGCTTTGGTGATACTCAGGTACTGATATCATCACACATGAAAGCCCTTTGTTTGGGTGGCTCAGTCAAAGCCATTGATGACACTGTCAACCTTCGTCGTACATATGACCATGTAGAAACTCATATTCGTAGCCTTAAGAACTTAGGCATCTCGTCCAAGGAGTACGGACCCATGTTGATACCGATCCTGAACACGAAATTCCCAGCTGAGCTTAGTCTTATCCTGTCCAGACAAATGGGACGTGGAGTATGGGACATTGACAAAATGCTTGAAACCCTTTGCAACGAAATTGAAGCTCGTGAACGATTATCTGCTTCAAATTCGACTGAAGAATCGCATGAAAAACAACCCTTTTCAACAGAAACATTTCTGACCAATGGTAACCATAGTAACGCTCGCCGCCATCATCCGAAAAAACGTAAACAAAAGCCATCTCAAGAAATTTCCAAGAAAACATGTGTGTTTTGCAATTCTGAGAAACATTTAGCATACCAATGTGAAGTCATTCGAGATAAAGAGACTCGCTTGATAATTCTTGGAAATAAAGGACGTTGCTTCAAATGTATTCGAACCAACCATTTTGCAAAAGATTGCGATTCAAAGATAAAATGCAACAAGTGCGAAGGCAATCATCATGCTGCTGTCTGCTTTCCAGAAGGCACATCGTCAAACTTGACATTACAAAAAAAGCAAAAGTCAATTGGAATCCTGCAAACTGCTCAAGCTGTCATTACTGACACGAAAGGAGAAAAGTCATCCAATATTCGTATTTTGTTTGACCTCGGAGCACAACTTTCTTACATCACGCCTGCTGCTCGCAAAAAGCTCAACCTTCCAACCATGGAAAAGTCAAATGTAAACATTAAGACATTTGGAGAAAAGGAAGAGTCAAAAGTTTTGGACAGTGTTAAATTTCTTGTTAAAGGGAAAGGAACCGCCAAGTCCATTTTAGTTGATGCTTTAGAAACTGACATTTGTTTACCCATTTCTGGCAGCCATTATGGATGTAACCTGGAAAAGCAGCCTCACCTTGCGGGACTGAATTTAGCTGACGTAAACAAAGATGGTAGTGACATGAACGTAGACGTGTTGATCGGAGCCAATTTCTACTGGAACTTTATGTCGGGGAAAGTTGTTAAACCGATGAATGGCAATGGTCCTGTTGCTTGTGAATCGACGCTTGGATACGTTCTTAGTGGGCAGACAAGCATATCCAACCACCTTACCATAGTTGGCATCACTAACTTTGTGCATACTACCGAAAACCTTTCGTTCGAGCCTTCAAGTGCAACCTGCAAGCAAGAAACTTTCAATGCCCTCCATAACTTATGGGAGAATCCTGATGACGATGCCCCCACTGACAACCTGATTTTGGAGGAGTTCAGAAACAATCTTGAGTTTACCGACAACCGTTACCAAGTCAAACTTCCTTTCAAAGAAGAATTTCCTGATGTTGACGATAATTTTCATTGTGCAAAGAGACGTTTGCGTAGTCTCCACAACCGTTTTCAGAATGACCCGAAGCTGTACTTGGATTACAAGGACATAATCGACAAACAACATGAATCTGGAATTATTGAAGTTGTTCCTGATCCCGAAGTCGAACCATCTGTTCCTGTCCATTATTTACCCCATCAAGCCGTTGTTCGCGAGGACAAGGCAACTACCAAAGTTCGTGTTGTGTTTGATGCTAGCTCATCATCATCTAGCTCAAATGGTCAATCATTGAATTCATGTCTCCATTCTGGTCCATCATTAACCCAGTCATTGTTTGATGTGTTAGTTCGGTTTCGCTCATTTAACATTGGGTTTGTTGCAGATATTGAAAAAGCATTTCATCAAATTTTGTTACATCCATCTCATCGTGACTATGTCAGATTTTTGTGGTTCAAAGAGTTCAAGGACGTAGAATTAGGGGGGGCTGGGGGGCTTGAGCCCCCCCAACTTTTTTGTCAATTATGAGAAATTTTTTTTTGCCTTTCCTAAAAATTGAAAATCATGTTGAAATTATAGATTTTGAGCGCTTTTATAGGCAATCTAGAGGTAGTATTTTTCAACAATAGAGATTTATTGAGCCCCCCCCCCCCCCCCCCCCCCCCCCAACTCAAAATGTCTTGCTACGCCCCTGGAGTTTCAAACTGATGTTGATTTTGATGAGTTAGAACTGTCTGTTCATCGGTTTTGTCTTGTCATTTTTGGAGTCACATCATCACCATTTTTGTTGCAAGCCACTCTCATTGAGCACATAAACAAACATCCAAATTCACTTTTCATTGTCAAGCTCATCTTCTCATTGATTGTTGATGATCTCATATCTGGAGCAGACACCTCATCAGAAGCAAAAGCATTGTTCCTGGAAGCTAAGCAGCATCTCAGTGCCGCATCATTCAACCTCTACAAGTTTCAAGCCAATGATCCTGATCTCGAAACAGAAGTTTATCGCATGACCAATGATGATAAAAGTGTTATTGACAACATCGCTCCTGAAAACAATAAAGTTCTTGGAATCGTTTGGGATAAACATGAAGACCAATTCGTTTTCAACCTTCACAACATCACAGAAAAATGTCGATCTGCTTCAACAAAACGTGACATTTTGAGCTTGAGCTGGTAATCCTATTTCAGCTCATTTGGGACCTTTTCGAGTACTGTTAAAGGAAAAAACAAGTATTTAGTTAAAGATTGTTTTGTGGAAGCAAGTCATTAAAAGCTGACACCAGTAGAAGAAAAACTCTACATTATTTTTCTGGGTACATTCCATATTGTATGGTGGCCGAGGAGTGCCTTCGGAAAAATTCAAAAATAAAAGTCAGTTTCTAAAAGTAAAAGTCGAAAATAAAAGTCAAAGTCAAACGCAATGGCACCCGTCGGCCAAACATCTTAAGTCGAAATTGAAATTCAAAGATAAAGTCAAACGCAAATCAAACGTTGTGGAATGTATTTGCCGCCTCCGCCGCCCGTAGGACGCCATTGTAGAATATAAGCGTGGTTTAAAAATATAATTTTTAGTTCACAATATACAGTCCTCGTGGGTCGGTCGTGTCTCCACCGTTCCCACATTTTTGGTCCACCTTGCCTGGATTTGAACCTTCAACTTTGATTTTTAACTGATTAAATCACCATGTCTGCTGGTTTACTTAAGAAGAAACTTGCTACTTTCGAAGCTTTTCGAAAAACCTTGAACGATGGCACCATCGCAGCCATAGATGCTTTGCCATCTGAGAACTTGACCGAGGAACAAATATCTGATGTGCAAAGTTACCTCGAAATACTTGATACTGAGTTAGAAAACATTAATGGTATTAATGATGAGATTATGGAACTTCTTTCGGAAGATGATGCAGCAGCTATTGAAAAACAAGTCAAAGCCCATCTCGGCTTCAAAACACTGGTTAAGAAAAACTGTGTTAAATTAAAGAAAATTCTTGCCAAGAATACCTCTGTCGCTACCTCATCACTTGGTTTGTCAGAGACAGCCTCATCCGTGGCAAGTACAAATGTAAAGTTGCCAAAACTGGAAGTTTATCGCATGACCAATGATGATAAAAGTGTTATTGACAACATCGCTCCTGAAAACAATAAAGTTCTTGGAATCGTTTGGGATAAACATGAAGACCAATTTGTTTTCAACCTTCACAACATCACAGAAAAATGTCGATCTGCTTCAACAAAACGTGACATTTTGCACGCTATTGCATCATTCTATGACCCTTTGGGGCTTCTCAACCCAATTATCCTGAAATGGAAATGTTTTTTCCAAAAACTCTGTGTGTCGAAAGTTGAATGGGACGCACTGTTATCAGCAGAACTGCTTGAACAGTGGACACTACTTTACTTACCACTCTTCGATTCACCTGCTATTTATGTCAACCGTCGTTACTCACCTATCCAGCCTGATGATCCAGTTGTATCACGCCAACTTCATGGATTCTGTGACGCTTCCACCAAAGCATATGGCGCTTGCATTTACATGCGAACTCTCAAACAATCAGGGAATGTTGATGTATCACTTATCGCTTCGAAATGAAGAGTTTCACCGATCAAGCCACAAACTATACCCAGACTTGAGTTAATGGGTGCAGTTACGCTTGCTGAACTAGTGCATTCTGTTGAGACCGCTTTGTCACACTGTACCATTTCATCGACTACATGCTGGATAGATAGTACTGTTGCGTATTTTTGGATCACAAACACTAAAACATACAGCAATTTTATTCAGAACCGAGTCGACAAGATCTTGCGCTTTGTTTCACGTACATCCTGGAGATTAGTGTCATCTGAGAACAATCCCGCGGACATTGTAACAAGAGGGACCACCCCCTTAGAATTGAAAACAAATATTTGGTTTGAGGGTCCAGCTTTCCTGAAACTGCCTGATGATAAATGGCCATGTGTATTGAACTCTGCCGCTGCTGCTGATGTACTGGAAATCAAGAACACAACTAATACATTACTAGTAAAAAATGAAAACAAAGCCGATACTGTTGATGTATTGTCCACCACCTTCAAGGTTGAAAGATTTAGTTCTTTCCAAAAATTGATCAAAGTGACAGCATATGTTCTGTTATTTATAAAGAAATTAAAATTGAAAGCCGCTAAATATACTGTAAGTCGGCTAACTCCTGAAACAGGTGCCGCAGACTCTACTGCAAGTCGGCCAATTCCTGAAACTGGTGCCGCAGACTCTACTGTAAGTCGGCCAAAACATGTTTTGAACCCAAACGCCGCAGAATTTAAAGTAAGTCGGCAATGGAAAACTTACAACTTGAGAAGAAAGAAGAAAGAAGATAACATTCAAATAATTAAAAATGATAAAAATGAAAATCACAAAAAAATAAATAACAAAGTTACAAAACCAATGGAAGAAGTATTGGATACTGGTTGTGATCAAGCTTTTGATGGTCATCGTGCCCTGGATGGCAATGACACCTTGGAAAAGAAAATTGAAGAAGAGCCTGATTTGTTTGCTGTTTGTTTGGATGAAACCAAAACCATGTGGATAAAGGAATTACAAACTAATTTCCAGAAAGCAGAGAAGTACATGAACGTTAAAAGACAACTGAACTGTTTTTTGGATGAAAAAGGGATTCTACGGTGTAAGGGTCGGTTTGACAATGCTGTTGCGTTATCATACAATGAACGATACCCTATACTTTTGTTTGGACACCACCCTGTCACTAAATTGATCGTAAATGACTTTCACACCAAATGTAAACACCAAGGACTCAAGTCAACGTTATCTTTTTTACGGACGGAGTATTGGCTACCACAAGGCAGAAGTTTCTTCAAGAAGCTGATTAAGAACTGTTATTTGTGCAGATACTTTGCTGCTAAACCTTATGCCTATCCTGATCCACCACCACTTCCATCTGATCGTGTCAATTTTGACTTTCCGTTCAAATGCATTGGTTTGGACTATTTGGGTCCTCTCTATTTCCGTGAATCAACTGCAGAAACTTTCCTTATGAAGAAAGCGTGGATATGTCTCTTCACCTGTACTGTTTCGAGAGGCATCCATCTTGAAGTTGTCACAGACAATACAAGCACTGCATTCATCAAAGGATACCGACGTTACGTCAGCCGACGAGGTATGCCTACCAAGATTTATTCCGACAACGCTTCGACATTCAAAAGTGAAGAGACCCAAGAGTTCATCAAATCATTACGTGACTTTGTTACAGATACTGGTGTTGCCTGGTCCTTTATCCCCCCTGCTGCGCCCTGGTGGGGAGGGTTTTATGAACGTATGGTACAACTTGTTAAACGACTCTTGAGGAAGGTACTCTTTAAAGCGAGAGTAGATCTTGATGAACTTGTTACCGTAGTGGCGGAAATCGAAAGCCTCCTCAACGATCGCCCGGTTGCAAATCAACATTCGCAGTCACAGCTGGAAACGACAGTATTGACGCCAAACCACCTCATCTATGGACGCAGATTGAACGTTTTACAACAGGAAATAGTCACGAACATTCCGTCGAACATCGCTGAACTTATTCAACGCTTTTGGAACGAATTTCAGCACGAATACATAACAACCCTGAGAGAACAACACTCGTACATTGCACGAAAGAACGGTGCTAGCGGTGTAAACGTTGGCGACGTAGTCCTCATCAAAGAGACTAAATTACCGAGGTCGCAATGGAAGATTGCCGTTGTTAGAAACTTAAAACTCACCTCGAACGGCAAGGTCATCGTGACCAGACGTGCCACAAAACTATTATGTCCCATCGAAAAGAATATTTCCTGACCCATATTTTTCTAGGTTACTTTAGACTTGTCACTATTTAGAGGGGGAGTGTGGAATGTATTTGCCGCCTCCACCGCCCGTAGGACGCCATTGTAGAATATAAGCGTGGTTTAAAAATATAATTTTTAGTTCACAATATACAGTCCTCGTGGGTTGGTCGTGTCTCCACCGTTCCCACAAACGTCAAAGTCAATTCGACAAGCCAACGAGATATTTTAATTTATAAGCACCAGTAAAATCGGTGCTTATTTATTTCGTTAAATTGAGCTCTTTCAGACCAATACAGTATTTTCTTTTCTGTGATGAGCACTGTTTGAATTCGCTAGTTTCGTCTAGTCTTCCAATTTATGATAATTGATATGCCTCGTTTCTTCTGATTGCGTTGGGTTACCCATTTGAACAAGACCACAGCATCTTATAAACCTACTTTCAATAATATCATTTTGTGAAACCAGGGGAAGTTTTTATTATATCTCTTCCCATTCCTGCAATCTTGACGCTCGAAAATATTATAACCATCTCTGCAAAGAAGATATACGGACTTTTTACTAGTTTCATTTTTGTCATTTTATTTTATTTGCTTATAAGTATACAATAATATACTTTCATCATAATATTTTCGTCGACCTGATGTCAACTCGTCAGCGATGATTTTTGGAATACGTTAGCGGTTAACGGTGATGACATTACATTGCGCACTGCATGACGTCAGTTTTTCGCCGTCGTGGGACGTTGTTGTTGCCCCATTCTTCTTTTGCGTTTATTGATGGTTGTCTTTCATTGATGTAGATGGATTCGGTTACTTGCCGTAACATAGCATCTCCGTGGCACGCTGTCAAGATCTTTAATTCGAACTTGTTGTTTGTCATATGTTTGTGCTTCTCTTGTGTATGTCTATATAAAACAGAGTTCTTGTCTTTCTTTTCGTATGTTTTTATATGTTCTATATATACTATATACTAGTATATGAAATAAGTTGCCAATGTGGCGATACCTATATTGGCGAAACTGCACGAAGCATTTCAGAAAGATATACTGAACATATAAAAACATACGAAAAGAAAGACAAGAACTCTGTTTTATATAGACATACACAAGAGAAGCACAAACATATGACAAACAACAAGTTCGAATTAAAGATCTTGACAGCGTGCCACGGAGATGCTATGTTACGGCAAGTAACCGAATCCATCTACATCAATGAAAGACAACCATCAATAAACGCAAAAGAAGAATGGGGCAACAACAACGTCCCACGACGGCGAAAAACTGACGTCATGCAGTGCGCAATGTAATGTCATCACCGTTAACCGCTAACGTATTCCAAAAATCATCGCTGACGAGTTGACATCAGGTCGACAAAAATATTATGATGAAAGTATATTATTGTATACTTATAAGCAAATAAAATAAAATGACAAAAATGAAACTAGGAAGAATAAAAATCAGTCGTTTTGCTTGGACTTTTTACTTTCAATTGGAAAAAACATAATACGAGAAAGGTATGTCAGGGCTGCATGACTGACGCGAAGCAGAAATAAGAGGCAGTATTTTTAAAACTAAACTAACATGACTTTCTAAAAGATAATCTATGTACCATTTTCCAATTAAACGTGGGTCACTATTGCTACTCCACCATTTCAACATAAGTATTTTGCGTCTAAGTTGATCCATCATACCATCAATGGATATTGGAAATGTGGAGTTCTAGTACCCCATTAATTTGCCATGTCCATCAAATGATAGGTACCAGTTTACTTCTTTAGTGGCAAAATGTCCATCACGTTTTTGCGCTTCAACCCAGGCCTGCATTTAATAAGGGTATACTCTACATCTCTTGGTACATTCAGTTTATGTTTATGTTTATGTCTAAAGATGACAGAGTTCACACTTCTAGTCTAACTCATTAATTTTAATTGGAGATTTTGATGTATAGCTTTTTTGTAACACCTTTCGTAATCATTATTTTATATGTAGGAATTTTTTGTAAATATTTTATAGCTGATGATGACATAAGAATGTCGAAACATGTCCTTAAAAAAATGTGTTTTTATTTTAAAAATTATTATACACTTTGTGCTTCTACGTAATATTTCTTTTTGTATTTTATACACACAAGATTGATACATACGATTCTCTTGAAAAAAAAGTGCTGAAGCAGCACTTATGAATTATACTGAAACACTTTGATCTTTGAAGTCGAATTATAGTCCTGAAAGTGCTTTCTAAGCTAATCTGGAAGGTGTAATTTCAAAATTTTCTTGCGCGTCGGACCCAACCATGGTGGATCCTCCTTCAACAAACCAGATTCTCAGCCCCACAAGATTCAAATTTGTGCCGCCGTCCCTGCATGAAAGTCTTGTGGGTGCATTCACGAATAGCAAATTGCCAGCTATAACCAATCTGGAATCTACATGCCCGAGAAAGAGTTCTAAGCCCTAGCATAACAAAATATATTAAGGTCCTTTTTTCGCAATTTTGGCCCCCCTCACCCTAAATTGTTATCTGGCGGCCCTTTCTTACCCTTCAATGAAGTATTGGTATCACAATTCGAAGCTTTTCTCGGAAAAAGGTTCCTTGTCAAGAAATCTTGCGTAATAGTTATCTAGGAAGGTCAATAACGTTTAGTTCAAAATCCTTAGAAACAAGTGCCAGTGTTCATATTGTCCACTTTCCAAAATATTTTAATATGGGTCTATATCAGATGTTTCAGAGAGAAATGTTCATTTTGCCTTATTATATTCACAAATACTTTGGTTATCCAATATAATTAAATGCCTTTAATCTCTCATGTAGTGACCTGGAACAAGAGCTTGACCATTTTCAAGGGATAACTGACAAAAAAATGGAATATTAGGAAAAAGCATTGCACGATTTGAAGATAAAAAAACAGTTAATTCTTCATTATACATAAATTCATTAAAAAAGAATGCAATTGAATAAAGAGAAAAAAATTGGTGTCTTTTAATAGCCCCAAGTATAAAAATCAAAAAAAAAAGTTGTTGCATATTATATATCTCCCATATGTACATCTTCGCTCAAAATATCAAGTCAACTTTTTTTGACACACACATGTCTGGGAAGGGCATCAATATTTTTCTCTTTCATTCAATTTCATTCTTTTTATATACATCCAAAATTTCCGGCAATCTCTCTCACAGTCATTTGTGGCTTGTGCTATGTTTTACATACAATGTCTGTTCTTTTTAACTTCAAACATAACTCCAAATTCTGGACTATTTATTGTTGAGGTTTTTGGTTCACCACCATCAAATCTTGACAAATCACCCTCACGCAACATGTAATTTCCACTTGATTTCTCCATGGAGGTATAAAACAGAAGGAGAACGAACTCAAAATCTGCTATTGTACTATCCGTGATGCGCTGCATTGTTTAAGTCCTCAGTGTGTAATAACATATAATTGCTATCATCTAGCATAATTTTTATAATTTGGGCGTTCTTGCGTGAAAATTTTGTTCATATCAATTCTCCAATGTGATTAAAGATCGTTAGGGTAAAGTTCTTAGCATGCATAATCTGTAGGAATTGGGGGAATTATGCAAAAGCGTCACAAATATGCAACGAAAACATTGCAACTTTAGGTCTATATATCTCGTGATCCCCTCAAGCAGTTTCGCCGAGCTTCAGTTTTTGATGAGAGAATAATCCTAAGTTTTTGCACGTACCGCTGCACTATCGAGGCGCATTTAAGTCAGAAGATATGTAGATTGTAACTTATACATGAATTACGCGATATCTTCAACTCTGTATAAAAACATAGATTTTCATTTGTTTCTCAAGGAAGCTTTAGGTTTAATAATCTGCTTGTCACTATGCAGCAAGTTGATCCGTTGTTATAATGGATGATATTTGGTTTTTAAATTGTTGTTAATTTTTAAAAAAGTATTCGTTTCACCGACAACCAGCCGAAAGCGCATCACGGATGACATCAAAGTGATACCGCAATGAATAGAATAGTCATTATCTGAATAATAGAAAAATAAGAGTTCGTTCTCCTTCTGTTTTATACCTCCATGATTTCTCACACTGTTCCAGTTTACGTTTTCATACTTCATAAATAAAATATGGATGAATCTGTCAAATTATGCCCAAATAACTTGAGTATTTCATCTTTAATATCCATTACTTTCTTTGGATTCTTATACTTGTCACAAGTCTTTATTTTATTGGCACATACACGACATACACACTTTAGTTTCTTTGAAACATCCCTATAAACATTGCCAATAACTAACTGGATGAAAATTTAAACTAAAAAGACAATTCTTCCATCAGATATAAAAGGAATACTTACATAATCACAAATTCAGTCTGTTTACTGCAGTAACTTACATCCAAGTGAAGCTTGAAAATACCATGGAGGTATAAAACAGAAGGAGAACGAACTCTTATTTTTCTATTATTCAGATAATGACTATTCTATTCATTGCGGTATCACTTTGATGTCATCCGTGATGCGCTTTCGGCTGGTTGTCGGTGAAACGAATACTTTTTTAAAAATTAACGACAATTTAAAAACCAAATATCATCCATTATAACAACGGATCAACTTGCTGCATAGTGACAAGCAGATTATTAAACCTAAAGCTTCCTTGAGAAACAAATGAAAATCTATGTTTTTATACAGAGTTGAAGATATCGCGTAATTCATGTATAAGTTACAATCTACATATCTTCTGACTTAAATGCGCCTCGATAGTGCAGCGGTACGTGCAAAAACTTAGGATTATTCTCTCATCAAAAACTGAAGCTCGGCGAAACTGCTTGAGGGGATCACGAGATATATAGACCTAAAGTTGCAATGTTTTCGTTGCATATTTGTGACGTTTTTGCATAATTCCCCCAATTCCTACAGATTATGCATGCTAAGAACTTTACCCTAACGATCTTTAATCACATTGGAGAATTGATATGAACAAAATTTTCACGCAAGAACGCCCAAATTATAAAAATTATGCTAGATGATAGCAATTATATGTTATTACACACTGAGGACTTAAACAATGCAGCGCATCACGGATAGTACAATAGCAGATTTTGAGTTCGTTCTCCTTCTGTTTTATACCTCCATGAAAATACAAAGTGCCGCTACTAATATTCAAAAAAGTAAAAGTCGAAAATAAAAGTCAAAGTCAAACGCAATGGCACCCTTCGGCCAAACATCTTAAGTCGAAATTGAAATTCAAAGATAAAATCGAACGCAAATTAAAAGTCAAAGTCAATTGGAAGGCGCCCATCGACCAACTCGTGGCCGATAAGTGCCAACGATTATTATTGACTCCGTACCTTTCGACAATTCTGTGAAAACTTTACACAGAGTCAAGGAAGATGATGCATTTCGGGTAATCTCGGATATCGTAACACATGCTCACAGTCACTGCTAACAGCCACTTTAGTGATCATCATGAGCTGGAAGAATGATATATGCTTAAAAGACGATTTAGTTAAATATGTTCAACCATTGGTTCATCAAAAGTTAAAGCGTTCTGAGATTTTGGATTACGTAAATCGTGATTACTGCCATTATCATAGACAAAGGGAGCTGTAGCATGAGTACGTTAGCAAGAATGTTAGTACATCTCGAAGTAACGTATATTGATTATTCCGAAGTGGTGAAAAATTGTAGAATCAGTTAAAGGAGAGCTTAAGGAGGCAGGTGATCTTCTTGACTACAGAGCTGTTACTGCAACGCTTAGACAGAAACATAAACTGAATGTACCAAGAGATGTAGAGTATACCCTTATTAAATGCAGGCCTGGGTTGAAGCGCAAAAACGTGATGGACATTTTGCCACTAAAGAAGTGAACTGGTACCTATCATTTGATGGACATGGCAAATTAATGGGGTACTAGAACTCCACATTTCCAATATCCATTGATGGTATGATGGATCAACTTAGACGCAAAATACTTATGTTGAAATGGTGGAGTAGCAATAGTGACCCACGTTTAATTGGAAGATGGTACATAGATTATCTTTTAGAAAGTCATGTTAGTTTAGTTTTAAAAATACTGAAAATGCCTCTTGTTTCTGCTTCGCGTCAGTCATGGAGCCCTGACATACCTTTCCCGTATTATGTTTTTTCCAATTGAAAGTAAAAAGTCTGTATATCTTCTTTGCAGAGATGGTTATAATATTTTCGAGCGACAAGATTGCGGGAATAGGAAGAGATAATACAAAAAACTTCCCCTGATTTCATAAAATGATATTACTGAAAGTAGGTTTATAAGATGCTGTGGTCTTGTTCAAATGGGTAACCCAACGCAATCAGAAGAAACGAGGCATATCAATTATCATAAATTGGGAGACTAGACGAAACTAGCGAATTCAAACAGTGCTCATCACAGAAAAGGATTTACTGTACACGTTTTTTGTTTGTTTTTTTTTTTTTTTATAAGCAACACTTGTGAATTTTCACAAAGAGTTAAGCAACAGTACTACAAGGATCTTACATAAATTAAGCAACATGAAATTTTGAGATGATGCAGCACTGGCATAGCTACAGCACATTTCTCAATATTCCCACACTAGGTGGTTACACTTGATAGATAGATAGATAGATAGATAGATAGATAGATAGATAGATAGATAGATAGATAGAGACCGTCAAAGAGTGGCTTAGCATTTGTATAGCGGTCTTTAAAGTGTATAACGTGCATTGCGTGTTTTTGAAGGCGATAAAGTGGCGTTAGTTTTGACTTAGATGTACTGGCCCAAACGATATTTGCATAATACTAGGTTGCAGTACTACACTTTATACTTAAATACTTAAGCTTACACAAAGGTATTCAACACTGGAAATACATATTTCTTCAATTAGTTCTTGGCAACAAATTGAGCAACAATACTACTAAAAAATGGTCATTTTTTAAGCAACATTACTACTAAGGTCTGACCTTGGTTGCTTATAAAAAAAACGTGTACTTGTCTGAAAGAGCGTTGGGGTACACTCATTTAACTTTTGACTGTTTATGGGAGGAGCTAAATTGAGGGAGAAGAATGATTCATAGAATAAAACGGCTATTTATGTGTAAGCCAGGTTTTCTTACTTTTGTGTTGGAATAGGATAAACAACACGGCACCATTTAAGGCTCAATTTGACGAAATAAATAAGCACCGACTTTTACTGGTGCTTATAAATCAAAATATCTCGTTGGCACTCATCGGCCACGAGTTGGCCGATGAGTGCCGTCGAATTGACTTTGACTTTCGACTTTTATTTTTAGAAACTGACTTTTATTTTTGAATTTTTCCGAAGGCACTCCTCGGCCACCATACAATTCTCCTGCTACATACGATTTATCATTCGCCATTTTATACTTCCCGCAGTTAACAGAGTTAGAACATCAAACGATAGCCGACACAATAGCGACACAAAAGAAACAACAATAGATTTTTTAGATATTGAAGCCGTTTACTATCCATCTCTCACACATCCCTGGTTTGATGCAATGTTTACATCACGATATGAAACTTCATAGAGATACCACACCCTAGTCAGAGCCAGAACAGAGAGATATATGCTATCTACAACCAGAACAGAGAGATATATGCCATCTACAATGCGGGACAAAACTATTGGAGTTTTTTACTGAAAGTCGACATCTTTTCCCCTCTCCCACATAAACAAAGTTGGGGAAACGCAACTTTGCTATGTGGAGGAGAGTTTTCTTGTTACTAAGGAGTTCCATTTGGCTTTGTAGGAAACCCATCATGGGCCATCAAACTTTACTGACACCACC
Source organism: Turritopsis dohrnii (assembly GCA_027922465.2). Classification (NCBI taxonomy): domain Eukaryota; kingdom Metazoa; phylum Cnidaria; class Hydrozoa; order Anthoathecata; family Oceaniidae; genus Turritopsis; species Turritopsis dohrnii. The sequence goes on from BQMF02000295.1 coordinate 374,497, forward strand.
TGATAGGGAATTGTTACTACATCGTTTAAATTAGTTCCACCCATTAATTCTGCATCTCCCAAACGAAGATGGTTTGAATCAGCATTTTCAGGAGGATTAATCCTGCATGCGATAGACTGAAGATTATTATTCATCTTGTTATTTACTGAAAACAGTTTTCCATTCAAGAATAAATGGATCCATACATTTTTCTTTTTTTTTGTAAAGAGGAAGAGAGAAGAAACGATATCTGCATAAAACATAATAAATTATCATAAAAAATCTAAATAAAATAAAATACATTTTATCATATAAAGCAAACTCTTGATATTTCTGGAGAACTACAAAAGTTGAATAGTTTAAAAATCATTTTCCTTCTTTCCAATTTCCTAATTACTTGAAGCATAAACATTTTTAGAAAGGAAGAACGTCATTGCCACAATGCATTTTTCTGAAAATCGTATCTCTTGATTGTGTTGTTGTTTTTGCCTTTTCTGGCATTTCTTTTTCGATTTGGTTTTTCTCGTAATTTCAAAGGAATAAACATTCGTAGAATAAACTTCAGGTTAACAGCGCATAATGTCGCCAAAAACCCGAACTTCCTTGAACTTGAATTTAATGAATGAAAATGTAAATACGTACATATATATATTATTAATAAATTAATTTTACTAACCTATCTTCTTTAAGTTAATCACACAAACATAAATTAACCACTCAACACAGTTTTCTATTTAAACGAAATTTGTCTTGCTTCTAATGAACGCTGGCGAGCTTTTTTGATGGAATCAGAACTTTGTTCTCTTCGAACCAATTTATTCCCTTCAAAAAATCCTTCACTTTTAAAGTTCGCGCCAGAACTAATCGAGCCATTTCCATTGACTCGACCATGCTGAAAATAACCAGCATATGTCATCCCATCATGCCTTGTGTAAACACCATAACCATGCATCTTACCTTTTTGGAATTCTCCTAACAGACACACATGAAAATCGTAAATGTTAAAAAACTGTTGAAATACAAATTCATTATTGTATAAGTTTGAAAAAACATTAATCTGAAGCATCATAAAAACTTTAAGTCTTAACAAAACACAATTTCATGTCATATACAATTCTTTTCAGAAAAAAAAGTTTTCTGGTACCTTCATATTTGGATTTATCGCCAAATTTCAAAACACCAAGCCCGCTGAAAAATCCATTTTCAAACTTCCCTTCATAGAACGAATTATCAGAAAACTTTAATTTGCCAACTCCATGTTTTAAACCATCTTTGTTAAGAAAACCTTCGTAAACATCGCCTAAAAGATCAACAATATTAAGAAAACCTCTTTCCTCCTCCTCGTACGATTAAGTTTAATTTTACAGTTTCTTATTTATCCTTTAGAACTTATGATTTGAATTCCTTAAGTTACAAGAAATGTATACTCCAATGCTCTAGTTATGGATCAAATGCCCACATTCCCGTATGATACCGCAAACTGCCACGGATAAGCCCAATAAAGTATAAGCCCAACAGATTATAAGGACATGGGCTTAATGTAGAAAAAGAAACAAGATACATATTATCTTTCATTTATTTTGTATTTTCGTATCGTCAATAACACTTTCTGAGTTTCTCTCTTTCTTATCTTTGCTCCATAAAGAAGTAGCGACATGGAAGCTCTAGAACTGATGTGCCTTCAGGTGTTTTGTTTTACTATAGTAGTCTCTTTAATTGGTGGACATTAGTTTTTGTTTGTTAATTGGATGTCCAAGGTGACCAATTCACATTCTTAGTCAAAATTCACGGGGAGGAGGGTGCTGTGGAATATTAAAGAATACCTTAATGGTACTAATTTTCGCTGGTACTAATTTTCGCGGTAAATTTTTTTTCCAAAAAAATCGCGTTTCGCGGTTTTTCTGTTTTGACATTTTTCGCGGGTATTAATTTTCGCGATTTACCGTTATTATGGAAATTTTTTGACGAGAATAAGGAAACGAAATAAGGTTGAATCGACTAAATATGCTTTAGTTCCCCCCCCCCCCCCCCCCCCCCCCCCAAAAAAAAAAACATGTAAATACCTATTTACAATTAATCAAAATAAATCGAAGGCATTTCTATCAACTTCATCGTTTGCTTCGTCGTCGTCACACTCCCATTCAGAGGACTCGTCGTCTGTTTCATCAGCTGCTCTCCATCTGTATAATTCTAGTTCCTTTGGAAACAAGGAAGTAAGGCTAAGTGATTCATTCGGTTGGAAAGCTTCGAGGAGTGGACATATGGAAATCCCCTGCAGAATCAAGATAACGATGCTCGGAAGTATAGTCAATCATCTCATTTTAGAAAAATACGAGACTCTTTTGAAAGAACTTTACATCGAGCCCAAAGAAGAGGCAATAATTGGAACGTTTTTGTCTTTACGATACGAATGTGAAAATGCCAACCAAGAAGATTTCGAGATCGTTGAAAATATGGAAATAGAGGCTCAACCGGCTGAACGAGCGATAGGTGGAAAAGCTAAGATAAAACCTCCAAAAAAAGGAAGTAAAATCGAAAGATATTTGAGATATGTTCAAAAACCCCAAACATGATAATGGTGCAGTTCGAAAAAGACCGAAAAAAGAAACTCTTCTTGTAGTAATAGATTGATTTTGAGATAAAAAAAATTCCCTAGTTACTCGGTTATTCAGCTTTTTTGATTTTTTCCCGATTCTACGAATACCCCTAAAAACATCTGATGTGAAGCAGTGCCAGAAATTCAGTTTTCCAGAAAAAATTCGCGGGTATTAATTTTCGCGGTTTTCAAAAACCTAAAAATTTCGCGGGTACAAATATTCGCGGTTTTGGGAAAAAACCGCGAATATCGCGAAAATAAGTACCTGCGAAAATTAGTACCAGTAAGGTAAGTACAGTCAAGAGTAACATATTTTTAAGTTAGAAAACAAAAAGGATGCCGTCAAAATCTCAAGGATGAATTCTATGGGAAGAGATACTGGACAACCCTAAAAAGCTCATCTTTCAGGCTGTGTCAATGTTCCTCTCTTTGCCTGAGAGTTTATACAGTCGATCTATCAGCACATCAAATCAAAATATCGGCAGAGAAAGGGCGAGAAATAGGTTTTCTAGCAAGAACAGCACTTGTTTTCTAGGAAATAAGCGCATGCGTATCAGAGACTCCAATTCTTCCTACTTTCTCCGATTTGCTGTGAGCCCGAACGCGAGAATAACAATTAATGATATTTCGTTAGAAACTGGTGTTTAGAGTTGAAACTGCACGCAATTTTAACGAAAAGACTGAGGTGGAAATTTAGCAATAATTCAAGCTAAATAACTGATCTAAAAACGTTTCTTTTTCTATTTTTTTCGTAAAAATGAACAGAACTTGAGTTATGATGTTAACTTTGATAAAAATATTGGAAAAAATAAGCTGTAAATAAGAAGTGAAAATATCTTCTAAGATACACATTTTTTGGAAAAAAGAAAAAAATATGTTTTTGGATTGATATCTTATGATTTGAAAACGCCAAACAGTAGTGTAGCTTCACACCCCTTTTTTACTGGCCTCAAAAACCTGAAATTATTACCGTCTATGTGCCTAATTACGGACAGCCTTCGTAATTGTGGACACAAAATTTAATCAAAAAATCTTGTCACAAAAATAGACATGCATTCTTGCCAAGTTCACCGTGTATAACTGAATAAAATGTTTTATGAAACAGAGCAATCCAATAGAGAGCAATTAGCAGCAACACTTGAAGAATAATGGACCGTCAAAATCATAATGGCCTTATATTTCAATACTCAGTGTCCTCCCCCACTGTGATTGACGTACAAAAACTTTATTTATTTGACTTATTTTCTGATAATTAACTTTCTAAAAGAAGCATGATCTAAAAACATTTTCATTCCTCAATTCATTTTTAAACATAAATTTACGACCTGTTGATATTTCATGACGGAGGTGGCCATTATTATTTTTTATCCGTAAATATGGCTACCATATAGTACACACGGAGCTCATAAAAATACGCATGATTCTCAAGAGGGCGCAGTCTATTTTAAATCTTTAAAGTTTAGAAAAATAAATTCTAAACGGCATATTGGTAATTTTCTAGCGTTCAAATAAATTTAATTATCTCTGAAGTTTGTTTTATTACAGTCTGGTTGATGGTACGGGATGTGCCGTTTTTTAATTTACAGACGGTTGGAATTATGTTTTGGTCGATTCCGTAATTACGAAGCAGTTAAGACTACTCGACCAAAACTTGCGACTTTCTTCTGATTTGAGAATGTATTGTAAAATCATGAAAGAAGTAATTATCAATCTGATTTAATTTGTAACTTATATACAGTAGGACACTTTACCTTGTATACAGTGTGTCCACGAGAAAGTGGGCACCTTGTTTAAAACACAAATAACTTTTCGAGTTTTGAACAATACAATGCGGTTTTTATACCGTTGGAAAGAGGCTTTTTTGAGCTTTCCAAAAATATAAGTTATTATTGCCCCCGCAGCGAGCGTAAGCGAGCGAGGAGGCATAGTAGTTTCACGAGATAGGCGAATGTCAGTTTCCGATTTTGTTCATCATCATCATCATCATCATCATCATCATCTTCATCATCCTCCAACTTTCGTGTTGACGTTACACGGTGGAATACAATTATTAGCTGACTTTGCTTTTTTTCCGTTTCAAAGCATGGTACTGTAAGTGGAAGAGACAGAATGTTTTTTCTTATCTCTTTCCTAATTTATTATTGTATTATACTATGTTATTTAGGAAGATCGTATGCTAAAATTTCTTAGACATTTTTCGTGTTACTTTTGCGTTGTTTTAGTGAAGTGAACGACAAGGATTTTGAAGCACAGCTTGAAATCTGAAATTTTGCCAACCATATATTTTATTTTTGTATATATGTTTTAGCTCTAAATATTTCATTCAATAAACTTTGTTCAACGCACTAATTTTTGGCAAAGATTTTAATTGGATTTCTGTGTATGCAAGAAAGCTATGTTACAAATTGTCTTTTTTCGTGTTTTTCTATTTTAAATGTCCACCTCGCGCCAAACCTAATCATACTAGTGTGTGATCATGATCAGTAAAAGCTTTTACATTTTCTTGTGTTTTTTTTTATAAACATTGGCTACTTTTTGTTTTGAATCAAAGTTTAAAACGCAGATTTCTAATGGATTTTTTGCTTTGATTTTTTTTAAAAAAAGTTTTTTTTTTTTTCTTTTGGCTCTTACAGAATTTCTTTAACAAATCTTGTTTTGATTATAAAATACGTATCCATGGTTTCAGTTCACACATTTCTTTTGTTTGTATTAAATACTTTTTGATATTACTTGTTAAGCCTTTATTACACTTTTTGAAAGGTATATTAGCATCAATAAAAAAAAGTTATCCTAAAGAAAGTTTAACTCAATTACAACGTAAGTGAAAAACCGTGAAGACCATCCGTCAAGGAGTTTTCAAATCGGATCTCCCATTTCGAAATGATCATGCTCGCAATTCTTCTTGTTTTTATTGTGTTTAGTTTATACAATGTTAACAAAAGTTTAAATGTATATATTTGTTTCTGTGTAAAGACTTGCAAAAACATTCATCTGGATTTTTTTGAGTTTTCGGACAAAAATTTGTTTTTGTTTCCGTTGTATAGCTTGCAATGTATAGCTTGCTGTGTGTACATATTGGAATGCTTGACCGCGGGGGCATTTTTTAGCTAAAGCTACATGCTAGTTTTAAAAAATATTAAGTATTTTTTGTTTCGATACGCTTGTTAATTTTGTAATGATCAATAAAACAGACTTTTAACGAGCAATTAACCTTTTGTTTCGTTGAAACAACCACTGTTGTTGGTGTTGTGCTAATTTTGTCACGAAATTTTTTGAAAAGACACAAACCTTTTTTCATTGTGTAAACCTACCTTAAATTTTTTATTATGATTTAATAATTTCATTTTCCCAAGCATTTCCAAAACCTTTATAAGCGAGGAAACAAACTTTTATGAAATTCATTCAATTATGCAGTTAACAGTCCAGAAGTGAACATTCGTGGTAAAATAAGTTTCATGAGACGAAAAGTTATGTAGCTGTTATTCAGGCTTTTAGACAGTTGTTTCTGGGTAGAAATCCCCCATCAAAAAGCACGATTCAAAGTTTTTAAAAGTTTGTAAAAGAGTTTTAGAAATGAAACTTTCAATTTCAAGCTTGTAAAAACGTAAAGTTTTCCTTATGTAAACGCAGCTTTATTACAATATTTTAGCTTTTTATGATTTCCCATGCTACTTGAGTCGTTAACATCTATTCAAACAAGCGTTAATTGATCGTTATTGATTTAATGTCATGGTTTCATGGTAAAATCGATTATATTTCCCGAAAAATTGGTTTTTCTGTGAAAAGGGTCACATATTTAGAAAGAGCAAAATATTGTCTTTCTGTTAATATAAAAATTGAAAAAAACAAGCACGAAAAACAAAAGATATGCTTATTAAAAGTTAGGTGCCCACTTTCTGGTGGACACACTGTACATTCACGTCAATATAAATAAATTGTCCGGAACAAATTATATACTTGTGTTTTTCTATGAAACCGAGAATAAGTGAATAGAATTCGTCGAGATACAGACGAAGTTCATCGTAATACTAAGGCACAAAAGATCGGGAGCACAAAAATTCTCACTTCATGAAAATATATTATTGCAATGTTTGGAATTGTTATGTTAATGGTTTTAATAATCGTTTTGTTGATACGCCACACAATAGCGCAACTTAATTTTCGCTAGAAAAGCGGTATATACTCGGGTCTTGGTCACCAATTTGTCCCGAAACCGCACGTAACATGGTTTTTTGGTTTGACTCTTTTTCTAAAAGTAACTAGCTGTTCTTTTTCATGTAAAAACTTTCTCATTCAGGTAGAGTATTAGGGGCAATAATTGAATGTTGTTGGAAAAATTTGATTTTTTAGAAAATTAACAAGAAAATGCTAACATACAGTTAATCTAACAAGGTCCGATCATTAAAGTTTGTGGTCAAAACTTTGTTATTTACGTCTGTAATAAACGAGCAAAACTGTTGCTATTGCCTCGTTCTTTCAAACGCAAATAACAGACTTTTAACCATAACGATAGCATGATCGCATCTTGTTAGCTTAACACACTCCTAAAATTGACCGTTCGTAACACCGGTTTTCATAGGGATAAAAGTTCAATGACTGATATTTTCATGACTGAAGGTGTAATTTGCTATCTTTTTGGCATGGATTTGTAAAGATGCTTTTAATTAAATGGCAAACATCTATTTTTTAATTATTTTTAATTTTGGCCGATGGATGGGAAAAACGACGACGGTCGAAAAAACATGCCGTACGTAACGCCCACCTTCGTAGGCCTATATTATTTCAGACCAAGGGTGTATTTCATTACTTTCTGAAATTTCAATTCTTTTGACTCCAGGTGTTTATGATTTGATCATTTTTGGGGGGGGAAAATATATTTTTGATTGTTTTATTATCGAATTAAGATTCGGAATTGGAAATTGACGATGAAAAACCGTACGTAACATTGACAATGCTGACCAACACAAGATTTTGTCAGCAAATTCATTTCTATTTTCTGAAACCTTGTATTGATAGACAATTTTGAAAGGCATCAGCATTTAATATATATATAGGTGCTGATCTTGAACCATGGATTAAGTGTTACGTACCGTTTTCCCCTAAACTGTACGTAACGTGCAAATTAGAATATGGAGTTTGAGAAGTAGTCTTTTGTCGGTACCAGTCTATATTACTTGAAACTTATTCTATTAAGAGATTAAAGTCATTAGTAGGTATTTAGAACTTTTCTTTTTTGTTTAATAGCTGTTAGTATAATGAAAACAAAAAATAGAGTTAGAGAAATTAGAATTCCCCAGTGGTTGCTCTCACCTTTCAACCCAGAACCAAAGACATCAGCTCAGAGGGTCAGAGAATACAGAGAAAGACAGAAGAATAAGAAAGATTATGATCATGAGAAAGTTAAAGAGGAGACTAGAAAGAGAGTGGCTGCAATCAGAGCAAAACTTGAAAAGTGTCCATTAGGGCGAAAATGCAAGGATGAATCATGCAAACTTCATCCTGACCGTGGAAGGAAACGCGCAAAGTTATGTCGAACTGATCGAGGACAGGCAACAAGAAGAAAAAACCAAAGGGAAACAAAAGAAAAACTTTCTGTAAGTATATACATTTATTTATTAAATATTCAAGGTAATATGAACCTCCTTCCTCATCCTCTCCTTTCCACATAATTGGGGGTTTAATTATTTGTATTGTTTATTGTTGTTTGTTATAATGATTTGTCTTTTACAACATTTAAAACAGTATTTCAATTTTTTTAGGCACTTCAAGTGAAGATGTCTGGTCTTGACAATGAAAATAGACGACTCAAACGCCAACTATCTACTGGTGTTAACACTAGCAGCACGAGCAACAAAAGTACGGAAGATATTTCATTCATACTCAAAAGTATGTCACCGAATTCAAAGCGAAAAACTATTAAAAGAATGGCTTCAACACCAGGCTACACTCCAGTCAAAAAGCGTTTGAGAGACTCAAACATTAGGGTTAGGGAAGAACGTTTGTTTCAAGATGATGAAGAACCCCTTCGAGGTTTTGGAGAAGAAGTCATTAAGTTCATGCTGGACAATCAAAACTCTTTTGAGTGCCCTGACAAGAAAAATGATGAGATTCGCTTTCGCAGGGACACTTGAGATTTTGCATGAACGATTCATGATGGAAACTTTGATTGAATGTTCTCTTAGAAGCTTTACCCGCTATGTTCCGCCTAATATCAGGAAGCCAAAGCCTGAGGATTGGGGAACCAGTTTGTGTAAAACTTGTTTAAATCCTGAACTTAAAGTTGAGGCATTGAAAATGCCTCAAATCACATTAGATAAGTTGCTCGACTTCAATAATGATCAACTCAAAAGGTTTGAAGAAACCTTTTCTGTAACTCAGCTCATTACCTACAAGTGGATATCTGAGCCTGTGACTCATAAAAAGACATCCACATCTTAACCCGATTCAACAAAAGAAAATGTTACAATCACTACCAAGTCCTACAGAAGTGTGAAGGCTCTTAAGACTGCAAAGCCAAAAGTTTTCGTTAAAAAACTGGTCGCAGAAATTAAAGAATTGCAAGAACATAATGAAAGGAAAATTTCACAATTTCGACGCATTAAGAACATAAGAAAAATTGTTGAAAATGATGAAAATAAGGCCGCTATGCTAAAGAATACCACTTTAAGAATATATGTAATAATCAATCTGTTTTTGATCCTTCTTCAAAGTCTGTTACGATTATGTATATAAAAAAGGCTATTTATTTCATTATTTTTGAAGCATTTAAAATTTTAAAAATAATATTTTCATATTTATATAATATAAAATGATATTGACATACAATTATATCATTTTATCAACTATTTCCTTTTTCAACTTGAAATCCAAGATTTCTCTTCAGCGTTAGGGTTTTAATAGCATTTAACCGTACGTAACACAGAAAAGGTGCTGATACCTGTATTTTTGGGGTTAGTTTCTGGAGTTATTTTTATCTAGGATGTTTAGAAAATACTTTAGCAGGTCATTATTTCATTTAAAACTGCTCTTTCTATGTTTTACCAAAAAACGTTACGTACGGTTATATTTGGTCTATACAGCTACAGAATCTTGGATCTATTTGAGTAGAGCATAGATATTCTGTATGAGTTTTTTTTTTTGTTTCACTATCTTAAGGACCTCTTTATACTATTTTCAGGCCTTTACCCAATTTCATTTCATGATAAAGCATTAAAAATTTATTTGCAAACCTTTTATTTAGAATTTCCAAGCAATTTTTTGATTTTTTTCAAGAATATTTTCTGATTTAGCAATATATTCATAAGTTTTGTTGTTTTGTATCATGTCATATATGTTTTGGTATGGTCTGTAGCAAAAATATGTTTCCTATCAAAATTTCAATGAGTTCACAGGGAAAAAAATGATGTTACGTACGGTTTAAAAAAATTAAAGGGTCCGCTTATGTCATAGGCTATAACTTTTTTTCTCTTTTAGCTACTGCCCGGCAAACTTAGGGTTTTACAGTCCATAGCTACGGGATCATTTTGACCGTACTTGATAAAACATGAACCGACCAGAACCAACCAGAACCGACCAGAACCCAGCAGGAACCGACCAGAACCCAGCAGGAACCCACCAAGAACCGACCAGAACCCAGCAGAGACCCATCAATACAGACCCTGCAAACGGGACCCAGGACCCTAAAAATCAAAGGCGAGACCCAGGAGCCAGGACTCAAACAACTCTCTTGAAAAGATATATATTAACACACAGCCTTTTATTTTTAATGAGATCTACTTTATCTACTTTGCAAAGCTGAAAAACTACATTGCAATACATTATTATTACGCAACTCGACACAATCAAGAGAATTTGTTGTTTAGAGAATTTTCGTGCACACTTCGGCACCCATATCCTGGGTCTGACTTTTGATTTGAGAGTCCTGAGTCCTGGGTCCCACCTTTGATGTAAAGATCCCTGGTCCCACCCTTGATTTTAGGGTCTCGGGTCTCGGGTCTCGGCTCCCACTTTTGATTTTAGTGTCGCGGGACGCGGCTCCCACCTTTGATTTTATGGTCCTGGGTCCCGTTTGCAAGGGCCAATATTGGTATGTCTCTGCTGGGTTCTGGTTGGTTCTTGGTGGGTTCCTGCTGGGTTCTGGTCGGTTCCTGCTGGGTTCTGGTCGGTTCTGGTCGGTTCATGTTTTATAAAGTTTCCATTTTGACACAAAAGAATATTAAAAGTATTGACCTTTTTTTGGAAAAAAAATTTCACAAATTGGTGACCAAGACCCACTCCTCCGAAGATGTAGAAATTGTTTGTTTTCTTCTTTCTTCATTTTCTGAAGAACTAGGCCGAAAGGGAAATTTTGACACGGTAAAAAGTTTTGTTTTTGCATAATAAAGTTTCACCACCCCAAAAATAAATAAAATTTACCGTGTCGAATTTTCCCTCTAGAGCTATATTTCTATGCGGTTGCTATGCTAGATCGTCATCATTCAATCGGATGTATTCAAATAGGAGTGCAAAATAAAATTATCGAGGCAATTCTTTATAACAAATCACGATTATTTTAGCAACAAATTCTGGTCGAGTGGTCCTAAACACAAAACATGATGACAAATAATGTCTTTTTTCTTTACATGTCAAGCATTCAAAGTCTTCCATAAAATTCAAACAATCAAAGGAACAACTATTGACAAATCTTGGAAAACATGGTGGAGAATTACAGAAGAAAATAATTATAGCTACCTTAATGATATGAAACCTTACTGGGTTTCATAGTAGTTGAAAAGTTCAATAATTTGCGCTCCGCGGTAGAGAAGCAAAGTAGTAGAAAAGTATACATTTTAGCAAAGTAGACAATAACTTTGTCATTTGCCGCTGCTTGGTGACTTTCTTTCTTTATTGATATTTTCACTGGGATTTCCATACCCCCTTCAGTTTAAGTAATATTGCCTATTTTTACGTGACCAATGTGTGGTGTGTGTGTGTAACACTTTCTTTTCCTCTTATTCCTTCTACGCAGACTTATATATATTTACTCTTGATATCAAGTAAGCAGGCAATAAAACCTTTTAAAATACTTCCGTTTCATCTGACATTCGTTCCGTTTCATCTGACGTTCGCTTTGCAACGGACATAGTTTCCTTCTTTAGGTTCAGTTGGGTTCAGCAAACTTAAGATAACTGCATATCATATATCATCAAATAAAAGGTATATAAGAATCCTATCTCTCTTCAATCTTTCAGCTCAGGAGGGTGGTTCAGCCGTGTGGTGGAGGGTGGTGGGTGGTCAATCCTCTATTATATACCAACAAATATTATATAAAACGTTTAAGTCAACAGTAAATTTGTGTCGGTAAAAATATAGAAAACACAGATTTTATAAATCACGAAATTTCGACTAGTCTTATACTTGTTTTATATATATACTTGTGAATCCTCACACATCCAACTCGTTGAGTCCAATGCAGGTCTTCATATCTGGAAGGCTGTTTGAGTCAGCTTGCCTGAACTACTGGACATACCCACGAATAAGAGGGTGATCAGGCACAGTACACAGATATTTATCAAGTTTTGTTTTGAAGACATTGCGATCAGACTTCTGCAGGGCCCAAGCTTGGGTACTCTGTTAGAACAGTTTCTACCAAGTCTCTGGTGTTTATATATATAGTTTATATATACCACCAACCTATCCGTCCGCTCTCAGTGTGTTAAAAGTTGGGCACCAAACCTTCTAGAATTAACCAGATGTAGATTACTTGGTAGCGTTCTCTTCTTCTTTCCAGGCTGTAGAACTTTAGACATTTCATTTGCATGCTCTTGATTTTTCTGACAAAAGCACGCTGGACCATCTCAATCTTGTATATCTGATCTTCTTGTTGGTGACCATAATTGGGAGCAATAATGTGGAATAACAAGCGTCTTCCAAGAGTTAACATCACATTCTTTTCTCGAGACTTGAAAGTGCGCAGAATCCATGCGCTGAGATCAGAGAATTTCTTTACTACAGTATTTATATGTTCCTCAAATTTGGCATCATCTGTGATGATCACCCCAAATCTTTGACATGTTTGGGGGTTTTGATAATGGTGTTGTTGTCTGTATATAAAATAGATGGAATTTTCTTTAAGTTTAGCATCTTTACCATATGACAACTGTTCAAACTTTTCACCATTTAGATTCATGTTGTTATCAGTTGTCCAGGCATAGACCTTGTTAAGATCACGTTGGAGTTGTAAATTGTCCATTATTAGGACTGACCCCTGAGGCACACTTTTGCTTTAACCTTCGAGAATTTTTTCGCATAGGAAAAGAAATATTTTGGATTGATTTTTAACATAACACATCTTCAGTGATATAAATAACGGTGGTCGGTCATTTGATATGTCGTCCGATCTTTTTTACACATTGGCCTCATGAAAGCTGAAATAAAGGAAATGTCAGACCAACAAAATACCCTGTCCAAAAAAACTTTAAATGTTTAAATGTTATGAAAAACGTAGAACTTGCTACAATAGATTAAGTTGAAGACAACATATATAGTTATCATATATATGTTTCTTCTTTCATATTTCGTAAACCATGCACTCCAGCACAGAGCGAAATTAAATTGCTTTCATTTTTTGTAACATTGGAAAACGTCTGTTTTTATAAACATGTATAAATGAACGGAAAAGAAAAAAATTAAATAAAATGATCAAAAGTTAAAGTTAAGATTTTTATACGTTCATAGAAAACTATTTTGAAACATTTCAAAATCAAAATGTCTGGTGAAAGAAAACAAAAGAAATTATATATATAAGATAATTTTGATTTGAGGAAATCTTTAATGGACACAACACTTTCTGTAAATCCAGTCAAGAATTTCAAATTTCTGATCGAACTTGCAAAATTTAGTAATCCAAACGCAGCCCTCAGAATTTAATTTAAGATAGATCAGCAAAATATAGTAATTTCAGGTTGGCTTTTGGGATTTTGCGTCGGCTTAAGGTCAGCTTTTGCCGAATGCCGACCTAAATTCAGAGGACTGCAAATGAAATGAATTGATGAACAACATCTTTTATTGTATATCTTGTAAATTTCTATATCTTATATATTTCAAACCTGTATATATAAAAGATATTTCAAGATAATCTTTTGTATATCTGATCTTCTTAAGGACATCACAAAACAGGACAAGCGAAAAATAGGCTGAAAAACAAATAATGTCCCCCTCCCGCCCCCCTGTTCAATGACTGAACGATATGTAAGGGGAGGCCAATTTTCCTGTCTTAGATTCATAGAATTTCTTGGCACATCAGATTCAAGAACTTCATGGTGGGTCAACATCTGGTGACTGGTTCTCCTCTGAACAATCAACAATATCAGATTTCTTAGAAACCTCCATCAGTATCAAGAGACGGTTCAGTCTTTATATCATTGTTGCCGTTGAGTTGTTCACAGTTCGCTGAACAATAGGGGTAGTAGGTCTCGAAGATGGATGGATGACAGAGCAATCGGAGTTTGTTGAAGGTGCAAGGACAATGGGCCACTCTAGATCATTCATAGCAGGAGATAACAATTTATGTAGTGACGATGGAATACTTGGCAAAATAGGTTCAAATTTACGCAGAAATTGTCTGTTTCTTCAAGTCAGGACGTTTTGGCGCATGTTTGGGGGGACAGCAACATGATCATCACAGAATAACACCATCGAGTTCGATACTGGCAATATGGTTTAACTAATTGTTCATTTGAGTGTTCTTGCAAGAAACCAGTTCTCACACACTGTATAACAATCCCGATTGTGATTCTGTTGCCCTCACTAGCTGCTCCCAAGATAAGGAGAAAAGAGACGACGACGAATGTTGGATTGACGCCATCAATGCAGATTCAATGAGGTCGGATTCTTCAAGGTGTTTGACTGCGTCGATGAAGGTTTGCGTGAAGTGGCACCGTTGAAACATCCAGGCATGTGTGCAATCTGGAAAAGTCCTTTGCTTAAGTCGAAATAAACGTGTGTTTCTTCAATGGTTTTTTGTGGTCAGTCTACCAAAAGATCGTTGCAGCCCAACGTGAAGTACAGGCCTGTTCAAGACCCCAAGTGACAGCTAGAGCCTTGCCTTCTATCGGTGACTTTGGTTTGAGGAAGTCCCTATTTGCATTCAGGTACTTTGGGAGTGGTTCAATGGTATTGTCAGACACAAGAAACCCGACAAATTCGAATTTGACTCTGTGCTAACTGAAGCTTCTTTGGGTTCAGTACAGTCCCAGATGATCCAAGTTTGATGAAAAGACTGATGGTTCTCCAACAATGCTGTTCTAGTTCGTTGTTGTGATGCATTATGTCGTCAACGACTCAATCTCTTCGTCTGAATGTGGAGAGGATTGTATTAAGGCATCTGTTGTAACCATCTCCAGATCCTTTGAACCATTGTAGAGCCCAAATGGCATTATAAATGTTGTTTAATGTTTATCAGGCTCTCGTAAGGGAAGGCTGTGGTATCCATTCCACGCATCTACCTTAAGAGGACTAATTTTTGCGAGCCACGGTTCGCAAAAATCCCCTTAGGTATAACATTCTTCCATGTCCCATGGGATTCCACGAACAATATGGATTGGTGATTCTGTGGCATAAGCATCACAGCACTGGTACTCATTCATCTTGGAGTCATCAACAATCCTTTTCGGTTAGCTGTCATGTTTCCTTGACACCATACAGTGACACCATGTTACTTCCTCGTTATCGGGTACACGTTCAATTACTCCAAGGTCAATGTCCCACATTAAGGCTTTCATGTGAGCAAATGGTTTTGGCATCATCCTTCAAATGAATCTGAAGGGGTGGTCCTTCCATTGCTGGTAATGGTGTGTGTGGGCAGTTATTAAAGGTTGAAATAGTAAAACTAACCACTTTGAGCATTCAAACGGAAGTTTATTGGGCCTGAGCATCAGTACCGTTGACTGAAAACCCTGCACAAGTGAATTCTTCCATGAACCAAACGTCAATTTCTGTCTCCTTTTCTTGTCTGATCCAAGGCCATATCATCTTTATGGAACAGGCTGAAGAGCATTGCATATCATTTACACCAGCTTTCAGTAATGGAAAAGTGCTTTCGTTCCTTTACTAAACTGACCTACATCAACTCCATTTTTGCCTCTACCTGTGAGTAACCACCAAAGTAGTTGTATAGTGGAGAGAACAGTTAGGGACTGTACTCTGCTCACTACTCCAAAAGTGGATTGGATCTTCTCCACCCATCTTGCAATTCTCATGTTATGTTCATCAAACACATCATGATGCTTTTTACTCTACTAAGGACCATCTTACTATTCCATTATGCAAGATCTAAGCTATCAGTCATCCTGTATAACATAAGCAAAACATATAAAAAAAGGTCATTTTGTATAAAGTAACCTGTTCTCTTATACATATTTTTGTTTTACTCCAGTCTTATAAATGATTAACATATGACAAATATATCAATTTATCGCAATCAATATTACATATGAATGCAGCAGCAATTGCCACTCAAGTTATTGACATCCAGGGTGATAACAGATGGATGAGTCAGGTATCTTCTTACACTGAATAATCATTTGAACAACTTTATCATAAATGATGTTAATTCTAATAATGATGTTGAGTATTGTAGCCATAGGAACACTTTCATTTTTGAAACTTTCAAGATTTGAAAAAGGAAACAGGGAATATTTTTTGCTCCTTTTCAGTTTTGCAAACAACAAAAACATTGCGGCAAGTTTTTTTTTTTTCAGCATCGTAGACAATGTGTTGATTGTAACTTAAAGAAACCAGAAGTTCTTTTTGTTGGCGATTCATTAATCCAACGGTTACAAGATACTGAAGTAAATTACCAATCAACTTACAGCTTGTAAAAGCTCTTATATAACCTACCATATGGTACTAATTTTTGTGGGTATTAAATGAAGTCGCAAACGAAAAAGAAATCACGGGTATTACTTTTTGTGAATAGTTACTATCCAAAAATTTCACGTGCATTAATTTTTGTGAATTACAAAAGATATAAGATTCAAAAGTAATCCATTTTAAAAGAATACAATAAGAACGTTTGTAATAATTTCAGGTTGAATGAACTGCAAAGAAATAGTTTGAAAATTATAATGTTACAGTAAATGAAACTAGGGGCTTCCAACACTTAAGTAGTAGTCAATTTCAATTCCATTCTTCACAGCATTGGTAAGTTGCCTTGTATACCATTCTGAAATTTTTTTCCTGCAAAGTCCTTTACAGTTTTGTTAACAGTCAAATCAAGCGGTTGATACAAGTTTTTCATGTTAGGCGGTACTTTTGTAGCCAAGATATGGTTTTCTTCTATGATTTTGAGCACTTTATCTGCAGTTTGACCACAGCAAAGATTAACAGCGTCTTCTGATTTTCACACCCAAGCCTCTCAGGCCCTTGTTCATTTGAAGGATATGTCATAAATAGAAATGTTGTTTCAATTTATGTCAGAAAAAACAGGCAAAACTTATAGAAATTTGATTGTTTCAATTTTTTTCATGACTGCAAATTTTCTCGAACAAGATCTCCAGAAAATTTTTGCGAGTATTTAATTTTGTGAAAACCGCCAAAAATTAGTACCATTAAGGTAATCAGAAGATTTCTGTATATTAACTTGGCTTCAAAGATAAAGGTTTCAACCATACCATTATTGTAATATTGCAATGTCTTTCTGTAGGCATGGACCAAGCATCTACAGCCTTTGCACGCAGTCAATGCTGGTATTGGAGGCGATTCTATTCAGCACGTGTTGTGGAGAATTGAAAATGGTTTGCTGGAAAAATGCTCACCAAAGGTAGTTATTTGTTTTACTTGCTACCATTTACACACTTCTGAACTACTTTTACCAATATCTTTGAAATTCTTCCATTTTTTGTCAAACAGCACTATTTTGTTCTCTCATTTCTTAACTGGACCATATTCTTTTGACTAGACCTTTTTTTGTCATTGTTTGGGTCACAGGTTTGATGGCAGGTTTTATGATTACTGATTTTTGAAATTTTCTCATATCTGCTGATAGCCTTTGGTGTATTAGAAAGTTTTAAGTTGTACTTTCATTGTACTCTCAGTACATAACCAAGCTGTATCAGTTTGCAGAAGGGATCTTTACAGTGAGCTTACCTTGAAGGCACAAAACGTTGCGAGCATTAATTGTCTCACATTGGGAGTGACTTCCAACGTTGGGAGTGACTTTCAACATTGGGAGTGACTTCCAACATTGGGAGTGACTTCCAACATTGGGAGTGACTTCCAACGTTGGGAGTGACTTTCAACATTGGGAGTGACTTCCAACATTGGGAGTGACTTCCAACATTGGGAGTGACTTCCAACATTGGGAGTGACTTCCAACATTGGGAGTGACTTCCAACGTTGGGAGTGACTTTCAACATTGGGAGTGACTTCCAACATTGGGAGTGACTTCCAACATTGGGAGTGACTTCCAACATTGGGAGTGACTTCCAACATTGGGAGTGACTTTCAACATTGGGAGTTTATAGCAATATGATTACGTCCATGCTATATCTTCACTCACCCTTATGTATTTATATTAAATGCTTGAGATCGCATGATGATTTCCACCATTTTTAATAAAAACTAGTGGATTTTCACAAGTGAATTTGTTCTGATAGTATGAACTTTCTGGTAGTATGAAAGTTCATGACATTAAACACTTTTAATCATTTTGTTTCATAGAATCTCAAAAACACCCAAGAATAAAACAATTCATAATCTGCACTCTGGACGATACTATGAGTATGTTTATCTGCCAATTTGAGACCATCAAACTTATTGGTGAAAATTCTTATAAAAGTGTTTGAAAGAACGAGTCATCACGTGACTAAATGCTCACTATCCCAAACAAATTTAACAAGGTTTACACTGTCAAGTTTTGATGGTCTCAAATTGGCAGTTAAACTGTATGCTATAAAACTATTGGGCTAGACTTGATACTGTTTCATAAGTTCATCCTTTCACGTTAACTTCCACGAACGAGTAGTATGGCAATGTTGGCCCCTCAAACTGTATGCATCTTTCTTTAGGTGGTTGCTGTTATGGTTGGCACAAACAACCACAACCAAACTGCCGATGAAATCGTAGAAGCTCTAGAAACTTTGGCATGGACAATTTATAACAAACTACCAGAAACTAAAATATTAATAATAGTGAGTAGCCATCATCCCCGTCACTTCTTTCCTAATGAGTTTTCCATCTGCTGCTAACACATTTTTTGGTTCTGTTCAGGGATTGTTACCACGTGGGGAAAAGCCAAACCCTCTTCGCGAAAAGATCTATCAAATAAACTACAACTTGGAGCGGATCGTCAAGACAATTCCTAACACCTTCTTCCTCAGCGCAGATCCTGGCTTCGTACGGTCCGATAATACCATTGCACCCGAAGATATGTTGGATTATCTCCATTTAACGAGACGGGGGTATAATCGCTTCTGTGTACCGCTCATTGGAACTATAAAAAACCTTCTAGCAAACAAAATTTATTGATTAATCTTAGTACGTGTGACCAAAAAACCTTTTCGTTAACAATGTTTTGTTCGTGAAATAGACTTCCATTCTAAAACAAATTTATGGAGTAAAGTGAATCTTTTCTTTGCCTCACGTCGTCGTCCACGTTGCCGTCGCAGTTTCGTAAGGTCCCTAATATCTTACATAGCACATACAGATGGTAACAGTGAGTGTTGTTATAATTTTCTCAACAGTTTATACAATGATGGTTTATATAGAAGCCACACTCGAATCGTGTAAATATTATTTTCTTCTTGTAGATGTATTTTTCCTAGATTTCTGAATTTTTTTAAATTTACAATTAAAAATCTTATAAAATATTTTTCCCATTCCCAGCCGAGAATATTTTTGTGGTCACTTGGACGTAACAGTTGGACGTAACAGTTGCCATTCAACAAACAAAACAACTTGATCTTCGATAGTGTTCCTTTTTATATTCTCCTTCTAGTTGTACTTGAGTTTTTGAAAAAAATTTTTTTAGGTAAAAATGAGATAAACATTGAGGATATGTTTTAATTATCAAAAAAGAAAAAACATTTTCAGTTGTTATTCCACTTCTGAGTCGTTTAAATTTCTTTTGTTGAACTCTGTTGTCATGGAGACCAAGAGATGCTTTTTCTGTTTCTTGTGCTCTATAATTCGATGTCATACTTTCTCTTTGAAAGGGAAGAAATTGTTTGCGGAAGAAATTTTTGCGGAATATATTTTTGCGGATGCAAGAAATGTAATAAAATCGAAAGTCGGGGAAACACGTGGTTTAGTTTAGTACCTAATTGGAATGGAAAGAGCAGATTTATGGAATAAAATCTATATGAAAACAATACTAAACTGTAACAAACACATAATGTGGCTGGGTCTTATCTTTGTTCAGTGGAGGTCAATGTAACGCCAGCAACTGAGAATATGACTCAGTCTAGGTCTACTTCCCATAATGGAAAAGAGCGACAAACAATAAAGAAAAACTGTGATACCTCCGCCGCCGACATAACAGGGTTGTTACAGAGATTTGGAAAAAAATTCCCTGACTTTTGCTGTAATTTAGTTGTCCCTCCCTGACTATTGACTTGAAATATGTGTATATTTACCCTGACCCTTCATCATGTTAAAGTATAGTTTTTTCCCTGACCGCAGCTCAGCCACAAAGCCACTGTACAAAAATATCAAAAAGCACCGAGACGTATTAACTGAGTATGATGTAAAACTGACACAGGGAAATAGAAACTTAGTTAACCAGCTAACAACAGAAATATTTTGGAGGGAAATTTTCGGCTATTCCTCCAGCAGAAAGATAATGTTAATGCCCAAATAGTTTCCCTGACTGACAACCTTGCATAAGATCATTTAAACGTGAAACTTGTTGCAGCTGCTGCTTGTACTGTTATTTTTGTCCCAAAACAGATCTAATTTATTGTCCTATTTTCGATGCTCTTCAAATGGTACCAAAGTTTTGCAATTTGAGCTTTTCCGTTTATGATCTTGCCAAAGAGTATGACTTCACATCACTTGACAGGTGAAAAAGTATTAGCTAGGTGGGAATTGAAAGCTGACCATCCAAGGATCAAAATAAATAACACTGGTCGCCAGTTTGTTGTTTAAATATCCCTGTCTAATAATATACATGATGAAAGAACATTTTTCCTCTCTGCAGCATCTTCACGCTTGTGTGGATGACACCAAACTAAGCTACTGCTGCTGCGATAAGGTACAATGTTTCAGTATTCTGCGTTTAGACATCGCCGTACAACTTTTGGAAGACGATGATGAGGAACGGAGATGGGGGGGATTTACTAAAACGTCTCCTTTATACATAACACAATATCTTTAGTAGTGTGACGTAGAACATTTGCTTCCAAAAACCTTCCGTCAAAACAAGAATAGCCGCCACAAAAGCGCATGCGCGATAAATAATATGCACAACTTTCTCCAGTATAAAAAGCAATGAAATGTACAATAGGTATTTACAAACGTAATAGTTAAAATGTTCATGCTCCGTTAACACGGGGGCTTCTGCACGCGAACTCTCGAATCTTGGTTGTGGTCATACCCGTAATTGCGCCCTATTTGTGGCGTTGGATAAGGGCGCATGTTTCTTTAATTTTCTTCGAAATAATAAAATGTGCGGTTCTAGAAATACCAGCATGACATTCTTTGAAAGTTTTTATCAGAGTGAAAATTTGAACACAATAAACTTTCTTGTTCTTAAGGACATCGAGCAAAATAAATTTTCAAAAGAAAATACTGTGAATCATATGGGAAGTCCATATCGAGAAAAAAAAATTCAAAAATGAACAATAAAAAATTGCAAATTATTAAATATCAAAACAACCAACTAACCTGGTGGATGTATCAAGTAATGTATCCAACCTGGAGATTGTTGTATACCGAGATTGCGCCATTCTGTCTCTGTCATTAAATTATGCTTAGGAATCAAATCCACATATTTTCTTGGTATGATGATGTGTCTGTTAAAAAAAGAGAAAAGGAAAAAACACATTACACGTGGTTTATTATACTAGGAGTGGCAACAACTACATCAACTCAACTGAGTTTGCCACTGGTAACTTCTGCAGTTTAAAAAGGTAATACATAAATAACCAAATGATTCTAGATATTTGATTTTTTACAGGTTCTTGGAAAATTCCCAAATTTCTAATAAACAGAAAATGGCTACAAACGGCAAAAACAAATATGCTTAATTATAATGCACAAAAACCTTTAGAATAAAAATAGAACAATAGAATGCAAGAAACAGATCCAAACAAGACATGCCTGTTGCAGCCATAATCTAATGGAATAATTCATTCTCTTTATAACTGATCAATGTTCCTGATTCTGAATGTAAAGTCAAAACATATTCCAACTGTCTGTAAATTAAAAACACTACCCAAACAGCACTATCAATCAAACTTTTCCTTTGAGGGTAATTATGGCATGGATTTTTAGAATGAATCATAGCTCTATCATCTTTTTTCATCGATTGAGGAAAATGAATGTATGATATACAGTGGCAAACACAACCAGAATTAGAAAAAATTAAATATAAATAAAGACTTTAAAATCATGTCTTTATACCAAGTGAACTAGATTTTGCTGAAATTTAGCAATCATACAAAACTTTTTAATCATCTAATTTTTTTATGTGTTGCATTTTTAGCAAAACAATTTATATAGACGATATATAACTATAAACATTCCTTTTAATAAAACAAAACTTGCCAGTAAAGTTACTTTTCAATAAAATAAATTTTCTTAATCACAAAAGTATAGTAAAAACAAAATTCATAACAACAAAAATATTTTAGGTTAACTTTCTTTTTATTCATCTTTTTCTTAGTGTATCAAGGGAGTCCCATTGTTGGCAAGCAAACTACAACCAGCAGCTCATTACCGTATTTGCCGGTGTATAAGTCGATATTTTTTTACGTTAATTTCAGGCTTAAGGGCTGTTTATATAGAGAGGGGGGGGGGGGGGGGGGGGGGGGGGGGGGGGGGGTGGAAAAATACTTTAGGTTACTTTTTTTGGAAAATACGATTTTTTCTTTTTTCATGAACGAGTTGTTATAAACAGAAGAAAACTAAGATATGATAAAAAAAGGTTTACAACAAAAAAATGCCTAATCAAAAAGTGTCTCAAATAAACTTGGTCTTACTAAATACTCTTTTACTCATGGCTACAGACAGAATAATGAAATTTGAGTGTTTATGTTTTTCAGGTCAGTGAAGCTAACAATAGAAATTAGCTACGAATCTACGAAGCACGTGTTGTCACGAATCTACGAAGCACGTGTTTCTTTATTGCTAAAATAGTTTGTTTATTCTTTTTATTATTGTCAAAATAGTTTCTTTATTTCTTCGTTGAAAAAAAAAACAACTTTTAAATGAACAAAAATGATTGAATATTAATAATAGGGGGGGTTGGAATAAAGATGTCCCGGGTGGAAAAAAAATGAAAAATTAACAATCGGGGGGGGGGGGGGGGGGGGGGGACGATTATTCGGGACTCGAGAGTAGGCCCAAATTTTGCGTAACCCCATCACCCATATTGCGGACCCTAAAAAACGTCAGTTATCCCTATTGGTTCTCGAGATATTTCCCCAAAAACGTCCCATTCGAATAGGGTTGCAATGCAATGATTCCCCGTGATAGATTAAAAAACTGACGTCACGGCACATGCTACTATATAATAATCGTAAAAAAACGCACATGGCCTCACGAAAAATATGACCAGGATTAAGAAGATTTTGACCGTAAAATTCAACAAAATTTATCACTGTCTAAAATAAAAGTGTGACACACACTCGCTATTATATATAAGATAGATGTGTGACAAGTTTAGAAAACAAGTTTTCTTTGCCGCGAAAAAAATATGCACTTTCCATGTTTGATCAGATGAAAGATAATCAACTTTAGGGTCGACTTATACACCAGGCTTAACGATCTAGCATCTATTTGAACTTTCATATTCACTGTTCGACTTATACACGAATTCGACTTGTATATACACCGGCAAATACGGTATACACATTTTATAACCAAATCTCATATTATAAATCTCATCTGAAGTTGAATTTTATTCTTATTTATGGAAGCTGCAGTAACATAAAAATCTTTTTGAAGACACTTTTGTCCTGCTCTTGTTACAGTTTTGACAATTCAAATGAACCTGTATGTTAGTGTCATGACGAGTGTGGAAGCTTTCATTTGTTGTCAAATTAACTAGGTTTGCAGTAAGGTAGTAAGGCCTCCAATAATTTACATCAAAAGTGAAAATAATCTAAGCCATTCACCAGAAGAAACTCATATCATGAATTGTTCCTATTTCACACTTAGGTTGATGTAACTTGAAAAAAATGGAGGTCCTGCTGCTTTTTGTTCATTAATTATGAATGGTTGATAAATGTGGTTTTACCTGATTGGTGCCCAGAATATATATAACAAGAAGGAAAGAAATAAACATCCAATGTTTGGTTATAAACATATGCTTATAAAAACGTTTAACCAATTCCACAACCATTTCTATTCAACTTGTATTGCTTTATGATCAGTGATATAATAAGCTTTTCATTTCCCATCTTGATTCAAAGAAACTTATTTTCGTCTCAGTCAAAAAGTGAAAAGCACAATGTAAATGGAAAATTTTCACCGTAAAAAGACAGAGTTTTCACTATTTTTGCTACTACTTCTCAGGGAGACTTTGAAGTGGTATGTTAGTCCAAAAATAACAAAATAGTAGAGACCTTTTGCACTGAGAACATTACATATACCAGATAGGTGTGATGTGAAAAGTGTAGAATTTTGCGCTGAAGTGCTTTGTTTGGCATTTTAAAAAAAATTTTCTCACAAATCTACCGTAGCATTATGTTTCAGATTATGCTAATTTTTGTAGTTTTTATATAGTCTTATATATTATAGTTGTTATGCTTACAAAAAAACATTATTGTATCCAAGTGTGTTGTTTTGAAGGCAGCCAAGCTAGTTAGTGTAGACTAAAAAATTCGTTCCCTTACTGAATAAAGGTAGCTAAATTGATAAAGAGATAAAAAGATATCTATCAGTTATATATAATGAAATACATACCTACCTGTATTCATATTCATCATCCTCATACTTGTCAGAATATTGTAACTCTGAAACAGGAATCATTCTGAAAATTGCCTACAACAACCAAAACTGAACGTGACTGTTTCCTTCAGATTCGCGCCGATATCATTTCAACAGATGTCATTTCTAGTCGCTTCATGTTTCACGCGATGTGGGGCCGTATTGTGGGCGACACAACAAAACACGCCCTCCTCACCTCCCCTCCTCCTTTCTTCTTTTGCTATGCTCATCATCATCCTCCCCAAAGACAAATGAAAGTGGGAAAGAAAAATATTTATCAGGTACCTCCCAGTAAAAAGAAAGGGGATTTCAAATTGCTGGCCATCCATGATTCAGAATTAAGAAGCAGCAGTCGGTGGATGGGTCGAGGGTTTTTTTGTTTGGGGGAAAATAGGGCGTATTTGTGACAAAGTTTAATGCTGCAGCAAGTCCCACGTGACCTCCATCATAGGGTACTTTTACTAATTTACTGAACAAAAACGTAGAACAACTTTTGCTATGGAATAGTCATAGAAGCCATAGCCATAGAAAGCTTATGAACGACGAAAACAAACAAATGCAATGAATTCTTTTTAAAAAATCATCTTTTACACTTTCTTAAGAAATATTTCTTTGAAACAAACGTCATCGTGTCAGAAATACTAAAATACTAAAAATGGTCTTCCTCCTTCTCTTTTTTCTTTCAAAAATTCGTCATTTACATGTGGTGAAACAAATCCTTGCTTTTCAGGGATAGCTAGAAATAATAAGGGGAAAATACCCAAGTTACATGACCTTATTCTTACTTCGAAATCCGTGTGAGCAATAATTTCTCCTTTGTTTGATATCATCATAAAACTTTGTAAGAATGCATCAGGTGCGCCCCAAAATAATAATCTCGACTTTTCCCGGTAGTTTACCGACGTTCTCTTGATTTAGAGCAGGTCAAAATAAATCATTTTTTGGCAATTTATGCTATTTAATTAGAATTCAAAAACTACTTCAAGGTGGGTTGATTCCTTTCTGTCCTACCATGCCGCCGGGTTGAGACTGATAACTTTTTTTGTATTATGGTCCCGGATCAACACCAGGTTGATAAAACGTCCATGATAAAACGAAAGCGCGAAATTTTAAAAAGTGGCGGATGCAAAGTGTAAACAAATGTTTTTGGAGTTGATATTATCAAATATTATGATATTTACTGTACTGTCCTTGTACGTGCTTAATAGGAAGTAATTGATTCAAAATGTATCAACTTATGTGGCTTTACGTCGCAGCCAACTGATCGCTAAATTGAAACATAGTTGAAGAAGAAACATCGGCATAAAAATCTAAATGAGCACTTTGTACTCTTTCAGCGGCATAACAAGTTGTTTCACTAACTCAGGAATCCACTTGAATTTTTCATCCGCCATGTTTATCATTCGATAATATTTTGGCGGTAGCGCTGTTACAGAAAAACATATTTTTCAACCCGGCTCTTTGGGTTGTAGATATTTCATGCGGTGAGTCCACCCGCCTAATATAATCAGGCTCTTAGAGTAAACACAAGAATTGTTTATTAGATTTATTTTAAAGATTTATATTAACAATGCGATTTTATTTTTTTTTCCAAGCTATATTCTATTCTATGCACTTTTTACATGGAAGCAGGATACATCGTTTCTTGTACTGTATTTCGAGGTTACGGAGACCTTTATTTTGCGAACAAAACCTTTCACCCATGTAAAAAAAACCCTCTCCATAACCTCTCGATGTTCTGTTATTAAGCCTTAATAGTTCATGATAAATTTCAAGTTTTGCAATGAATATTCATCCGAGATTGAAATCTTCCAAATTCACACATATTCATAACATTATAGAACTGCTTCGAGTGTACCAACTATATCGTTGAATGTTTGTTTCGATAATTCGACGAATTTCGCGTATAATCTCTCTTTTGCGAGATCTTCTGAAACGTAACTTCAGATTGAAGCGTTCGATCACTTCTTCAACATTCTTCATTAACAGCAAATCGTTTTCGTGACGTAACTGATGATGCTTCAGGTGTTTCTCCACAACGTGAACTAGCGATTTGATTTGTGTTTTTTTCTCATCAAGCTCTAATACACTCAAGTCGATTTTCCGACAAATTGTGTTGATCAGAACGGTATTTCCAACATCAGTTGATGCCTCGTGTTCTTTTGTGTTGTCTTTCAAGTCGTATAGAAGTTTTTTAGTTGCAGCTGCTTTAGACGTCCTTTTCTTTCGATTTTTAGTGGGTTGTGTATTCTGAATTCCTGTTTGTGTGAAATCGGCTTGATGGGTTACACTGTGCAAGATGATTGGCCCTTTCTCAGTTTGCTTCTCACAATCTGAACTTTCAGTTTCCGAACCACTCATCAAATCATCGAGTTTCGCCTCGATCAGTAAGTATGTTGAGCGTGTATTTTCTTGAAGTTTTTGGACTTTATCTGAAAGTGTTTTCATTTCTGCTTCATACTTCCCATTTAGTTCGGACATCTTTTCAATCTCTTGTCGACTTTCAAGTTGCTTTAGTTGTAGGTTTCTGTTGCTATCAATCTCTCTCGTCAACTTCGATCTCAAATCCTCAATCAATTGATCTTTCTTTTCGTGTTCTTCTAGCAACTTGATGACATATTCTTTTTTGGTACTGATCTTACTTTGAAGTTTCTCTTGTTTACTTTTCAAAAGATCAACCTCTTTGTTTTGATCTTGCAGGTCTCGTAACTTCTAAAAATGGAGAGCAAAATACAATGAACGTTGTTGCATAGTAACGTGTGTATTCCTTCATGTCGTGAGGGATTACGCATGCATGCGTAATGCGTAATCCCTCAATAGCATATTTTTTTGGCTCTGTCATTTAGTAAGGTTTAGTTTTTATTTGAAGTGGTTGAAATTCTTTTAATCCAGTTGAACTTATAGACTCTGTGGGAATAAAAAATCTATTACACATCGACTGGAAAAGTGTTGCTTGCAACCATGAACACACTTACCTTGTTTGCTTCTTGAAGCAACGTCTTGTACTCATGGGCTTCCCATTCAAGTTGACCTACATAATCAAAGGAAGCATATCTGGACCCAAAATCATAAACGGGATCAGAGCGATTCATTTTGCAAAGCTGGAAGAACTTTGTGATGTTGGAGAAGAATTTCATGTACCTTGAATTCTAGGAATACATTTTTAATGAGGTGAAATTTTATATTTAGGTTCAATTGATTTGTTTGTGTAAACATTTTATGAACACACGAGTTTTAATTTAGAACTTCATTAATTGTTTGTTAATGTTAAATTTGTAGAGGTTGTCTTTAAAAGGTAATTCATTAAAAATGTGTGGAATATTCTCCAAATGATTCAACCTTTCTGAGGTAGCAACCTTTCGTCATAGCAACCTTTCGTCATAGCAACCTTTCGTCATAGCAACCTTTCGTCATATCACACGACAGAGTTCTTTTATATAGATCTAATTGTTAGCGTTGTTTTCTAAGCAAAGGTTGTGTCCCGCCAAATCCCCTGCAAAACCTTACGTGTACTTTAAAGAAACTAAATTTCGTGGGAACTGCTTTCTCATTATCCGCGAATTTCAATTGTTTTATCCCGTTCGTTAGGTCTTCCAAAGGTGCTATACCAGATTTAGTTTTCAACTTGTTTCGCACATGGGACCAGCTTTGGGTTCGATTTTGCTTTACTTGCTACATTCCGTTCAGATTCACGTCTTAGCTTTCGCATCAACGTCTTTACTTTATTTCTCGCTTTCTTGGATTCTTTCCTCTCTTTACTTCCTTCCTGGGTTCCTTTTCTAGTATTAATTCACGTTTGATGTGCGGCTTTCTTTTTGCGAATTTGGAGTCTCATCTCCGGTGACAGTGGGAAAGTTCCTTTCGTTCTCCAGGTTGGATAAGTAGTTGTAATCTGTCACGAAGTTCATGAACTTTGTTTTTAAAATCTTTCCACAGTTCCTCAACGGAACGCCTTTCACTTTCTTCCAGAAAGCTTCCGACCCAGTTTGTATCCTGTAGGTGATGTATCCTCATTACATCATAGTCTGCTTTGTGACAGGCGTAACGCTTCTGAGGTTTGCTATAGTCTACATAACAATCGTATTTGAATGATAAAACACAGTGATCACTTTTCCCCAAGGGCGCAAGATACTCGAGCTGAGAAACTTCATTGCCTCTTGCTCTGGTTGGTTCTAACACGTGTTGATGAAGGAAACTTTCTCTAATCGCCTCCAGAAACTTAGCTTCTTTGCTATCCTCGTTTTTTGTGGTCGAGCATGTAGACCAATTAATGTATTTGTAATTAAAATCACCAACAAGACAGATATGGGAGTATTTTTTGCGTAGTAACCCACTGTATTAGATCGCTTAAGTTGCGGTTATTTTCCTCAGATGTAGGGCTGAGTGTTGGACTTCTGTGGATGCATCCAAAAAGGAGTTTGTCTGTGTTATTTAATTGAATTTGGAGAAGGCATTTCTTCTTGAAGTTCG
Organism: Turritopsis dohrnii; assembly: GCA_027922465.2. Classification (NCBI taxonomy): domain Eukaryota; kingdom Metazoa; phylum Cnidaria; class Hydrozoa; order Anthoathecata; family Oceaniidae; genus Turritopsis; species Turritopsis dohrnii. The sequence goes on from BQMF02000295.1 coordinate 403,670, forward strand.
AACTGATATTAATTGATGACACACAATTTTTAATACCAGAATGCACAAAAATTTAAATTCCCCTTCCAGTTTGTTCATCAAAAGAAGGGTTTGTATATGCATTGTAGTTGTCAATTTTGTAGTCTGCTTCTGTCCTATCACTCCCATTTTTCGACTTTACCTCACAGATAGCTATAATATCTGATTTCTTCCGCTCAATAATTTCAAGGAGTTCGTCTTTCTTGCTGGATTTAAGTTGCTCAGCGTTGGTGTAAAGTACAGATAGTTGTCGAGGTTTTTTTGTTGGGTTCTTGGTTTCGCCAGTTCGGCTGCGTTTGGTTTGTTGTTCTTTTTTTGTTTTTCGTTTGTTCGAAATTTTGACATTTTTACTATTTTTTTCTCTTATATTCTCGTTTGTAGGGGTTGTATCTTGCGTGGTATTGTTGATTTGGTTTATTGGGAAGATAGTAACTGATTTCTCTTTGTGAACTTTTTGATCTGCAGACCGTTTTTTGGCGTACCTCTAACTTTCCATTCATAGACAGATCCAAGTGGTTCTTTTTCATTTAGCTCTTTTGCCTTTCTTACAAAGCTCTTTATTTGTTTTCTTTCAGTGATGGTTTAATCTTCAGTGATACTTATTCCTTTGAAGCTGTCTTGCCCCTTGAGACTTGATTACTTAGTATTTCGTTCTTGGCATTTTCATTGTTAATGATTACTTTCAGTGGCCTACTTTTGCCATCGGTTTTCTTCCCCAGTCTTGTAACAGATACAATAGTTCCCGACGTACCAACTCTGTTAAAGAGTGCACTCACAAAATCCGTATCAACTTCCTTGGGAGGTCTATTGCAACTTTCATCAAGTTCTTTTAATCCATGAATTATCAAATTACAGGATTTCGCTTTCCGTTCTCTTTCCTCACCCAGTTCTTCGTTTCTTGCTTCACGTAGGATTTTGCGTAAGTTGCGATCATGGTTGTTAACCGCCGTCCAAGAAGAGACCTCCAACGCACATGCAACAGCATCAGCATAAGTAGGCTTCTTCTCCACGGCCATGTCGAATTTTTTTTCCAGGTTACGATTGTTCTCCTCAACTTTACATAGCACTGCTGCTGCTTCAAACTCTTTGAATTTTATTTCAAGATTATTTCAAGATTATTCAAGATTATGTTTCTTTCTATTCTTTCTATTTTTGTTCTGATTCTTCTTCTGGTCTTCTATTTCTTTCGTCATGTTTGCTTCTTTATCCTCGTGTTCCCTGATTTGTTGTTCGTATTTCTTGACATCATGCTTCAATTTTGCTATTGTTTCTTTATGAGATCTGACGACATTGACTTCCTCTTTCATCAGATTACAGTATTCATTTTGCTTATCACGCAAAGCTCTGTTGATAGTCTTGGTTTTGGTGTTTCTAACGTAATATCCTTCAACGCTTGCACAAGTTCTTCAACTTCAAACGATTGAAAGTTTGGACGAATGTTAACACAGTTCGCACATGTGTACTTGCGGCCTTTCTTGGTTATGAAGATTTCCAATTGGTACAATGGCAATCTTGTACATCTATAATGTACTGTTCGCTTGCAGTCACTACAACTCAGGTGATTTTCATCTCCATTATTTTTACATTCGTTTTGTGTACATTTTTTCAATTCTTCGTCATTGTTGTTGTTTTCCATTTATGCAGTTTTTCGTCAGCTACTGCAGCTGTATCAGTTCGTAGGACCTCAAGATTTACAGATTATATAGTATAGCTAAGTTCGTTAATTAACACTGTTTATGGTGAAGTATAATAGCTTTTGGTTGTATAATTGGTGTTTTTAGGGTAATTATACTTAAATTTGTTCTTCAGCAGTAGATGGTGTGACTGTAAGAAAAATTTGACCTTCTATTGCTTTGACATACTGAGCACTGCACTTCTTACATCACTCATACTGAGCACTGCACTTCTTACATCACTCATACAATGCGTGATTTTGGGAATGCAAAGTGTCTTTTGTTTCTTCTCGTACATATTAACTTGATGAAGGTAGTATTCCACAGGTTCATTAACACTAAACAATGGCTATCACACAATGTACTTTTCCAATTGCAGCGCAAAGTTTCGGTGTTTGTATAATAGCTAAAATAATGAGACTTTCACACATTGGTTTCTACTTAATCAATACTTTCTTTTGTCATTTTTCTCAAAAAGAATCAATGATGTTTTTTGTTCAATCCTGCTCAATGTTTGAAATTTACTCATGCTTATGATTAATGCTTAAAGCTGAAGCTTCTCTTTAAATAACAAAGTGTAACCATGGTGATGACTCACACAACTCGTTCTCAGATTTTGTGGTATTATGCAACAGCTTGACTCGGTGACGAAACCATGGCAACGAGATTTTCGCATGGCACAAAGGCGATAAATAAGGTACCAAGAAAAACAAAATAGAAGACCAAAATGAACAAGACAACAGACAAGTCGAAAATTTCGCTACAGGCGCATTCTCACAAATCTAACAAAGATATACTTTTTATAGAATTGTGGAATGCAATAGTTGATAACGGTAGCAGCATTTCAACTCGCAATACACAAAACAAATAGATCTTATTCGTCTAAAATTTGACTTGAAGACTTCAGGACGTGTCACAATTACACAAATCTACTCTCAACAACGATAAAACATTCTCAAAATACAACACTGCCGAATTGCCAAATTTGGTCAAACCTGACGAAATGACTGTCAAACTTGAAATCAGCACCTTTCAATTGAGCTCCGTGCAAATTTTTATGAAAATTGGAGAACTTTCATAATTTGGTCCAAATTTGGCCCGGATTGTGAGTTAGTCAGCCTGAAATCTATTGCTAATTATTTACTTTAGTGAGATCGTCCAAAATGGCACGGAGATACATACATACATACATAAAACGAGCAATACTTCGCTATACTAGCGAAATTAATAAATAGTTTGCGATAGAAATAGAGATGAACGTAGAGTCAGACAAAGTATGATAACAACATCTTTACAAATATTTCAAGGTTATCCTGTCTCGCTCAACTTGACTTCATTGTATCCAACCTCTACTGTTGAAATGAGAAATTGAGTGTACAAAAAGCTCAAAAAAATAATGTCTGCTTCCGAGTATTTTTGGTTTAGTGACGTCATAATTTTGAGGGCGTCTCACTCACCGTCCAAATCAATCATATTTACAAATTTATAATTTTATGTAATTATCTATATATTACTATGTATCTCTTGATAAAGTGCAATAGCATTAATTTAAAAATTTGTCGATAAAAATTTATAATTTACAATAATAATAATAACAATAGTGTAAAAAGTTTGTTATAATAACCAACTGAAGTCTGCCGTGACTATCATGCAGTTTTAGTTGTACCAACATCCATGCAGGAGAAACGAGGTATTTGCAGCTCTCGTGAAAAGCACGTCTCATACACGGTTCATTTTGTGTAGTACTTGTTTTCTCTTCTTCGATCAAAAACATTTATTCCCTGCATACATGTTCAACCTCAGGAAACCTAACATCACTTTACATCACAGTTAGATCATGATATTTACGCCACTGATTCTCGTTGTTTCGGTTTACTACCTCGTAAAGGCGGTAACGCTCCTACTGGTTTTGGCAAGGGAGGAAGTTTACCATTTCGTAAGTGAGTTTCAACCAATACAGGAGATGGTTGAAAGGAGGAGCGGTTTGAATGTTCGCTGTTGGAAGTTATCTGGTTTAATTGATCCGATTTCATGTTGGAAACATTCGTTACGCTATTGTTGTTTATTCTATCATTATTGACGTCATCATTATTGTTGTTATTATTGTTTTTGTTGTCGTAATTGTTAGTATCAACAGGGGAGTTGACATTGGTTGAACTTGAGTATCTGCGATTCATGTCGCTTCGCAGCTCTTTCGAACCCATTGCACTTGGAGCCTGAAAAAGAAAACAGATGCATTACAAAAAAGATCGATACAAACACAATCCCCATCAATTGGAAAGTGCTGAAGTAATCAGAACTGAAGTATTCTAGTAAATCTCATAACAGTGTACCATTCCCATGATGCAGTCTGAAAATTTCAGATCATCACATGTTCAATAAATTTGTCGTCATTGACGTCATCATCTCTTGGTGAAAGGGTCATAAACAAATATCTGAAGATGTTCAAACTGGTTTTCAGGGGAAATAATCGTTCAGATAGAAACGAACGTATTTCATCATGATGTATTATTGCATGTCAGCAAGTTATTGTTGAGATCGATTGTTGTTCTGACACAAAAAGTTTGATGCTCGATATAATATAATATAAAGAGAAGGATGTCTAAAACCTATGCTGCATATATGTAAGTAAGTAACCGAGAATATCTTACAGGTTTGTCTATAAATGAATGGAAGACACTTACTCGAAACATGGAAGTGAGGCTCTCCGAACTTCTATAGATAACAGATGACGGACGCGCAGGGACGGACGCTTTCCGAACAGCTGGCATTTGATTCGTGACTTGCAATGCATTCTGGGATGTATTTTTAGATAGCCCTGCTTGTGTTTTTGATGCCATGTCGTAAATATCACCGTTTAAACTAACGAGATTATTACTTCGACCATTCGCTGACATCTTTTGAGCCATTGAATTTAGATTAGTAAAATTTTCTACTACGTTACTCTCCTCCATGTAGGGATAGTTTCTTGATGCAGGAGGCTGTCAGAACAAGCACAACAATATGAAGAAAACATCTCAGATGGAGAAAACGTGGCTAAACCTATTACAAGGATCACTCTGAACTATAAGGTCACAGAACTCTAAGGATTTCTAACTGATCGGTTAGCTGAAGTACAAAACATTAGCGATTGAAAGAGTTCAGGCAATAAGATATATATAACCCAATGAAAGTAGAAATTAATCAACTACCATTCCGTAATCATTATGATTGGCGGCAAACATGGCTGCTATATTAGTCCTTGTTTCCACCTGCTCGTCTAGAACGTAAGGACTTTGTTCCTGGAAGTTTTGATCCGAATCGGTTCGGCTTATGATGCCTATCTGCGATGTTCTCACGTGGTATGGGAAATTCTTATTGGCAGCTGAAGGTCTTGTGATGATCTAGAATGGTTCATGCACGAAGAGGTAGAGTTCAGTCTGTTAACCGTTCATCTTCAAAAGAGAAAAACTTACCAAGAAGAACAGACAAGCGACGGTAGAAACAGATCTTTCAACACCATTCACAATTTGAGCTCTAATGAATAAATTCATAGTATGATAATATATCGGAAGTCTCCTTGAAGTCTATCCTTTGTGGATGTGATTCAGTTAAATTACGAGATGGTTGCAAAATCAAAACAGTAAACACAAAATATGCAGTAAGCACAAAAATTATACCGGCCGCGTCTCTGGTGGTAATAAATTAAATTGAGAAATTGTGCCTATTTTGAGATGTCAGGTTGAGTAATAAAGTAATCTCTTCCAGCTCGTATTGAGAGTTCGTTACAGAGGAGATTTTAAGTGAGTTTCTCAAGTTTGAATTCTCACAGTTGACTGTAAACATTTTCATACCTGATGTATGCGTCTATCATGTACGTTGCTACCATGACAATAATTGGTCCACTTAAAAACCTGAAACACAAATAAAAACACTATAGCATTTTATAATTGTTATTTTTCATATTTATACAGGTTGATTTTTTCAGATAAAATCTGTTATCAATAAAGGACCTGTTATAAAAACCTAAAACATAAAAGTAAAATATATTAAGTACAAACTATTAAAACTACTGCCAAATTCTGCCACGTAAAAGGAAAATTTGAAATAGAATTAGACTGTAGGAATTAAAGTACAAAGAAAGTAAATCGAATTAAGAGATCAATAGACATCAAAGGTTTGTGAAATTAGACAGACTAAGATAGCGCAGACACCCTGTGGACACTACTGGACTTTAAGACTTTTTATTGAGCGTTTAAACCTGAGAATCGAATTCAATTTAAAGAATTTCAAAAGTGCGAATAAAAAACAAGATTAATTACATACCATAGTGTATAGAACATCCAAAATGGATAATAAAAATGGCGTTTGTCAGCGTAATTTTTCAAAGTGAAGAAGATACAGTAGCAAAACCATAACCAACCCTGAAAAGAAGCATCTGACTGTTAATCATATTAAAATAAAAAAAAGAAATTTAACTTTTCATAAATTACTCACGACAACTCTTAGCACACAAATTCCAACACCGGCTGGGCTTTCATAGATATATAAAACCTCTCCAGGATCAAACACCTAAATAAAAACATGCTAGCCATCACCATAGAAAATAATCTTCATACCACTTCATAATATAACAAAATAAGATTATTTTCATTACATGTACATACTATAACAAAATATTACCTTTGCTTCATATATGAACAATGTGGTGTAAGAAATTGCATAAAAGGTACAAAATAATGTCAACTTGACTTGACCGGATGAACTGATTTTCCCTCTAAAAACGTATGTTGCTTGGTTACAACTTTTTCTATTATAACTTCAAAATAATCTGGAAAATTCTGACCTTGTCACAGTCCACCCTTTTCCAAGTAAAATCAAAAGAACCACAAATATTGTGTCACTGATGCAATGACATGCACGAGCTAGAAAAAAATTAAACTATTTATGTGTGTTATTTTGTAAAATTTTAGTGCTCATATTTCTCTTGCAACTTGACTTCTCAAACAGTTTATAATAATGATCATTCTCACCAATATTTGTCAGACTTTGTTCTGGATATCCTGATTCACCATAATCAACATAATAAGCTATATTTACACATATTGATAATCCTGGAAAAAAAATCTCAATACAGGGATGATAAAAATGTGTGTTACCTAACAAAGCAAACTACTACACAACATTTGCAGTACTGGATATATCCCTGTGGGTTAAATCGTCAAAACATCACTTCAATAAAGTGCATTTTCATTGAAATTTCTTTGAATTTTTTCTTCTATAGAATTGTACTTCTCTACAGTGATTTTTCAACAAATTCGCCCAGTGGGATCGTATTCACAAAATGAACAACTAACCTTCAAATGCAACCACCCATAAGTACATTTTGTAAGTAGTATGAAACAACTGACGACTGACAAGCACATCTGAAAAAAAAATGATTATCCAAATCAAAGCTTCCTTTTGTAAACAAAGAAGATATTGTCATTGGTTTATGTATACTTACATGCGACATACAGCGAAAAAAACAGAATTAAAGCGAACATGATCAAAAAAAATATATCTGTCTGCAAAACATCTAGAAAAAATCATAAACATATATACAACAAATGAATGTAAATATTCTTTGAATTCCCGAAAATAAAACTAATGAAAACTTACATTTCTCATCAGCTGAAAAATGTTTATCCCAAAAGCTATCACCATTAGTTAATATCAGTTTGTAAGACATCTGTAAACCCTTTCAAAAGAAATACTGGCATTAAAAAAAAAACATGTCACTGAGATGTTATAAGACATCTGTAAACCCTTTCAAAAGAAATACTGGCATTAAAAAAAAAACATGTCACTGAGATGTTATAAGACATCTGTAAACCCTTTCAAAAGAAATACTGGCATTAAAAAAAAAACATGTCACTGAGATGTTATAAGACATCTGTAAACCCTTTCAAAAGAAATACTGGCATTAAAAAAAAAACATGTCACTGAGATGTTATAAGACATCTGTAAACCCTTTCAAAAGAAATACTGGCATTAAAAAAAAACATGTCACTGAGATGTTACAAGACATCTCTAAACCCTTTCAAAAGAAATACTGGCATTAAAAAAAATAAGGCACTGAGATGTTAAAACAACTTCAGAGTGAAACAAACCTCTGGAAATCCACAGTGTGAAATAACTAAGTACCACCATCTTGCACGAGCAGAAGTAAACTCACGAGAACCTAAAGATAAAACATGTTTCTACCCTGATAATTGGATTGTTGTAGAGCTTGAAAAAGTGATCAAAAAATGTATGGGATTGTTTCGCTACGACCAACCGTTGCAGAGATATGGTCGATCAAAAAATGTATCGCCAGCCCAAAAAAACGTCAGTTATCCCTATTGGTTCTGGAGATATTTCCCCAAAAATGTCGCGATTGATTGGGGGTGCAATGTAATGATTCCACCACGATCATAAAAAAACCTGAATTTTGTATGCAATCCTTTTGTAGCATTAGTGAGTTGTGTTAGAATTTGAAAACATTAAAAATAAATCCATACAGAAACAGACAAACAAAATTTCTATTAATTTGGAAGGTAAAAATAAAAAAAGATTTAGACAAATTACAAATTTAGGACTTAAAATTTGTGGGTGTCTTTTTTGGCATTCTTTCCTTGCAGCTTTGAAGTTGAATGAGTTGAACTAGGTACCTTTACAAACAATGTCATCATTGACAGTCTTGCAACCAGACCCATACACAGGGTTGGGTGATCTTAAATTGAGAATCTGGTGAAACTCAGGATTTGTGACACCAATTTTCTTTGTACACGACTAAACATAAAAAAAATATAACATGCATACAGGCCCTCAAATAGATATATATCAAGATCTCTCCTAAAATTCTTTAAATATCAACAAAAAAGAATATAATGCTCACCATAGATTCTTGAGGGTAAACATCTGGCCATTGACCATCATAGTATAAAACAACATCTTGACAGCACAGTTTCTAAATGTAGCGTAACATCTTCAATGCATCACAGATGCAAATATAGCAGCAAATTCCACAAAACAGTAAAATACTTACATTGGGATAAATAAAATGAAACTCAACTTTTCCTTTTCTGGTTTGGTAACAAAAGCGAGTCAAAAATAACCAATCCTATATTAAAGAACACAAAGATTCTTAAAATTACAATTATATACATTTTATACACATCTTAAACTGGTTTTGCATAACCTGAGTTGGAATACAATGAAATAAACATTTTTTTTTCTGTTTTTCTTTTTAATTAGAAAAAACATTTTATGAAACAAGCCTTGGATTTGGCCAAAAAATAAGAACAAAATAAGAACAATGTAAGAGTATAAATAAAAAAGGGAAAAACAATAAATCAATCAATCAATTCACATATATTTCTATAGATCACCAAAAATATACAATGTTAATTTGTCAAATGAAGTAAATACAAAATAGGCAATCTATAATGGAGACCGCCATAATTAGCAAAAGCTAGCAAGCGTGACGGACACCATGGACATCACAAAACAACTACAGGACGCTACAGGACAGGACAAACAAAAGAGCAGGCAGAATAACAAATCAAACATCTGTGTAAAGGAGGGTGTTAAAGGTGAAGCAGATCAATCAAAAAACAATCAATAGGAATTTAGAAAAGTAGATTTCAAAGTAGATTTCAGCTTAGGCAAAGACAAATCCATCAGTTTTGAAGTGTTGGCTAAGTCATGACAAAATTGCCAAGACAGCATAGACTGGTGTCTTACAGATTTGAGGCCATAACTAGAGGTGCGAACAAGACAGGAGTTAATGAGACCTCTGGTGGAGGCTCTTGTATTGTAAGCATGAGGGAAACCAACTGCAAATTTGTCAAGTAAGGGTGAAGGGAGGTTAGCATGATACACAGAATGTAAAAAAGTTACATTATGCATATGAATTAAATCAGTAAGTTTTATTAAACCCAATTTAGTCACGCACTTCACGAAAAAGGTTAGGATCACTTTTTACCTGATTATTAATAATCAGGAACTGTGATAGATGATCTGAGATGGTAGTAAGAATATTTCCAGACACAGTGTTTACAAAATCTACAGAACAAAAAATATCATCAACCGTAGCACTATTGCTGAAGACACGAGTTGGAAGGATTATCTGGGGTATCATAGAAAAAGAACCAATTATATCCATGAAGGTACTAGTATCAGAATTTTATATTATTAGGATTCAGCAAGTCAATGTTGAAATCTTCAAGTAAAACAATAAGTTTATTCTCCAAGGTGATTTTATGAAGGACAGGAGAGAGGAAGTCATTATTGAAAGCTTCTACTGACATCCTAGGATGCTGTAGATGCAACCAACAATGACATTCTTTTTATTATTCCTGTGAATCTCAATAAATGTAGATTCAAGCTCCTTTGGTAGGTAGCAAATTGATTCAAATTCAGTGCGACAAGAGTATACATTTAATTTTATCAGACACATATAAAAGAGTTCCACCTTTTTCACCCTCACAAGGAGTAATCTCAGCTTGGTAACCAGATAAAGAATGACACAAAGAATGTAGGTTTTCCTTAAACTTTGTTTCAGTAATTCCGATAATATAAAAGTCAAACCTGGGCACTGCCATAAGTTGTTTAAGCTCGTCATAGTGTGCAGATAAAGAAGCAACATTATTGTGAAAAAACGAAAGACAATTTTTAGGATTCGGCGCAAAAGATTCAAAATTTTCAACTTCAACATATTTGCAGTTAATTCGTTCATCATCTCCCATATATTTTTCCATAATTTTTAAAAATCTTGGTTAAAAAGGGAGAAGTAACTGACTGGAACATAGAATTTTTTTTTCCCCATAAGCTTGGAGAAATGTTGAATATTATTGACTTCAAGTGACAGTTTGACAGGAGGTGTCATCAACAACTACTACTGGCAGCAGGAGTATTCAGAGATATCACTAGAAAAAGGGATGGCTTGATTTACACATAAACAGGACCAACTTTGCAAGGGTGAGTTTTGCTGTAGGGTGTACTCTTGCAACGAAACAGCATTGCATTTGCAGTGGGACCACATTTTACACACATCACAGAAAAATTCAGGATGCGAGTTCTCTTGCAATTAATTTTCAAGTTACTGTAAACAGTTTAAAAATATTAATAAATAATGTTGTTTTCACTTGTGACATGTGCAAAATATATGATATATACAGAGGCGGAGCTACGGAATTTTATTTGGAGGGGCGAACTTAGAAAATTTTGGACCTTTTTACGTAGTGGAAAAAATGTGGCCCACCATGGTTGGGCGACAAGAAAACTTTTCATATTTTGAAGCTCTAAAAGCTCTGTTTGCGGCTATTTCTGCCAAGGAAACGATTGTTTTCAAATGTATGGATGACAAGTTCAACATTAAAACAAAAATTGCTATCAGTTATTTCCAAATAATACTCTTTTGTTTAATTTTTTATGCTAAAAAACAACAGTGGACCTTTATAATGAGTCAAAAAGTGGACCTTTTTCAATGGAATTTTTTCTTGGGGGGGGGGGGAGGGGGGGCGAGTGCCCCCCTTGCCCCCCCCCCCCCCCCCCCCCCCCCCTTTGACTACGCCACTGCTGATATATAACTTGTAGCCTGTTTAGAAACTTCCACACTCATATTGAGATATACTGTTCACTACCATGCTGCATGACTAATTATATAATTCAAATTGCAACACAGCAATGAGAAAAACACTAGTATATAGCAAAAGTGTTTACAAAAATATTTTGTTTCTGTTTTACTGGAACTTCCATATAAATAAGAAAGAAATAACTCACTTAACTCTTGTAAAAGCGGAATATTAAAAATGTTTATTAAAAACTTTTTTCCCCTGTACTCTACTGGATAGGTCATAAACTGATAATTACTAAGCAAAAACATTTATTTCAGTCATCTGTCACTACTTGATGACCAAGTTAAATAAACTGATGATATCCATGTGAATTATAACAATAGCGCCATATGTGAAACGCTACAATGCCTAACACTTCCTATCATAAATCTCTTCGATTATAAATCAATCAAATATAATCTCTCATAGTTTTCTTCTTTCGTGAAATATTATAAAAGGTAAGAAGAAATCAGAAAGTAAATCAGAACTATGTAAAAAGAATTTTACATACTTTTTCAGTTTTAACATGGCCTTCTACGATTAGGGAGCAAGCTGGATTCACCAATAATAACGATAATAACAATATACAGCCAAAATAAAAAAGCATTTCCAAAGAATTTTATAAGTAAAAAGTCACATTATCATTCCTATCGTTATTCATCGTTATTCACAAACCACCATCTTCTTTATTTTTTCATATCAATAAACAATTTAACATACGCCAAGAGACGGGGTTTAAATTAGAATTTTCTCAAACTTTTGTGGTGCTTTCACGGAATAATCACACAAATCTGAGCACTTTTAAGGTCGTTCAAAAATTTATTACTATCATTTTTACCATTTAGCAAACAGAAACTTTTAAAATATTTGTGATTATTCTATTTTAATATTATCTAGAACCCCCGAAATAGTATGATTAAACATATCCACGGAGATATAAAGTCACTCACTTATCTTCGTAATTTGTTGAATAATTTATTTAATTAAAGCCGGTTTTCCTCAAAGGCAGTTTCTTTCGCGGGAAATTTTATTAAAGGGGAACTAAACTAAAAAAATCACAAGTTCATTTTCTTGCCCTTGAAACAGCTTTAAAAATGATGAAAGTCAGTTTTTGAATTTTCAAAAAATCATCTTTCGTTCTTGAGATATTCCTTATTATAGCTTTGTCAGGAAAAATTAATTGTTGTTATGACACTGTTGTTATGATGAATTTCACTTTAACTTACATCCAGTAAAAACTGTTCCATTTTCTAATATTTCATTTCCATTACCTAGTAGATCTCCATTTAGCTTTGTCAGCAAAAAAAACAGAAAAGACCTGGAAACAAGCCCGGGTAACTATGGCAGCAATTTTTTTAGTGACTTGATACCTTTGTAGGTGCTTGTTACTATACATACAAAATTTAAGCAGTGCATCACTAATATTTCTTGAGTTATTGACATATTTGAATGTCAGCAATTTCTTCTTAAACATTGTGATGTCACGTACGTTGCCATGGAGATCAAGTCTCCGGAATGAAAAATTTTTTTTTTTAAATTCAAAACCCGTCTTCCATCATTTTTTAAAATTCTTCCAAATGATACTAAAAAATCAATTTTTATTTTTTGAGTTTAGTGCCCCTCGTTTAGCTTTACATTCACATGTGCGTATTTTATACATAATAACATAATAATAAAAAAATGAACCTGAAAGAAAAATAACAAGGAGAACGTTCATTCGTTCTCTTATCTTATGTAATAGGTTAAAGGTGACGTCACAACGTATGTTTTGCTCATAAGAAACACGACGTAAGGGTTCTTACGTTAAAAGTTTTGTGTAAGTCCCTTACGTGGAAAATACGTTCAATTCAACTAGACAGGGGAAAAAACAAATAGGTAGCTCTTAAGGACACGTGACGTCATCCTTCCTGGACAGCTCGTATCATTACAAGAAGCGAAGATACATCTTTCGATTGGAAACTATTAAGCAACATTGAGTTTCTTTTTTTTCCCAAAATCTTTTTGTCGATCAAATCAAAGTTTTCACTGCATTTGCAATGTCATCAGGCGTGGGATTTTCATCTATGACTTGGAGTTGTCTTGAATTATGGATCAATAGATTGAAAAGTGTTAGTTATAACTGATACTGAATGAGGACATTAAAGCTCTCCTTCAAAAGCCGCATGTAACGGTAACAGTGACAACCCTCTCCCACCGAAGAACCTTCTACAATGACGCCTGGGTCGAGGAACCATTTCTTCATACCTAAACACTAGAAACAATGTTTTTTAATGGTTTTTTTGTCTCACTCGTAATGATGAAATCAACTCATCAGGATGACTATTTTTTATACTTTTCAGGATCAAGCCAATTTAAATGAGCCAAGCGTGCGTAGACTTGTTCATTAGTGTGGGCAAATATGTGTATTTGTAATAAGTTCATCATTTCTTTGAAATTGTTCAGAAACTGTCTACAAAGATCATGATTGGAAGGTATTCTATCAATCTAATCGATACTTTTGTTAAAAGCCATTCATGATCCAGTGGACGGTTCTGCGTTCTCTGAGCCGATATGATTGCACCATACTCCACTGAACATCTTTACGTGTCCAACAAATCGCTATTATTTGCTGAATCTTTGAAGTCTGGAAATAGTGGTGGTGGCTTCTTCTTTGTCAAATAAAACTCCGGTATTTCTCGGTTAAACGGTATATCTTCTTCTCCATCGTCTGTTACAGTTGGCAGTGGCTCAGCGGCAGCTTGTAAGAGCTCTCCTATATACCTTATCGGGAATAATTTCGTCGGAGAAAAGTTCGTCATTTTGCAAAATTTTACTAATACTTTCTTATAAATTTCACTTTTTCAAAATTTTCGTCTCAAAACAAAAATTTCGTCACGATAAGGTAGGCAATAATCAGTTAAAATAATTTGAAAAATCTACGATGTATTTATACCTTTCAAAAGCGGGTGAAATACTGTACGGTTTGTATCGTGAGTAGTACCATTACCAGCGAATGTCTCTTGACATCTTTTTATGTAGAGATGGTGGGATCACACCAAATCGTTTTGCCGTTTTTGCTAATTTTTGGTTTTGCTTCCTCACATCTTTGTAGGAATTTGGGTGATTCATCTTTCGTAGAATTTGAATTGTCTGTTTGCCTACCAGATATTCTGTAGAATACTAATCCTGTAAATACTTGTGGATTGTTTTTATTATTATTCTTTCCAATAAGCGCTTCCCAATTCCCAATCCCAAATTTATGTTCTAGCTTTCGTCACAGTGTCCTAGTTTCGCTGATTGGGGAAAGCAAGCTATACTCATCAAACATATCCAGCAGATCCTGCAGTAAGTTATGTAAGAGAAAAGCCGAAACATTGGGATTAGAAGAACGCCTTATTTTGATGTCCGTAAAACCGATCGATTCATTCCTATCTTCTCGTAGTTGCACTGATAATAATTTTACACCAAACTTTATACTTTCGTCACCTCAACTTTCAATATGTATGATATTTTGCAACTTTGATGACGAAGATTCAAGATTCTTGATTTTATCATGAAGGTTTATGTACAGGTGCTTTTCATCGTCATAAGGCATGTCAATTTCTCTCCATTGCTTAGCCTGTTCTTTCAGGGTTCTTTTTTTATTTGACTTCTTTGCCACATATCAAGAATGAGTACACCTTGGGAAATGTATGATGGACGCTATTTTTATCTTTTGAAATTTCGATAGAAAATTCGGACATTTGTTTCTGATCTATTTAGGGCACAATAGCTAGCAAAATAGGTGAAAATCATGATGACGTCACATGACCTCAAGAGCGATGACGTCATTTTTATCTCTTTATTTTGTGATAGAAATGTTGGGAATTTGATTCTGATCTGTTGAGAGTACAAAAACTTGAAGAATGGGTGAAAAATGTTAGTTAGAGATACAGTGTCTCAAAGATTACGTTATAAAATTGGTGACGTCATCAACCTAATCTTTCAAGGCTCATAACTTCTGAGCTATTGTTTTTCAGACTCATGTTTTTTATTATTTTTTGCTTCTTTTGTTAATATCTATCTATTAAGACCAAAAAAATGCAAAATCTGAGCATTTCCATTTTCGTGTCTGACCTAAAAATGCTGATATGATCATTTCTCGAAAACGAGGCTGTTAGAAAAAAAATTTTGAATAGTTTCAAAGACCAACTTTCATCAATAAACTTTCCGGTTAGGTTGAGTGAGTGCTACCTATTTGGGTTTTTTTCCCTGTCTAAGCAGGTTGTCGATGGATATCAAAAGCTGTACGATATCAAATGTGGTGACATAAGTCAAAAGGAGTACAAACACTTCAAGACATAATTAACTCATTCTTCTCAAATTTCCAAGCTGAAGTAAAACGTGAGTGAAAGAGAATTGCGCAATTCAGAGATTCGCAAACTCATTCAAGAAAAGAAACTTTAAGCAAAAATCTCTTCAATGGCTGCATCCATTTTGTAATAAACTGATCGCTCTTGTAAACATCAACGGTATTTTCGAGAAGCGTCAGAAATTAAACTGCTTTTGGAGGAGACTATTGATGGCAGTTTCGGAGACACATCTCCACAGTGGCCTCTACCGGTGATAAAATCACAGTTGACTGCTTCAGTGGCGTTAAGACCTTTGGCAAATGACACCGGTTGTTATCGCGACACGATGGCATCGAATACACGTTTTTTTTTATAAGAACTTCGTTTATAAGAACGTCGAGGCTGAAATTTAGAACGATAACACTGACAGCGGATAACCAAAAACTTCATAGCCAAGGGCCATACAATTAGGGGCTAATCGACCATATCATCATTCTGAAACAATACAGACAAAAAATCAAAAAATGCACATGACTTTAGAAAGTCAGACTGACATTTTAGAATAAATCTACTTTTTAGAATTGTGAGAAACGACAAGAATGTGTTGGCATACAGAGCAGTACGACCCTGAACAATGTGGAAGATACTGTGTGGTGAAAAACTATAAAGTCAAATCGCTGATGGTCAAAGTCAATCGCTGATGGTCAAAGTAAATCGCTGATGGTCAAAGTAAATCGCTGATGGTCATGTAAAAGGAAGGCGGAATTAAGAGCTCGTTCATACGCTTGCGTAAACAGCACTAACAAACTGTATCAACGAATGTACACGGAAAGTGCAAAATCAACAAAATACTGACATCACGAATAGTACAAGTCGAATGTGAAACATTTTAACGAATATTGGGAAACTCGACCCAAACCTCGCCTCAATCCACCTCAATCCTCACCTCAATCCACCTTTTTGTAATAAAACCATACATACCAATAAAATGGACTTTAAGAACTTGCCCTCAGCTTTCAATAAAGTTTAATGATTAATGAAGATATTCGTGATGGTTTTGATTGATTAGTAAAGCAAAGGCTCGAGACACTCAAACATCCCACAGCAAATATAGAATATACTAGCATGTAGCTTTAGCTAAAAATGCCCCCGCGCTCAAGCATTCCAATTTATACAGACAGCAAGCTATACATTAACAGCGGAAACGAAAACAAGTTTTTGGCCGAAAAAAAAATGTTTGGGTTGATTTGGGACCTGATATGAGGCAAAGTTATATGCTTAAATATTTCGACAAAATCAGTTTTTGGCATTTCAAAACCAACTTGCAATATGCAAACCAAATAGATCTACACTTAAACAGATGAAAATATGCACAAGACTTTGTTACTTTTTGTTATCTCTTAGGTCTAAGTTACACTGATGCTAATATACCTTTCAAAAAGTGTAAATAAGGCTTAACAAGTAATATTAGAAAGTATTTGCTACAAACAAGAGAAATGTGTGAATTGAAACCATGGATACATATTTTATAATTTTTATAATTAAAATAAGGTTTGTTAAAAACATTCTGTAAGAGCCAAAAAAAAAAAAACTTTTTCAAAAAAAAAAAATTAAAGTGAAAAATCCATTGCGTTTCAAATTTTGATTTAAAACAAAAAATAGCCAAAGTTTACATAAAGAAAAACAAGAAAAAAATATATAGGTTTTATTGATCATGATCACACTAGGTTTGAAAGACAGTCAAAGAAGAAAAACACGAAGAACGACAATTTGTAATATGGCTTTCTTGTATACACAGAAATTCAATTAAAATCTTTTGAAGGCAAGATCCGCCAAAAATCAGTGCATTAAACAAAATTATTGAAAGAAAAATTTAGAGTTATATACAAAAATAAAATGCATGGTTGGCAAAATTTCGGATATCAAGCTGTGCTTCAAAATCCTTGTTGTTCACTTCACTAAAACAACACAAAAGTAACATGAAAAATGTCTAAGCAATTTTAGCATACGATCTTCCTAAATAACATAGTATAATATAATAATTGCGCCCGTAAGGGCGCTTTTAATAACGGCCCCCGGGTGTATTATTAGAATGCTGTTGTACTGGAAAAAATCTCGACTGCGACTGTGTTCTCGATGTTTTTTTAACTCGCTTGCCTAATACCAGGGGGCTATTAAAGCATTAAGGGAATGCTTGATTAAAGTGTAGCTTACTTCTATTTAAATTGAATGGTACTTTTCTGTTATTCCCCCGCCATTTTTTTTTTATTAAAAATAAACAACTTTCCGAATTCTTTAAAACCAAAAGTACTATAAAACGATTTGATAGGTCTAGACGGATCAGTGGAGATACTACTTTCTGATGTTAACATTTTGTTTTTAAACTATTATTATTAAAATTATAAAAGAACTTTTCGAAAAGTTCATTTTCTTGAACGTGGTTAAATGTGACGATGAATCTTCTAGAGCTTTCAAACATTGTTCATGATAAAGCATCAAGTGTGCACTTTTTGCAACAACGTGGCATCCTGCACAACCCCCGCATTTGTGGCAATGGACAGCATTGGGTTACACACATTTAACAGTGAATCACTCCATCAATTTCACAGACCCCCAAACAGGAGCACATACACAGAATGTTGAGAGGTCGTGGAAATCTGCAAAGGAACGCAATAAGAGCAACCTCGAACCCAGGGTTTCTTGCCTTTTCGATATACGGATGGCGGCGAAGAAGACCCTGGTCCCGGCTGCTCAAAATCAACAGTATAAGTGTGGATTTTAATTTATGCAATATTTGCCTCAGTAAGCCCCACATTTTCATAGTTGCTTTTTCGAGTAAGCAAGTTCTGCATAAATTATGTGAAAAATACTAAGTAGACGGCGAACCTTAGTACTTCAAACAGAAAGATCAGAAGAGAAGGGTTCACGAGTTAATAAACATGGAAAATGTTGTGAAGCTTTTTGAAAGGCTGCAACTTGCTTTGTTATCGTGCAACCTTGATAATATTTGCTTCAAACCTAAACAAATTGTTTGTTTTGAACATTTGTTATTTGAAAGAGATGTTATTGCTGTTTTACCAACTGGTTATGAGAAATCTTTGATTTATCAGTTGCTTCCTAGCTTTTTACCAAGTAGAAAAATTTCCAACATAGTTATCGTTATTAGTCCCCTAAATTCGATCATTGAAAAGCAGATGAATTTTTTAAACAAGATTGGTATTCCTAAGAGTAATATATATTTTTTTCAGAAGGTAACTGTAGTAATTATGAGGAAGAAAATGATATAACATTTCCCCCTGTTGATTTTCTGTCATCCAGAGGGGGCTCTTAATGAAAAAACTTTAAAGCTATTTCGGAGCCAAGTATATCAAGATAATGTTGTGGCTGTGGTTATTGATGAAGCACATTGCATCGAGTTTGTGGTAAGAAATATATTGCTATTTGAAAATTTCTACTGCATTCGTTTTTTATCATAAAAAACAAGGTCTTTGCTTTGTGGATATCATCAAACATTAAACATAAAAATTCATATAAAGATATATAGCTCCTTTATATAATATTAAAGTATTGTCAATGTTCCTAATTCAGAACAACAAACAATATGGAATGTAAGTCAAAGCAAATTCCAAACATTTTTAAATTAAAAACACTGCACATCACTCTGGATCAAACTAAAACAAAAAATTCTACTTTGTTACATTTGGGAAGGTCATTCAACAAACCCTACATTTTTGGTGCAACCTCCTTCAATCAATAAAACTGTATCAGACGTACTAAAAACGAATTGTGTTAACCTTTCATATCCAGTGTTTTTCAAGACTGATGGTGAACCTTTTCTGACACAAACTTTTTAAATTGATGTTTCCATATCTTTTTAAAAATATTTTGTTTTATTCCCAAAAGTATGTGTGGGCAATGATCGTTAATGACCCCAGCAATGGCCAATGGTTGTTTTGTATTTAAAGCTGACAGGGTTTTTTTTTCTTGCATCAGTGTTATTGATGTAGTTATGATTTCATCATAGTGCTCATGATGTGAGATGTATATATGATTGCGTTGTGTCAAAATTAAGCTGCTTTTTTGATTCTATTGTAGTAACCATTGATTTTACAGGTGGTTACGTGCTGGTTTCAGGTGAACCAGTAGACATTCGTTTAATGGAAAATTTTTGTCTTTATTCAATTTGACTCCAAGAAGGCATTGCATTTTCAACAAATAGTTTCTGGAAGGCCGTCACAAAAAGCTATTGTCAGTAAGTTTACTGCACAATCTGCATGTTCCTTCAACTCTAGGTTTTCGAGAATAGACTTTTTTTAGGTGTAATTTTCAATAACTCTTCATTCATTATGTAACTAAAAATTTATATTCATCAGCAACTGATATGCTACTTGAAAATTATTGGGAAGGAACAGCACAAATTAGTCAGAGAACTAAAAGTCACACTAGCAGCCTTTTTTAACTAAAAAATATATATTTTAATAAAATCATTATTGTGCTATCAAGTTTGGCCAAAAACACATGTAGATGAAGGGTTTGATAAGTTGGAATGTATGCAAATTAAGGAAAAACAAAAATATAATGGTTTTTCCAAAAACAATGAATTTATAAAATTTTCTCTTCCAAACCACGTGCTCGGACTTTCATTCTCACTTCTGTGTTTACCATTTTGATAAACAACGCGCTGCTTAAATTATTCGAGAATCCTGCTGAACCAATGAAATCAGAGAACGCAACAGCCGGGACCAGGGTCTTCTTCGCCGCCATCCGTATATCGAAAAGGCAAGAAACCCTGGGTTCGAGGTTGCAATAAGAGGCATAATGGAACACATCGGCAAATGCTCGACTCGTACCTTTGCGAGTGGATGTGGCGACAGCGCCACCGAAACTTGAACCTGTTCGACAAGATTTTGGAAGACATTGTGGTGTACTGGCCACCAAACTGAGCAGTTTACTCAATGTTAATTAGTTTGAGTTGATGTAGAAGACGTATTTATAGTAGTATTTCACTTGTTTTCACTTTCTGTTTGAATTTACAGAGAAAAAATTTTGGCGGGGGAATAACAGAAAAGTACCAATTGAATTAATATATGTTTTCTTGAAGTTATTCAAAAACTAAAGAAGAGAAGTTTCGAATATAAAATTAAAAATCCTTTTCATAATTGCTTTATTAAATTGTTGTTAAACCCCCGTCATCATCTTTTTTTTTAACAACAATGCATTGCGACGCACGTGTTGCATCTTATGAATAATTAATGAGGTAAAAGAGTCGCTCTCTACCGTGTCTTCGCATTTTAATAGGCAATGACGACTTTAGATCCATCTAACATGAAGGAGAACACTTTTTTGCAACTCTTTATTTTGAATAAAAACATCTTGTTATGAATGTTAAGCGCGACCACGTGTATGTGAACTACGAAAGAAATATTCGACATGTTTAAAATGAAAAAATAACATAGATAATTATATGACGTACTCATTTCAATTTTATTTAAACAAATACACTTTACTTTCTCCATTCACCAGGTGACGTCATTGCAAAATGCGAATGGCGGTGACCGTTGTAGCATTTCAAAGAAGAAATTAGTTCTTTTTGCGCATTTTCTATGCATTTTGGGAAGTTTTAATGTTATTTCATGATTTCTTATGTGACTTGGCAAAGATTTATGCAAAAAACATTTTTGATCTCCGATTTCCATTAAAAATTAATTTCATTCACGTTGATCCTTTCTTAAATGTCAACGTATTGCAAAAAATTTTCATCCGCGGAAGGTTTCGTCATTTTTTTCGATGTATTTTGCGCCGATACAGTGGCATTACCGGAAATGCAATCACGGGCGCCATCATAGCGAAAGCTACTTGCTAGTAAATAAGGAAAGAGAAAAACATTCTGTCTCCCACTTACAGTACCATGCTTTGAAACGGGAAAAAAGCAAAGTCAGCTAATAATTGTATTCCACCGTGTAACGTCAACACGAAAGTTGGAGGATGAAGAAGATGATGATGAAGAACAAAATCGGAAACTGACATTCGCCTATCTCGTGAAACTACTATGCCTCCTCGCTCGCTTACGCTCGCTGCGGGGGCAATTATTATATTCACAAAAAAACGTACAAAGCTGAAAAGTTGAAAAAGTTGAAAATTACCGGCGTTATTGTACTTGCCTAGAAAACTGCTGATTTTTGCTTCGTGGGTTGATTATTTGGGCCAAAGTTGGACAAATGGTAATATGTGAAAATTTTATTAATTGGTTTCAGCAAACCGTGTGACAGTGTATGTCATAACACTACTAAAGAACGTCTGTTTGGAGGAGTAGCTATCTACATGATAGAAAGCAGTTCGCTAGATATGATGGTAGCTTAGCATCTGCTGATCAAGGAGCTCCACAAAACTCTCTCTAGAACATTTGCTTCTACTCTTATCATGCGAATGATTTACCAGTTGCTGGAGAGAGAACGCCTGATACCTAGCAACCATCTGTCAGTGACGATGAAGTGGAAATGTGTACTGTTGATATGCTGATGGTGCCACGTTAAGCCTCGATTTGCTGACTCGATTAACGAATGGGCCAAATTAAATGTTACGACCATCCATCCAGAAAATCATTATCTGTCATTATCTGTCCATGTCCATATTAAATGTTATGACTATCCATCCATATCCATCTGTCCATATCTTACCTGTCTTTTTATGGTTGATACATGAATTTACTCTAACCATGTTAACCTTCACAGAGAATTAAAAACCAACATTTTGACTATGCTTTTAAATGTTTTTAATTCATTTTATTTTTATTTATTTATTTTATTTTTCACAGTAGGTTCACATCAGCTAATGTTAACTTATAATTTGACCTGTTTTACGAAATAACATAATATGTTATATGTATATACTTTATATTTATTGATATGTTATATCAATGGAAGTCTGGTTGGAATGATCAGCGAGAAGAAAAAGAAAATTCCAGCAAAGTACTGACCTTGTAACTGTAAGTATTGCTAATTCACTGGATGACTGGATGAGAGGTAAGAAACATCAAAGAAGAAGTATATTTGCTGATGATTTCAATAATAGCTTTCTCTCTTATTCTTGCTAAATCAGATTTTCCTGGAAAACAAACCACGAGGCTTATGACACCTTTGACGTCTCTCCCGACATCTGTTCCATAACATCACTTTACTCACAACACACGGTAATTATCATAAGTTTACTACTTTTATAGTAAAGACTAGCCGCCAAGGCGGCGTCGCTCGCCGCCCATGTGCACCTGCTCTGTGTGTCACCCCGGAGACCCCCATAAACCTCATATTTCCTGAAAAAACGGCTCGTACAACTTGTGTTCAGCCAGAGGCAGATTCGAAATCAAATATCAAATATCAGTTTAAACAATGGTTCCAAAAAACCCCAAATTTCATGATGTGTTACTTATTTATTTTTTAAAACAATCGCTGATCAGTACAACAATACACTCAAAACGTATTAACTTTTGTTTTAAAAAAGTTACGCGCTCTAACATGGGTGCTATCAAACGTAAGGGGGAAATGGTTTCTCTTCTTAAAAAGATCACACGGGAGGAGAGAAAAAAAGGCACGTGCTAAAAGAATAAAGTGAATAAAAAAAACGTTCGATCTGATATAAAATAAAAAGATTAAAAGAAATCGATTAAAACAAATTAAGACAACTATTATGACAAAAGCAAAAAAAAAATATTTTGTTTTATGATACTCTTTTTTTACCTATAGATTTTTAAAATTTTGATTGCTCGAAAAAAAGTTCACCCGTCTCAGACAGTCAGGCAAGGATACGTTTGGATACACTGGCAAACCGAACATGCTACCACGTTCTGCCACGGCTGCTTTTTGTCCAAAATGTTTTATCAATTAGTTTCTTTTGTATTTAGTTTTCAAAGCCAAGTCAACGTGGAATATAAAACTAACAAAATAATAAAAACGAAACGTTATTTCTATTAGTTCATCAGCCAAAAAAAGTCACGTTCGATTGGGGTTGCAATGTATTTGCTTCGAACTCACGTCGCACACAAAAAAAGAAATAATTTCGCTCACAACTTAATCTACCATTTTGCGTGACAGACAGACAAACAAACGGAGAATCGGCTATTAATATATAGACTAGCCGCCAAGGCGGCGTCGCTCGCCGCCGATGTTCACATGCTCTGTATCACTGTATCAATAAACGTCAAATTTCCTTATAAACGGCTCGTACAACTTGTGTTCAACCAGAAGCATATTCGAAGTCACAACCTCTGATAAAACCAATCTTTTATCAGTGTAACAATACACTTAAAATGTAGAGAGAGAAAACTTCAACTTTTTATTAGCTTTTGTTTTAAAAAAGTTACCCACTCTAACATGGGTGCTATCAAACGTAAGGAAGAAATAGTTTCTCTTCTTAAAAACATCACGACGGAGGAGAGAAAAAAGGCACGTGCTAATTGAATAAATAGAATAAAAAACGTTCGATCAGAACGCTTAACAATTAAAAGAAGAAATTAATTTGTTAAAAGAAAAGCAAAAAAAAAAAAAAAAAACACATTTTGTTTTGATATAATACTCTTTTTTTACCTATCGGTTTTTAAACATTTTGATTGCTCAAAAAAAAAGTTCACCCGTCTCAGACAGTCAGGCAAGAGATAGTGGCAAATCGCACATGCTGGCACGTTCTGCCACTGCTGCTTTTTGTCCAAAATGTTTAAT
The DNA here is from genome assembly GCA_027922465.2 of Turritopsis dohrnii. NCBI lineage: Eukaryota > Metazoa > Cnidaria > Hydrozoa > Anthoathecata > Oceaniidae > Turritopsis > Turritopsis dohrnii. The sequence goes on from BQMF02000295.1 coordinate 428,002, forward strand.
CAGTTAGTTTCTTTGTATTTAGTTGATGTACTGTTTTCAAAGCCAAGTCAACGTGGAATATAAAACTAACAATAATGATAAAAACAAAACGTTATTCCTATTAGTTCATCAGCCAAAAAAAGTCACGTTCGATTGGGGTTGCAATGTATTTGCTTCGAACTCACGTCGCACACAAAAAAAGAAATAATTTCGCTCACAACTCAATCTACCATTTTGCGTGACAGACAAACAAACAGACAGACAGACAGAGAATCGGCTATTAATATATAGATATTCTAAACTCTATCAATATGTCACACTGGTATAAAACTTGCATACCAAGAACCCTCAATGATTAAACAAGATGTAATTGCTCGGAAAAAAAAATATGACAGACACTTTCACGTTTTTGACTTATGGCAGACAGTGACAGATGAATTGTAGATGATGACTCTGTATTGCTAGAGTTAAATTATTAATTTTTCTTGTTTTCAGACTTTTTCGTCATGATAAAGACCTCTTTAATAAAGTTCTTTTTTCATGCAGATATGAATGTTTTTCGAAAGTTTTTTTCCAAATTTGTCTCAAATGATTAATATTTCTTAACATTATCTTTCCGAAGATTTTCCAAAATTACTATTGGATATCTGACATTCTTTCAACAAAATTCTTCAGTCCTTCCGTGTGATGTTCAACCACGTCTTCGTTTTCTTCTTGTTGATAATGTTTTGCTTGCTGTTAACTGTTTCTAATATGATTATACCAACTTTTACCGTAGCAGATTTGGACATCCTATCGTGAGTTTGGAGACAAGATGTCCAGCCGGGAATTTGAGATGTCCGGCTGGGCGTTTTGAAACTAGTCTGCTCCTGAGAATTGCTTAGAAGTTCAAACGCCCGGCCGGGGATTTAATATCTCCGGCCGGATATTTATGAAAAAGATGCTTTCTGTCCTCCACCAATCTCGATGTTCTGGTCCTTTATATATACGCTTAATACTATCAAGTCTGTAAAGTATGTATTCAAAGACGCCCGGCCGGATATCAAGATGCCCAGCCGGATGTTTTGTTTGTCCGGCCGGATATCAGCAGGATGTCTAACTTGTTCGACGTTTGAACACCTTGCATTGTACTTGTGTGTGTTGGAACCAAAAGATCAAAGTAATAAATGGAAATCATTTTACCGCACTGCATTAGATACTTTTGGATTAGTAAAGTACCCATCATAACCAGGAAGCTGGAGATCCTTCGGCAATTTTGTAACTCTCCAGCTTCGTGCAAAAGTACTTGATTTTGAGGACCACATATTGATGAAATCCATCAGTCAGGCGTCTCCAGTTACCTCATACTCGGGTGTTTCAAAGGTCCGACCGGACAACGTTAACTGGTAATTTTCAAGACCAGATTTTTACAAACGCCCGGCCGGACGTTTTGAGTGATGATGTCCGGCCGGATGTTTCAAGACTAGTTTCAAAACTCCCGGCCGGACATCTTGTTTCCAAACTCACGATAGGATGTCCAAATCTGCCACAGTAAACTTTTGTTAAAGCGCTCATCACTGTTTCATAGAAATTTTACAAAATTTCCCGGCTGTAGAATTAACTTGATATGAAACGTACCTGTCATCATAATGAAGGGATTTTATTGGTCTAATTCACGAAAGGTCGTTACCACAATTGTCAGTATGTTTTTGCAAATTCACCTGAATGATTTTGATAAAAACTATAGTAGGGAACGTGACAGAACTATAAGTGCTTCAACATGCATCTTTGCTAAAATTTAAGGATGAATCATCACAAGTTACACACTTTTTATTTTATGAGAATACGCTTCATAAGAATGTTCAAGTTGAAATTGGTCAGAAAGTTGCCATCTTAAGATATTGTGAGCTCAAAATTTATTTTGTCAGAATTTATTTTGTTTTATATATGTACGTGCCATATTTTTGTAATTATCAATGTAAAATACTCTCCCTTGTGGCTCTCCATTGCTGTTTTATTATTTTTTTGTCCTATCAACCTTTTTTTGCCTTTTGAGTTTTATCTTTAGTTTCTGGGCACGAAAAGTTAGGTACGGCCTTAAAGGCGGATTTACACACAGCGAATTTTTCGCTGGTGGACATTGTTTTGGAAAAGTCGATTGTGCAATAAAATTTCCAATTTTCGAATTTTTAGCCACCTACAGAGTAGGATTGAGTTCAACTTTTTCGCTTGTCAAAAATTCGATTGTGATAGACAACCAATCAAATTACAAACAAGATTCGCAAAAATGCGGCTATATATTTCCCCAAAGTTGCGAAATTTAATTATACATCATTATATATTATACATTGTTAAGAAAAATATACATCATTAAATACCATAAGAAAAATATACATCATTAAATAACTACACATGAATGGTATAACTGCCATCAATGTCATACTCTCAGATAAAAATGTTGTCCTTACTAAACAGGGTAGAATTGAATTTGATACCACAAAAGGTCTTATTTTGAATTTATTAAGAAATGAAGATGTTCATGGTCAAATGAGGTTTCTTTTATAAATTCTAAACAACTAAATATCAACAATCGCACCAATGTGTAAGGCGATTTTAGCATAATAAACATGATTTTTATTGTTGCAGAAGCTTGACATCCTTTATACCATAAAATCACAACAAAACAATGTAATGTAACGGAAGACACTTGCACTTGCTTTTTGTAACTCAGATAAAATTGTCTTTCAAAATTATACAATCAAATTTACAAAAGAAGAAAAGAAAATTGTCAAACTTAATTTTAGTACTACAGTATAAGTATTAAAAATACTATGAGGCAGATATATAAGCAAAAAGAGAATAACAAAAAGTTTCATTTTGGTTTATAATTTAGTTCAATATTTCGTCCTACATCCACAGAACATCATCATGCAGGACGAAATTTGAATTAAATTATAAATCAAAATGAAACTTCTCGTTATTCTCTTTTTACTAAAGCTTTACGCCCTGAAGAATATCTTCAATATGTAAGCAAATAACTATCAAAAAGCAATCAAAAAATTTTGACAGAAGAGTTATTTCCAAAAAAGAGATGGGCTTAAAGTGACAATTTATAAAATTAAATTCAAGTGTTCAGAATAAACATCTCTGTTCAAAAAAATATGTGCACACCCATTATTTATTATTTGATAAAAATGACCATTGTAAATCCTAAATGAAAAAAAAAAACAGATTTCTGTAGTGAAAATAGACTACATATCCATAACCAAATCACTAAAAAGCTGAAAGTAGACGTTTCGTGTTCTGGTTTGATTTAATTTACAGTATAGGTGATCATGGAATTAATCCATAGTAAATTTATGTTTCTGTTGTCAGATTAAATGAATATCCAGGGAAGCACATTTTCCGCGCAGATATTTGTGTCTCTCAATCTTGTCTGTTATTATACGCAATTGGTTTTCTGACGTTCTTATTGCATATACGACATCACATTTTTACTTGCTGCTTTTGTAATGTACTTTTTGAATTAACACTGGTTGAACTGGTTGTTCTCCACATAAAAAAGACTTCCTTTTATAGCACGGTACGGTACGTGTAAATCATATGTGCTTTCAGTTCACATTATATCAGGACGTAAAATGAAAATAAATCTTCTGCCTGTATTGATAATGAATTTTCGCCTTTGCACTAAAATCACAGCTTCAATGGTTTGTTGTTCCAAGCATTTAATTACCAATCAATCATCATCTCAACAAAAACAAAACAACATTTTTCTGTTTTTACACGTTTCTTCAAAAGTTTTTTCGAAACCTTTTAAGACAATACTGAACTAAAATGATTTATTTCCATCATTTAAAGTTGAATTCCCTTGAATCATTTTAAAAGCTAGTGGAAAAATCAAAAATCTTCTACAGCCCATCCGCACCAATGATATATATATTTCACTAGATGTCTAACTCCCGTAAAAACGCGATCAAAAGAGTGAGGCCGAAATAAAAATTGGCAGCCATTATAAATAGTGGCAAAAAATGTAAACAGTGTGCAGTGTAATGGGCGAAAAAGTGAAATAATTAGCAATAACATGAGTTATGATCTTGTATGTTTATTTATTTTGATGAAAAAATAGTTATTGAACTTAATACAAACTACGATTATAAAAACAAAAGGCAATAAGTTCGAAAATTATGCAGCTGTCGTTATTTTCATGTCTATATTATTCTAAACAATTAGACTACGTTTGGAAATATAACGAACACAGTATCTTTTTTTATATTTGGCTGTTTCAATGTCTTTTGTAGGTTCGTTCTAGAAGAAACTGATGTGTATATAAATGTTTTTGGCTAACTTCAGCATATGGCATCATGTCAGGCATAAAAACAAGCTCTCATATTCAAAATCAAAATTGCATTTTTATTGATGACAAATCTGATCCTTTTTGTCAAAATGTGCCCCTGTTCCATCACATGTGATGCTGTGGCCTATCAGATTACTGATTACTGAATACTAATTTATAAACCTCTTTTGCAAGTGAATATAAAGTTGTGATGCTGGTTTACAAAACCAAAATTTACAAAACCCTTGACTTGGATGCGTGTTTCCTGTGGTTCACTATGACAATGTTGTGATTAGCGCAACATACATAATTAAATCTGACGATCTATGTTAGCAATATTGATACTTTAGTTCCCAGTATCGATTTGCAGAATCAAAAGATATGGAAACAACAAATCAAGATTGGTCATAATTTCCAATGGGGAAAGTAGTAGATGGGAATTCACATTTTGTCAATATATTGGTTGTTTGTTTGAGAACTATGTTAAGAAGATTGAAACAATTCCCAACGAGAAGCTGCTGTGTTGAAACATTAACATAAATGCATGTGATGAAATTTTCCATGTGTCCACCTGAGAAGAGCCATATGTTTCCTGATAGAATATTTTATGCATGGTTTGTTTTGATTTGGAAATTTTGCAACTACCAATTTGTTTATTTATTTTGAGTTTTGTATCATTTTACTCAGTTTCTACCTTGATTTATTTATGTAGCATTTATCCAGTTTATCTTTGTCTAGTCATGGTTTTCTCGTCCTATGCTAATCTTGTTTTTCTACCCATGCCCACAGTTTGGTTTATATTTTATGATTGATTGATATATACATATTATTTAGGTTTTTTTTCTATGTCTTGTTTACAAGTGTTGAAATATATTTGTTCGAAAGCAGTAAATCTGCAGTTCTTTTTGTGGGAAGTTTCCTGGGGCCTTTTGGTGGTGTTTAATGAATGTGGTATCGGGAATTTGAAGATAGACGGAATGGCATTAGATTTCCAATATGGTTTTGAATTACCAAAACTGAAGAGTATATAATCTCTTGGGAGAAAGTGTTTACTGCACATACAGGAATGTTTTGTTGGTGAATCTTTCTCTTAAATAAAGCTCATTTATCCATTTGGCACATAATTTTCGATCGGAAACGCATAAAATGGATACTACAACCGTTCTGAAATTGATTTGTGCATCTACTGGAACATAAGACTTAAATACATGGTTTTATTTTTCTATTTGTGTTTAAACAAATTCACTTTCGTTTTCACTCTTGCCACTATTTATAATGGCTGCCAATATTTTTTTTGGCCTCACTACGGGAATTGTAGTCGGACATCTAGCGCTTCGCTTATATATATCATTGATCCGCACTGACTGAAAAAACATGGCGTACTACTTGACTGTAGACTAGCCTCTATTCTTACCTACTTTGGCGGCTAGGCGAAAATTGCATTCTGAACCGCGGCTATAAAAGTGAACGAAGAGAAGATGATGAAGGAGAAGGAAACTGCCGGTTTTAACATATATTTCTCGCCCTATGATGGGGAAATATATAATAAAATGCTGAATTAATTAATTCAGTAATAATTCAGTAATTTTATAAGTACCGTAAAAACTTTTAATAGTGCGACAAAAAAAATTCTTCTTTTCAAAACCGCACTAATAAATAGAGGAAATTCAGATCAAAACCGCATTAAATTAGAGGTAAAAAATTACATTTGACACTTTTCAATTTTTTGTTTGGATATTTTTTCTTCTTTTTTCTTTCCATTGACTTTGGCCCGATTCTCCTCAACTTTATTTATCTCTGTCAAAGTCTTTTCATCCATTTGACGAAGAAGATTTTCATTTGAGGACTTGAAGTGAAATTCAGCTGGCAATTTCAAACCGCCTTCCTTTAAGTCAGCGGAGTACCTTCTCGGTCCAATTACTTTGATGAATACCGTGCCTTCGTTTTTAAAAACTAAAAAGTTAATCTTGAAAGGAATTTAGGTACATACCCAACCGTTTGATGATCTTTTTGAATGACAATCGCGGTACTTATCTTCGTCTAGCTTTATAGTTTTTGAAAGCTGAAAGACAATATTGTTCAAAATGAACCAATATTTCTTAACTTCACTTTTTTGAAACCCGATCATTTTGACCATTCCCGCATTAAATTAGAGGTGAATCGAAAATTCCCTAAAACTCACCCGCACTAATAAATAGAGGGGAAAAATTATTCATTTTCCGAAAAAAAAAGACCATCCGCACTAATTAGAGTAGCAGTTTCTTAAATTTATTCATCTTGTTTGTTTACAACCAGCCATAAAAACAGTAATTCGTCGAGTGCCAAAGTTTTGTTTGTGTAAATCGAGTTGAGGCGATTTTTTTGCCGCTAAAAGTTCGCTTCGCACGAAACATTGGCTGTGTATAAATCCACCTTAAGAATGTCTTAAGAACATATTAGGATGATTTTGGCTAAAAAGTTGAGAATATTCAACATGAAACGAAAAAACACCATTGTTATAAAAAAAAGCGTGTATGGCTGAAGCTGTTAAAGATATTGTAAATATTTATTGTTTACACATAAACACATCTGGTGAATATGTTTAGTCTCATATTGCCATTTTCATTTCTGATGGAACCAAGCCAAGATAATCAGAGCCAAAGCTCATACCTTTAAATAACTTGCCAGCTACACGCTTTTTTTTTTATAAGAATGGTGTAAATCCATTTCATCATGGATATTCTTAACTTTTTGGTCGAAATCATCATATAATATTCTTAACATATTCTTAAGGTTAATTTTTAGATTTTACCAGTCATAGTCTCAAAATCATCGAAAAGTAATGTAAAAACAGAAGACTTTCTTATGTGTATGCATAAAAAACAAAAGCTAAATCAGCTAAATCAGTTCGAGAAGGTTTTAGATGCATTTGAAAATATATTCATAACAAAAAAAAAAAAAAAATTGAAAATTTTCATGATGGCAATATTCTTACGATATTCTTAATTTTTTGGCCATTTTCATCATGGACATTCTTATAAAGTGTATTCTTATAAAAAAAAAAGCGTGTATAACATGAAATAAAGAAAACGACGAAAGTTCAATGAGTTCTGATATGACAGTCAGACGGTTTACAGCCCTTCATGTCCATTTCAAATTTTAAACTCTAACCACTTTGGAAAGCAACATACTTTTTTTTAACTCGATTCACTCATGTCAAATCTTGATATAAATCTTATTTCAGAGAGTGAATATTTTAGTTGAATTTTGCGATCATAAGAGCGAGTAAACCTAATTTGGGTCCAAACTCTTGGGGGAACGGACCTCTGACGTCATCAAATCTTTTATCAACGATGTCTGGGTATCGGGAGGTTGTAGCGAAACATACATTTTTTTTATCAGTCTCTACAATTTCGTGATTTTATTTTTCGTCGACTTTGGAGTCACCATTTTCGAAATGAAAACCTGTAAAAGATTTTCACACGTGATACTAGTAATATATTCTGTTCAAAGGTTCCTCCAACGATGTAATTTCGCTGTGTCGCAGGCTGACTCAGTTGTCGGCGACATTAACGACAGATAAATAAATAAATAAGTCAGATTTTTTTATCAAAGTTTGCTTGTTTCATTGGCTATCTATTTATATATTTTCGGTTCCCTGTTCAAAAACATTACTTTTAATTAATCAGATTTCAGTTTTTTTTCAAAGCTCCTGTTTAATTATGAGACATCTTAGGTTTTTGGAACGTTCTCATCAGGAAGATGAAAATCCACTATTTTGTGGTTTTTAAGAAATGCACATTTACATGACATGAACCACAATAAAACGTTTCTGCGACAATTTTTTTTCAATTGCAATTAAAGTAATTAATCACCAGGAAACCTCTAATTGGTCTTTCAACTTTAACACGGGCATGCCTACAACAGAATGACAGTTTCCAAAGATCTCTGGAATACTACATTAGGAGAATTACAAAATATGAACTTTGAGCTTCGGCTCAATGGCTAATTTGATATTATTCTGCACGTGACATCTGCTTTACAGAAGAAAAAAACTGCGAAAGACAGTTGTCTATTCTTTTTAGTGATAAATTGCTTTATTAGTAAGGTATCCTCTTTCAGGTTCCATACAACCTTGCTTGTCATGAAAAACAGCTTTCATGTTATTTCCACATGGATATGTTTAATACCTGTTTCTAAAAACAACATCACCTGGTTTTAAATCGTGTTTTAGTTCCACTGTTTATTGTTTATCTTAGAAAGATGATCTATTTTCAGTAATCACGTTTGTCAATATGAAATAAGAGATACGACACTAATCTATTCATGCAATGTGTAAGTCTTCCCTGATCACAAAAAACAACAAGTTGATTTGACGTTCAACCTTGTGATAAAATTAGAAATCATTAGAAATTGAATGAACATCGACAGGAATTGGTTGGCTTTTGAGTAGAGGAAGTGCGTTCAGCAATTACAAAAATCAAAGAAGATATATTGAATATTTTTTGGTTGTTGTTGTTGTTGAAAAACGTTACAATAAATAATAACAAGGGTAAATACACTTGAAACGTGGCCATAAAAAATAACTCGATCAGGTTTTGAAAGTTGAAAACACTCGAACAGAAATCAATTACGATAACAAGAGTTGGCACTTATCCAGCGTATATCAACATACTTGTCCCATATCGAGACAAGCGAAGAAAATTGACTATCTTACAGACAAACTGATTCTCTAAATGAATCTAAATAAAATTGTTTGCAAAACACTGAAAATCACTAAACCAACAAACAGGCAAAAAGATTCTTGTTGTTCTGTAAAATTGGCAGAAGTTCAAATGATGAAAACTATAATTAAAGTCGCTCTTTTTAAAAAATCGTTTTTAAATTCATTTTCGGAAATACGGAGGTAATTTGAGATAGGAGTTGGAAGCAATTTTAATTTTCGTTCAAACACACATCATGAAAAAATATTCCAGAAAAGTGACCCTTTTAACAATATATGTATAATTTTTTAATAAAATATCAAAATAAAGTCTTGAAATTAAAATTGATGTCCTATACACTTAAAAATAATTTTCTATATAAACATTTGCATATTCGCATTCTTTGTCATAAAAAAGAAAAAAAAAGAGATGTCATGAATAGGACAAGTAGAAACAAAGTAATTTTTAACAAGCTCTCAGAGAATTTAGAAACAGAACAACATTCATTATTATTATTAGATATTTAACTACTGTCTTCCATTTCGAAACTTGAAAATGGACTTTCACCAATGACTGGATTTCTTCGTTTACGTATATGTGCAGGTATGGGTGAGACACCACCTGAAACTTTTCTATAAGAAGCAGGTCTCCTGCAAGGTCCAACACCATTGAGTAGATCAGAGTCACTTGAATCAAGCTCATGGTTAGCTAAATTCATACTTTGTAAAGTCATCATAAGTTCATTTTGACTAGACATGGGACTTGACCTCCACTCTCCACTAGATGAATAACAGGAGGTGCCACCGTTTTCTCGGAACTGTGAATGATTATGCTGTTGCTCTTTTAGTTCAATTGGAGTGGGACTGCGCTGTAATAGTTGTTGTAGTTCCTTAAATTCTTTTAAATATTGATTTTCAGTTTTATGTAACAAATGTTTGAATGGAGCATTAACTCCATCAGAAGCTCTTCGACCTTCATTAAAACCGTTATCTACTTTATGTCCGAATGATGGCATTGGAATGACAAGTTCATTAGGTTGCAATGTCATCATAGATGCAGAATGATGTTCTAAAACTGGTGCAGTTGGTTCTACAATTTGAATTTTAACTCTATTTGCAAATTCATTATTTGATTCAGGAGGTCGATCCGATGCATCCAACCTTAGAAGTGGATGGTTTGCGGGTACAAATAAAGTCTCTGTTGCACTTGGTGCAGGTCCATGTACGGTATGTCTACGTGAGTTCATGTGCATCATGGCATCCACTGCAGATCGTCTACCACCACGCCTTTGCTTGCGAGGTGGATTACTTTCTTGATTGTTTTCGCTTCCTTCTTCACTAACAGTGTCTATATTCGAGTTTGATGGGGTCATTATGTGAGTCACCCTGGATGAATAAGGTGCATGTGTAATTGGAGGTATAAATTCAGTTATACATCCAGGAACAGTACTACTAGAAACTTCTTGTGGTACTTTGACTTCACCTAAATGTAGTTCATTTAAAGCATATTGCAAAACAGTTTGTGCAGAATTTCGTGGAAAAGATGGTGGAAGTCTGTGATTTTGATGTCCCAATAAACCAGTTACAGTATTATTTCTAATTATAGCTTGATCAGCAATACAACTTGTTCTTCGTATTCGAGTACTGACATGTGTCTGATCAGGATAACTAGTGCGGTGTTGTCGTAACCTCTCACTCAATAAATAATAAATGGCACTGTGATGGTCATATGCATTCTGTTCAACTGACTAAAAAATAAATAAAAGTATCCTCAAAAATCATGTTCTGAAGAAAGTTCCATGCAAATCATAAAATTTGTATTACCTTCTTTGTTTTGCTGATGTCAATGCTTAGACTTTGCATCAACTGCAATACTTGAGGATTCAACTCTCCATTGAAGCCAGTTGAAAAAGAAGCTTCTATATTTGCATTATTAATTTGTCTTCGGTCAAGAGGTTCTTTTTGCATCCATGGGTGACCTTTTATTTGATTAATTGTGTAACGTTGTGACGGGTTTTTTACTAAAATCTTTCGAATTAAATCTTCCAACTCTAAAATAATATATGTTTTTTGGATTCATTCCGATGTTCAGAAATAGAATAGATAAATGTTATCTTGGAATTTAAAATTTACCTGAAGACATGTAGTAAGGCACCCTGAACCTTCCCTCTAGAACACGGTCACGGACTTCATGAACAGTTTCCCCATCAAATGGTAGGGCAGCTGAGACAAGGACATACAGAACAACACCTAAGCTCCAAACATCAATTGCTGGACCTTCATACTCTTTTCCTTCAAAAATCTCTGGTGCTGCATAAGGTGGGCTTCCACACCATGTTTTAAGAAGGTCATCATCTTTAGTGTAGTTACTAAATCCGAAGTCTGCTATTTTTACATTGAGGTTGTCATCCAGAAGTAGATTTTCAGTCTATAAAAAGTAGACAAAGATAAGACTAATTGCAGTACTTTAAACTTGAAATTGTCTCAAATGCTGTATTTATAGGTGTTATCAGATTTGTTTTAAAAGTGTTAAAATTCACTCACTTTTAAATCTCGATGAACAACTCTTCTGTTATGACAATACTCTACTGCTGAAATAATCTGCCAAAAAAATCGACGGGCCTCAGGTTCATTCAGCTTGCCACATTTATCAATATGGGCTATAAAAAATTATATACATAAAATATAACATTTTCGAAAATATGAATCATATATGGCGTTTTTGGATTTCAACTGAAATTAACTTACCAAACATTTCACCTTTGGTAGCATATTCAGTTACAATATACAACATATTCCTAGTTTCCATAACCTACAAAGATACATACAGTTATAAAAAATCAACCTTGTTTATGTTCTACCATGTGAAAACTTTGGACTAAGAAGCTTACTTGGTAAAGTTTGAGTACATTAGGGTGTCGCAACAGCTTCATAATTTGAACTTCTCTGTATACCTTGTTCAAATTTGCTTCATCTAATCGACTTTTATCAATTATTTTTACAGCCACCTGAGGAAAACAGCAGAAATTTCATAACCAAACAGAAATTCACATATCATCCATATAATTTCATGATAACAATCCTTAAACTTGTTATCATACTCGTGATTTACAAATACAAATTAACGTACCCGGGACTTCGTAATGCGATGTCTAGCCATTTTTACAACAGCGAAATTTCCCTTTCCAATCGTCTCTTCAATATCGTAAAACCCCACTCTCACAGGTTGCTTTTTAAAGTCATCAATGTATCGATCCATTCTCCTATTCTTCTCATTTATAGCTATAAAAGTAACAGTTCTTAAAGTATAATTTCAATTCAAAGTTTAACTTTACTCTTGGAAGCACAAGTTCAATAACATAACCATGTTTCTTACACAGAAAATGTGACGCGCATAGAGGCATGGGAATAGTTTTGTCGGGAAAACTTTTCAAGCGAACTGTGATTGGTCAATTTTAAATGCGTGACGTAAATGAACTGCTATTTGATTGGATAAGCTTGATGTGATTGCTAACTGTGGGCAGACGATCAGCGATTTCGAGACTGTTTGACGTCATTCAACAAATTTTTATAATTCATCATTGTATCAGTCAAGATAAAACAGAACCTCATAACAATAACATCAATAGGACAGTTGTTTTTAATTAATTTTATATTTACACGTTGACGTCATAGATTCGGTTTTATTTTTGATAAACTTTGTTGATACGAATAATTACTAGTGGAACATCATAGATACGGACGCATAGAAACCAAACATTTTTAGTTTTTTTCTGTGTTTTATTTTTTATTTCAAATAACCTCGGCAATTTTGACAGAGAGAACAATTTGTCAAACAATCTTTTGTTTTAAAAAATAACACCCACTCGAAGCTAAAGAAAGTAAACAGACACAACACATTGTGTAAATTATTACTAGGTCACTTTGGCTTCTCTTCATATCGTCTCTCTTATTCACATGACAATGTTGATAACTTATTACGCACAAAATTGTGGACAATGCTAGCACCTTGGTATGGCGTAAACGGGATTCTAATATGAAAATTCGTGTTTACGTTTCGCTTCTGTACTTTCTGTTTTTCGTATTTCCAAGATGGCTTATTATTATTTGTACATTTTTTGCATATAAACCACAAACACTATTTTAGCTTAGCAGATGTAACTACCAGTGTACTATTTGATGAATCATGTTTGTACGGACTTGATGTTCGGACTATGAACAACGTTGGGTGTCTCTGTGGATGTTTCCTATCTGCATTGCTCGCTGCGCGGTACAACAATAAGTTTGCTAACCTAACACTGAATTATTTTTTAAAAAAAACACACTTACTTACATTCTAAAATTATTCGTCAATGTTAAGTGAACTTTAATTTTTTCAATAACAGAACACAGAAATGAAGATCTAGAATTTTTCGAGTAAATGCTTACTTACCAGAACTGTAATCGATTTCCATTATTTGCTGCTGTTGATATAAACAGTTTTGCATCTGATGTGCCCCATGGGTGTATGGCCAGCTGTTAGATGTAATATGCATTTTATTATAACAGAAAAAAATGAACTTTAAAATGGTGCTTCTGTCATCGATCGAGAATTTAACTTCCCCCTACATAGAACTCTGTGAACTGTTCAAAGATCTTGTTCAAATACTAACAAACATGTTCTGAATAAGCCACTATTCTTAACGCACAAATCTATTATTGATAACCCCTATTCACAAAAATACGTTCGTATAACATTTTTATTACGTCAATCAACGAGTTTTACGTAGTTCATAATATGGCAGATTATTTTTCGCAGTTATTTGTACTATGTGATTTTTTCGATTTGCGAAATTTTTGAGCCAGGTTATTTTAAGCGGAAATCCTATCGGACCTGTCAACAAAAAACATCTGCAAAATAAACCCAACATGTAACGGTACACGAATTTTAATACTATGGGCACGTGTAAATGGTACCATAAAGAAATTCAAAGGCCCTTTGTACATTACGCGTAGGAGGTAGTTGTTGCGAAATGGTTTGTCGTAAAACGAAGATACTTCGTAAAAATTAAATATTTGAATGTTTCGTAATAACAATGACTAACACAAAAATGAATTTTTGATAGATATTTCATTGTTGCTATGACAAGTTTTGATCATATCACAACACTAACACTAACCTGTATTGAAGAATTGTGTCATTACGCGTCACACACACACCTAAGTCACAAGAGACTGACGCAAACGTTGATTGTTTTAAAAATCATGAGTAAAATCTTTCCGGTATTTTTTCTTTTTAAATTTTCGTTCTGACATTAATTTTCGTTCATTTGCATTAGATTGTGTTAGATTCTCCAGGAAAATGCAGGTGTCAAAACAAGCAGATGTTTACTCTCGATCGAGGAAATGCATACTTGCAGGATTTTATTCGGAGCTTGTTTCTTGCTTTCAGTTCTCGATTGATAACTGTTCGTTGCTGAAACATTTAGAATTTCTGTCTGGGTTAACAAGAACATTCTTATTGACTCTCCTAACCCAGTTTATTCTCACTTTCCCAAAAATCCGATAAGGAATGCATTACCATGACAACCTTTAAAAAGACACAAAATAGATTGACAGTAAGATAACAATCTAATCTCCAGTCTACTTTTAATAAGCGTATCAAATGACACCATGTTTTCAGGGATTTAGATTAAAACTTTAACCCTTTTTATGGATTTAATTATAGATTTAAAAAATAAGCTTTTCATATTATTCCGTTACAACGAATGTTTCATCTAGAGGACTAGGTTCGAAAAACTAAATTGTTGAAATAAAAGAATGCGGAAGGTAAATATTACGTCAGCCGAATAATAAACTGTAAGAAGAGTCTGGCAAAATTATTCTAATGACACATTACTGACTGCATACATTGCTCATCTTTCTCACGTGGAAATAGTGACGACGACACGTTTTCAGATGATGAAGTGGAAGAAGCAATCGGTTACACAAGAAAATGAGACAAAATAAATATTTATTGAGGATATCACTTTTGCTTTGCTGCGCCATTATTCTTTTTTGTCAGATAATTGTTCGAACTGTCAGCGCGTTCTGAAATATTGATTTTCTTATGGAATGGTTTCGAATGTTTTGTTTACTTTGCAGAACCATGCAGATGCATATGTTGAATTATTCTCTGCTGAAAATATTTTTCGGAGGTTTTCCTTAAATTAACTGAAGTCTCTGAACCCTACAATCATACCACGCGACGCAATATTTTCTACAAAGATTTCTACAAAGATATAAGTGGATGACGTCATTAAGTCATTAGGTCGAATGTCTCGCTCTTTCATAAGTTTTTGACTAAAACAATTGATTGGTTAAAAGTCGGTGAATAGCGGTGAATGGCGTAAAAAAAATGTTTTTCACCCAATACTGTGAACGATTGAATTTTGATCATTTTTCATACAGGCGATGTGAAGCCAGAAAATGATTTTCGTCTATATGAAACCAATCTTGCAGACCATTTGAAATTAAGGTACTGTATTTTTTCAAATAGAAGCCGGGTTTTTTCATACATATATACAAAAATGGCGGCTTCTATTTTTCGAGGGCGGCGCTTTTATTCGCTTCACATTTGTAAGACCACCACAGTGTCTTAAAGTTTCAGCTCTAGTTATAGTTTTAACTGTTGTCATTGACAACGAGAGTGTTGCCATAACAACAAGCGGTTTCTATTTGCTTCTTTTTTCTTCAAAAAATGTATTTAAGGGCGGCTTCTGTTATGGGGAGGTTACAATTCGAGAAAATACGCCATATGAGATTTTAACAACTCCCTTAAACGCCCTCTTCTAGCGCCTTTAGTGCGATGGTTGAATATGAGGGTGCAAAGCGATGAGAAGATGAATTTAGAGTTCTCGAACATATAAAACTGTTTAAAATTAAACTAATAAACAGAAACAAGTTAATGAGTTCAGATGAGGGCGGAGAAGACGTTGATCCCTCTTCTGAATCTTTGTCATAGTTTTTCCGACGTTGAAGTTATCTGTCAACCGACACAATTTATAGCGATGAATGATTTATAGGTTCCTCACCTGAGAATATTTTCTTTATAAACCTTACATTCTAGTATAAACCTTACATTCCAGTATAAACCTTACATTCCAGTATAAACCTTACATTCCAGTATAAACCTTACATTCTAGTATAAATCTTACATTCTAGTTCAATTTAGTTTAATTTGATTTAGTTCAAACATGTTTATTGTTACTAGTTTTAATTTTGAGAGGATATCAAATCTGTGTGTGACGATTAGTCATGGTTTTTTTGAATCTTTGTTATTGATATCAGAATGATAGCGGTGACAATCCCAAGTGGCTGTTCCTATGGAAACATTTGCCCCGGTAACCAGGGAAACACACTCTCTGCTCTCTTAAGAATTGTTCTAAAAATCATATTGCGGGTCATATGCATCATCTCCGTGAACGGGGTCAATTATAATGTCTTGTCAGCAAAACTCTGTTGTTATTCTTTTCTTCTTATACATAATGCGCGTGCATTTCATTTTACCGGCTACCGAGATATTGTTTTTCAAACGAACAATCCCTTTTAATTTTAAGTTATTAAGAAAAACTTAGAAATCTTATTATAGTCGACTCTCGATATCTCGAACCTCCATATTTCGAACCTCGATATCTCGAACAATATTCACGATACCCTGACTGATTTTCTCTCATTATCTCGAACTTTCCCCATAAACTTTCAGAAATTCCGGGCGTGATTTTCGCATTTTTTAATGTTTTGGTAAAATCCCATTTTTCTAAATTCGAATTTTCGAAAGGTATATGAATCTAGTTTTTTTGAAAGATTAAATTGTTTAGTTCTTCTCAAGGTGAAAACATGAAGTTCGTTAAGCAAAGATTTACAAACAAATCTGTTGTAGAAAAGCATTGAAGGACTTGCAGAAAAGGATGTCTAAAAAAAAGTTAGCCCAAAAGTATGGTGTCCCAAAGAACACAATATTGACCTGGGTTAAGAATAAAAACAAATTACTGACCACGCTGGAAAAAGATGGCACAAAATCTAAGAGAAAAAAACTTCCTACTCCCTTCTCGATATCTCGAACTTTTCTCCATGTCCCCTGATAGTTCGAGATATCGAGAGTCGACTGTATCACTTTTTGCTTCACGAATTCGTGACCTGATGTTGGAGCCCAATAATTTCGCGCACTATTCTTGCTGTCCCAATCATCGGAAACTTTCGTCAAAGTCTGTAAACAAAAGTTGAGTAGTTTACACGATCATCATTCTGTAAATGTTTGTGTAAAGTGTTCGCGTAAATGTTCGTGTAAATGTTCGTGTAAATGATCGAAGAGAAAACGAAGCAAAAGTGTCCCTCTCCAGTTTTGACAGTCAACTTATCGATTCTGTCACTGAAGCCACTTCCTTCCTTCCAGCTTTCTCACTTTGTGGTTTCAAAATTTTGTTTTTGTTTTGTCTGTTACTTTATTTCTCAGCAAAAAATAAATCTGAGTAAAGCACTTGAAACTTATGGCCTACAACCTTAACTCATTAACTGGGATTTACAAATGGATGAAAAGTTCCTTAACGAACGTCCCATTAAACGCACTTTTTAGGGGTACAAAAATTTCAAGGGCTTTGACTTATGGGACGTCTTATATCTTATGCTAAAATGCTGAATAACAATTGACAAAACATTGCTGATATGTGAGGAATGTCAGGCAAGAGACAAGAGGTTTTGTGGTCGGAACCTCATCTTGTGCTTCCAACACAACCAGTGATCCACGTGGCGAACATGATCCCCGCCTTGCAGTCAATCACGTGTCAATCACGTGTCTTTTCGTTAACAGAAACCATAAAAACTGATCAGCAGTGACACAAAGCGAATTGAGAGATAATATGTTTCGATGATCTATTGCTGGAATAATCACGTGAACTGACACGACTAATTAAGGGCACAACCACCGGATGTCCTAATGACCTGAAACCGTTTCAATTTTTTCAACAGAGTGTCACCTGAAACTTGTTGTTTTCAACAAAACGTCACGTGTGACCTAAAATATCTCGGATCTTTTTGAAGATCAAATGTTATCTCCACATATAAACAATTACTCACATTACACACTTATTTATATAGTCAGACCAAACACTCTTCGCGTCTTATCAAGAATTATTAAAAGGCTGGGACATTTTAGAACAATGTCTAAAAATATATTTAAAGTTAAAAATGAAAAAATAAAAATGTCGAGTTGGAGGCAGATTTTTTTTTAAAGGGAAACCTGTTACCTGTTTTCTTCCGCTATATCTAACTGTATCTAAACTCGATCAGTATCATATTGTTAATTTCGCTAGTATAGCGAAGTATTGGTATTGTCGTTCTATGTATCTCCGTAACATTTTGGACGATCTCACTACAGTAAATAATTGCATATAAAAGCCATGTCCGCAGACACCTTAGCAATAAAATCTTTTGTTGACTTTCAGGCTGACTAACGGGCTAAATTTGGACCAAATTATGAAAGTTCTCTAATTTTCATAAAATTTGCACAAAGCACAATTAAAAGGTGCTGATTTCGAATTTGATAGTCATTTTGTCATTGGGCAACTTGGCAATGCTGTATTTTGAGAATGTTTTATAATTGTTGAGAGTAGATTTGTGTAATTGTGACACCATCCTGAAGACTTCAAGCCAAATTTGAGACGAATAAGTTTTGATCTATTTGTTTTGTATAATTGCGAGTTGAAATTCTGCTACCGTTATCAACTATCTCACAGTTCTATGAACAGTATATATTTGTTAGAATTGTGAGAATGCAATATAACGAAATTTTCGACTTCCAAGTCGTCTTGTTTTTCTTGTAAACAAACGATCAGAATGACTGACTTTCAAAACATCAGGTACTGAAATGACCAAGGAACTCTTCTTATAACAAAACAAGCAAGTTTTATCTGGTAAAAAATTTAAACCATGAAAATACGGAGAATGATAAAAAAATTATTTTAAAAGTCAATCCATGCTAACAAAATACATGTCATGCGCCTGTTTCAAGCTAACAAAACATAAGTAGTTCCATCCTTGATGCACGAACATATCGTTTCGTAAGTTTCTTCTTTTATACTTACGCCTCCCAGCTTCAACGTTCAAACACAGTCGAATATAATCTTGAGCAATTGTATCGTTTTGTTTAATCGATCGTTCATGACGTCATCGTCATCTTCACTGTCATCTTTGCTGCTGCAGTACATCAAATGCACTCTACAAATCAATTCCAGCGATTATAACACCGATGAATGCTGTATGCGTGTGTGTGTGTGTGTGTGTCTGCGTCATACATACAATATGCAACTCATACACGTGGCTGTTCGCGTTATACGGTGCTCGGCTCTGCGACAAATATATCCCCAATGTGAAAACTTAAAGGAAGTTCCTCATAAAGGTTACTTATGTCAGAGTTTATACTTCGAGAACTAGAAATTGATGCTGAAGAAGATGGTCGTTCATGAGTTACAGCGTCTGATTCTATTGCATCATCATCAAACTTTAAATTTACCTCGATAGATTCCATTTGCGCTGGAGAATAACCATTATTGATGTAACCGTTTGCAGGGATATCATCGTGTGGCATTCCTGGTGGATGAACCAAATCTCTGTTTACAGGAATAATCACAGGATGGTCACCAGATTTGCTAAAAACACAAATATTTCATCATTACTTTAAAAAGGATCATCTTCGAAAAATACAAAAGATATGTTTGCATTGTTATCAAAACCAAGCTTTAGAGTGACGTCATAAAACCTTTGTAAACCATTTCTCTATGCTGATTGATTCAAACAGGCTCTCACTAACATCGACCACACTACAAAGTCGCAAAAAATATCAGGAAAAATTTTTTACCAATTCAAACGAGCTAACCACAACGCTGACAATACAATTCCACCAAGAACCAATGGAAGCAAAACATACAGGGCTATGTACCAATTGTCATCATCTCCTTCCATAATGGGAATAGGTTTTGCTAAAATAATGAATGATATCCCGTAAAAGCAGTTCTTGAACGAAATCTATAAAGTGAAAGTTAAAGCTTTACATTGACAATCACCCACACAAGCTTCCCATTGTATTAAATCTTCCACACAAGGAGGTGTATTGCAAACTCTAGTCCTAAATCGTTGACCTGATCCACACGTGTTGTTACAGCCACTATACATTGTCCATTGGCCAAGTAAATAACCTGAAAGAAAAACCACTAATTCATGAAAGTCAACCCTTTAGACTTAATTAAGGAAGGTCAGGTATTCTATTTACCAAATAAAGCTACTGGTGCAGTACTAGATGTTTTTCCAGCTGCATTTTTCACATGACATTCGTACACTCCATCGTTTTGTGTTTCACCAGGAATTCTGTAAGTACTTGAGTTGGATACTATCACATCGCTACCAAGCCTGGTCCAATATATCTCTGGAGCAGGAAAACCAGTACCATCACAAGTACATACACTCACAAGATCACCATTTGAAAGTGTTTCTTTGACACACTGTGCAGCTGATGTTACTGATGGAGGTACTAAATATTACAACCAAATTATAAGCAGGATTCTTTTTTTCTTTTCGGCTAAAACAGTACCTTGTATGAAGAAGTTTACCTCTAATAACTACATGATACCCAACAGTGCCATCACCACCTAATGGATTTGTTGGAGTACAAAGATAGTCACCAGCATCCGATAACTAACAGGAAGAAGAAAAAGTAAACAGGAATCCCTTCTAACCTTCTCTAAGGAGCCAAAGATTACAAAGTATAAGGACACTGGGTACTTACAATCAAGAAATTCTTACCTCGGCAGTAGCTTGATAATTACCAGTTTGATGACTGATAACATTACCATCCTTCTGCCATCTATATGTTGCTGGAGGGTTTGCATCATTACTACATGGTAAACTGATCAATTCACCTTCGTTGTACGTAATCGTTTGATTGCTACTACTCAATTTTGGTGGATCTGAAAAGCGAAATTTTCTTATTCAATCACAAAACATAATCTAGTGTTGAATGAAAGTTCACAAACATTCTCCAATAGGCTTTTCCAACCCACCTTCTGTAGGTCTGTAAGTCTATAAAGTATTTGTTTGCAACCAAAACGAATAGGAATCATACAATTCAGTTAGATAAACTTACAATGTACATTTAAGTAGGTCTCTTGATTAGTCGCGCCAAGATTGTTTCTTGCTTCACATTTATAATAATCAGATTTCTCAGGTTGAATAGTTGAAAATGATAAGACAGATTTGATCTTCGTATCAAATTTTGTCGCTATTAAAGTTGATTGTGTGATGGCTATGTCTCCACCAGAGGATACTTTTACACCATTTCTGTACCACTCAACAACTGATGGAGGATGACTCTCTACCTCGCATGTTAATTTAGGTGAAGTGTCTTTCACCACAACTGATTGACTTAATAAATTTGTCGAGATCTCTGGTTTATCTGGAAATACATAAACTCAGAATAAACATCACGACAATTTTTCAAAATATTCAAAATGAACACAAAACAAACTTACAATTCACAATAACACAAGCTTTGTCGGTAACACTTCCATGTTCATTCGTTGCAGTAACATTGTAAATTCCAGCCTTTTCCCTGGTCACCAAATTTCCTGATAAGCTAAGTTCAGTTGATTGATATATATCGAACGAAGTTTGTTGGGTTACAGTTGAATGAAGAGAAAAGCTGTTAACAACAAGACTATCATTGTGAGACCATGTATAATTTACTTGTGGATATGCTTTGGTTTCGTAGATTAATTTTAGTGGACTACCTTCATTCACAGTGATGTCTAACACTTCCTGAATCTCTACTGGTGGATCTAATATAGATAACACAATGGTAAATTACTTGCATTTTTCAATATTTCCATTTTTTAATTTTGATTTACTTACAATGAATAATAAGATTTGCATCCTCATCAACGGTATCTACTGCATTGGTAGCACAACAGGTGTACACTCCAGCATCTTCAATTTTCTGTACACTCCTTACTGTGAGGACTGATGTGACTTCAGTGTGGTACATTAACGATACTGAAGTTGTTGCAATGCTCACATCACTACCATCAACTTGTTCTGTACCATCTTTCAACCATTTTATTGTTGGTGCCGGTTGTCCGCTTACTTCACATGTAAAGTTCACAGTCTCATCTTGGACAGCAATCTTATCAATTATTGGCTGGTGGATTGGTGAATCTAAGACAATTGAACAATGAAACTAGAATAAAAGCAATGTATATATTATAAGTATATAGGACAATTTAAGTGATTCTTACAGTTTACAATGATAGTCCACTGGTTCGTCATGCAACCAATGATATTACAAGTTTTAATCTGATATAAACCAGAATTATTTTTATCAACAGCTTCATCGACAATAAAAGCACTTTGAACAGTTTCCATAGGCGATGTTCGGTTCACATAATCTGTTAATACATGATCCGGAAATGTAATAGAAATCCCGTTAAAAAGGAAAGTGAAATTCGATTTTGGATTGGAGGTAGATTCAACAGAAAGATGTAAAGTTGTTCCTTCATTTAATGTCGTGGTATTGTTTCTGTCAGGTGAGGCTTTATCTATAAAGAAATATTTATGTAATTCAAATTTTTTATTTTTAAGCAACGCTAGCAAATTTCTTCAAAAAGTTAAGCAAAAGTACTGCTAGAATCCCAGATAAATTAGCAACAAGAAATTTTGAAATAATGCACCATCAGCAATTGAAAAATTCTAAATGATAATGCAGTTATTGAGTGCTTAATAATTCAGTAAAACAATCAAAAACAAGTAGTGCAAATTGCAAATTCTAGTGCTGATATGAATGGGCATACGAAAAACGCAGAATGAAAGCAAAGATTCGTGAGGAAATATGAAAAACTCTAATATAAGAACATACAACTCGTGTAAAAACAAAGTGAGTCCACAAAACTCAAGACTGTCAAAAACAAAAACTGCGCCTAAGAAAAAACGTGATTATATAAAAGGAATACAAAATACACTCACAGTAAATAAAAACTGTTGAATTTTTACTGACAGTATCGATAGTATTATCAGCTAAACATTTGTAATTGCCATAGTCAGATAAAGATGCACCAGTTATGGTCAAATTATGCTCCACAATACTGTATTGACCAGTTTGTTCCAACACATTTCTAGTAGTTACAAACCGTCCATCATCAACAACAGTAGATGGAAACGTCCACCAAACATATGACTCTGGGAAAGATTTTACTCTGCAGCTCAATGTTACATTTTCATTTTTATTCACATAGTAGTTTGGTGGTGGAAAACCAGGAACAAATGTAGGATCATCTGAAAAGTAATATTTTAATATTATTTAGTTGGAAATAATTGAAAGTTGAACATTCAATTAGCAAAGGTGGTACTTGCATGCTATAGTTAATAATGTCGACTTTTCATCTTCTGCTTGAAGATTCCCATCAATTGTGTTAATAGCTTTGCATGTCCATTTTCCATAATCAGAAACTTGAACAAGCTTTATGGTCAAAACACTTTTAATTGAAGTATCATTTTTCTGTTCAACAGTTGTGTAGTCACCAGTTGTAAGTGATATAGGCGTGTCATCATACAACCATATGATAGATGGTTGTGGATTACCTGTGGCTAAACATCTCATATTTAAGTTTGATTCGAACTCACTAGCATTGACTTTCTCTGGCTCAAATTCCACTATTTTAGGTGGATCTAAATTAAATCCAACCATACTTAATACATTTGCAAAGCTTCACTTTTACATTTTCTGACATTTATGTTCAATCAAATGCTTAATTAGATATGTAATACAAACTTATTACTTACAATAAATCTTCACGTTTGTTGATGCATTAACCATTCCCATACTATTCTTTGCTGCACATGTGTACCTTCCCTCTGATGTAAGAACCACTGAAGATACTTTCAATGTGCTACTCATTTGACTTAACTCGCTGTTTGGAGATCCTTTAATTGTGTGAGTACCATCATCATGAAAAATTGCAACATCGTTTTTATACCAACTGATAGTTGCAATTTCATTTGCTTCTGCTACACACACCATCGTCAAACTCGATCCTACATTCACATTCTTGATGTCATCCAATTCACTAATAAGTATCGGTGCAACTGTAAAAAAAGTGTTATAAAATTTTATTTACTTGTAATGAATAGAATAATAAATATTTGAAATGAAATACAATTTAAACTCTGAGGAAGTGAATAAATGACGATATGAAACATACAGAAAACATCCACAGTTGTGTTAACTGAATCTTCTGCAATGGAATTGCTAGCAACACACTTCAGAATGCCTCTATCATCAGCATCAACATTTTTGATGGTTAAAGTACTATTCACTACAACATAATCCTCTCCTTCATCAATGATAACTGTTGTTATGATGTCCGTTAACAGTCGCTGACTTACAAACCATTGAAAGCTGATTGGTTTAGGATAACCTTTCGCAATGCATACTCTGCTGATTGTGGTGCCTTCTGTTAAATTTTCCAGTGGTTGTACAAATGTATGACTTGTTATGTTGATGATAATATCTAAAGAAATATCGTGTTTGTAACATGAAAACCTTCTTGATATGAAGATCACAGATGGAGATTCTCAACATACCATGAGTTTGTAAGGTTAAATTATGGACAGCAAAACCAAAAGTATTATTTGCATAACATTGATACACTCCATCATCCTCTATCGAAAGAACATTAGATGTAGCATTGCTTTCAACCACAATAACTGATGAATTTTGAAACACAATTTGTGAATTAATGTTTATGTCATTTTCACTTCCACCTGAAAGTTTTGACCAGTATATAACAGGTTCCGGGTAGCCATAGAATCTACAAGTCATCACTGCATCTTTAGTACGAGCAGCATAAACTGGACTGTTATGAAACAGTAATACAGGAGCAACTACAAGAACAACACACAAAGTTTTACGGAGGGAAACTTTCGCAGAATATTGAGGTATGCATAGTAGTGGAAATTTCAAAAGACGTGATAACTGAAATTTTGATTCAAATGAACAATTGGGAAAGAAATCTCTGAGCTAGCATTCAAACTCTACAAAGTTGAACATATTTATTTGGTTCATATACCGCGTGAGTCAAAAAAAGTACCGGTGTTTCACAAAAGTGTCTTTAAATTGAAAAATTATGAACGATTATTTCTGATTAGAGCATAGAAATACGAATTTCGTATTTCTATGATTAGAGGAATCCGTTATGTATGTTTTGGTGTATCATGCTTCTAAATTGGTGAAGTAGAAATAAAGTTGTAGGCAACAGCTATTCCATTGTATAATCACCTCTATAGCATATTAACCCTTGCAAAATGGAGAATAAGAATAAGAAAAATAAGTTTTAGCACATTTAAGTGTGTATGTGTATATTCCCATATGGTTTGCAATGATAACATAAACTTTTACAAAGACTACTTCCAGATTTTTGTCTACAACTTTTTTTAAACCAATTTTTTTTATTTATTTGTTTGTTTGGTTCAACTGAAACTTGAAGTTTTTTGATATCCTACTAGTTAATCATAAAACTTTATCGACCTGAAGAACTTACAAGTAACATTGAGGACAAGTGAAGCATTAGAATCCATCCCCATATGATTTATAGGTACACAGAAATATTCTCCATCATGGTTGCTCATTACAGGACTGATAAAATAGCTACCATTTGTTTTGTTAGAAACCAAATTTCCTTCATGATATACTTGATAATAGATAGGAAGAAGATTAGCTGTTGTTTGACATGTTAAGTGAACAGATTGGCCACCCAAAGCAGGATTTGTGGTTGATTGCAACGTAGTATTTATTGGAGCATCTATAGATCATAAAAACGATTTGTGAGTTCATATTAACACATAGTTCAAATATAACTCTTACTCTCTAGGACTCTGAACATAGTCCAGTCATTCAACAAAAACACAAAGACTGATCTATCTCAACTTACAAAAATTAGGTGCTTCTATAGGCACAATTGAATTAACTAATTTTGAATTGGCTTTGCAGGAATAATTTCTTTTTTCATTAACATGATTATCAGTTATAACTAATGTGCTGCGAACAGTCGCCAGTCTTCCAGTCATAGAAACTGTTTCTTCTGTGATTGAATATCTAGATCCATTCGCTAGAAGATAACTGATATTATGACTTTCATGCCATGTGATGGATGGTGGTGGATTTCCCACAGACGTACACGTCAATGAATATGTGACTCTTCCACTTTCAACGACACCAGGATATTGGACTTCCACCACTGTGTCTTGAGGATTGGCTAATAGAAAAAATGAGTTATAAATTAAAAAAGTGAACCGGTAATCACAAGAAAATGTGAAAAGTTACTCACTGAGAACTTGGAGGTAAACGGAATCTATTAGAATTTTTGTGGTTCCTTTGAAGTTGATCCTAATTCCATACCAACCCTCATCATCAAGAGTCACTCTAATGATCCTTAAGCCAGACAAGCCAGAGCGGACGTAACGTTGGTCTAGGCAAAAAAACATTTTAAATGCGATATATGCCTACAATAAAAGTTTTAAATAAAAAGTAATCAAAATACCAGACATGGTCACATCTTCATTATTTAATTTTCCAATTGTATAATTCCATTTATGCCCATCGTCTAAGTACCGCTCCCATTTGATTGAATCCAATGGTTGTGTGTGCATATACTGCCAATCAAATGTTGCATTTGCTCCAACAGCGACACACAAAGGATCAACAGGTAAATTGGTGAAATTTCCATTTACTGAAAGAAGGATGATATTTTTAAGAATATATTTTTGACCAACTTATACAGTTAAATATTTTAATAAAAACTTTTATTAAAAAATTTTATTAAAAAATAGCTGCTGTAACCTTTGCTACAATGGAATAATAACAAATGCATAGTAATTTAACTTAAACATACATATGCGAGTTTCAATAGAAGCTTCTCCTTTTCCAACATCATTTTCTGCTTCACAACGGTAAGTATCACCATTATCTTCTTCAGTTACATCACGGATTGATATCCAATTTTGGGTAACATGTTCTGATATGACAGTGGTGTTAACATCAACTATGTTGGTAACATCCTGCTCATTCTTAAACCAAGTAATGGTTTTGACCGATGAAACACTGTCGATAGTGCAAAGTAAGGTTACTGGCACTGTAAGAGTTGGTACAAACACTTTTGAACCATCGGAGATATAGTTTTTTAACCCTACAGCAGTGATAGTAACAAGTGGTAAATCTAGTAGTAAAATATAAGGCTGGTTCAATGGTTGGAATTATACATGAACTAACAAAGCCAACTTATACAAAGTTAGCATAAAAAATATATCCAAGCTTACAAGACAAGATAATGGTTGTTGTATTTGAAGCAGTCATACCCAGACCATTATCAGCTGAACATTTCAACACTCCTGCATGTTTTGATGTAAATGTCGTGTTGATTTCACTTGTGACAGTCCACAGACCTGACGAATTCCTTTCCTTCACAGAAATCTCATTGTCCTTCAATGTTAATGGAATACCATTGCTAAGCCATTGAATTGTTGGCTTTGGATATCCGGTTGCTGTACAATTGAAATATAACACCTCATTACCTGTCAATTCAACAACTGGTGGAAAATTTGTTTCTTTTATCTTCACTGCATCTAAAATGACAATTCTGAATCAAATCTAATGTACGAAAAATTCTGAAATGATTTATTTTTCTTCATGTAATTTCAAGATGTCTAACTTGTTTTCATGTTTACAAACTTAAAGTCATGTATTCATTGCTATATTATTGTTTAACTAGAATTCATATTTTTTAAAAAATGATCACTCAATAGAACCAGCGATATGCAACAAAACCTTTCTCTGATAGAACTGACAATAAATAAAGTTTTTCACAAATTAAAAAAAAGAATATTACAGGCACGGCGCCACTGGGGGGGCTGGGGGGGCTGAAGCCCCCCCCCCCCCCCCCACATTTTTGATGAGTTAAAAAAATTTTTTTCACTGTTTCATTTTCACAACAAACAAAGCAGAAAACACAAAAGAGAAGATAATAATAGTATAATTAACGTTTTCTCATTACTTTCGGCAAGTGCGTATTTTCATTCATTCAGTAGCTCACTTTCTGCAATACAATGTCTTCACGGTCTTTGTATTACACAATTTATGCTTACGCAAAGGAAATTTCATATTAAGTAGCGTTAGAAGTGTTGTGTAACATCAATATGTTCAATATATACAGTGTTAATCGAAAAAGCAAGTGAATAGACCTCTTCTGAATATTTCTTTATCGAACTTCACCTCGTTTTCAGGTCTATTAATAAAAACGTAAGTATTTTTGACGTTGTTATTTTATTTTGTGCTCTTTTGCCATCGAGTAATAAAGTAATTTGCCGGATTTTATGTCATAGTGAAATTTGTACTTGTACTTGTTAAATTAGTTATCACCGCACAACCTCGAGGTATATTTCTGTCGTTTCCATTGGTTGTTTTATAAATGAGACTAGTGACTAAAATATATAACTAAAAAACATTTGCCATATTGCACTTGTCACCGTATCATAACCCTTATCTGTTTGGTTCTCAGGATATGTCGAAAAGGCGTTGCAGTATTACTCAATTTTTCAAACCTTCAAATCAGACTTCCGCTGTTCAAGTTTCAGATAGCAATGTTGGCACCTCATCTTCTCCCGTAGAAGTAGAAAGCCCTTCCACATCTTCCGATAGTAGCCCAAAGCCAACTTTATGTGACCAAAAACATCCTAGTGAAAATAGTAGTACTACCTTGCTTTCAAAACAAAAACCTTTCCATCCTGGTGATAATTACAAATTTCCAACAACAAAAATTGGAAACCAGAATAGGTCTTGCCATTGGCAGTGGTTTAAAAAATACCCATGGTTACACTACTCTGTTGAAAACGATGCAGTGACTTGTTATGTTTGTGAAAAGCAAAATGCTAAAAATAATCTTGCAACGGAACCGTATAAAGAAATGGTTTTCTTAGAGTCAGGCTTTCGTAATTGGAAGAAAGCGCTATCAAAGTTTGATAAACATCAAAGTAGTAAATGCCATCTGGCTGCCACAGCTAATGAAATAGTCATACCACAGTGCGGAAATGTCATCACGATGATTAACGAAAATGAGCAGGAAAAAATGGAATTAAACCGCCGTTGTTTCATAGAGGTCTTAGATGCTATTCAATATTTGGCTCGTCAAGGCTTGCCTCTTCGAGGTGATGATGATGAAGAATCAAACTTGATTCAGTATCTAAAGAAGCGCTCCAAATCTTTTCCAGAGCTAAAAGATTGGCTTATGCGAAAACAATCTAAATTCACTTCACATGATATTCAAAATGAAGTTCTCAACATTATGGCAAATCATGTATTGAGAGATTTGTTACAAAGCATAAGAGGGAATGTATTTTCCATTATGGCTGATGAATACACATGTGTCTAACAAGGAACAACTAACTTTTTGCCTGCGCTGGGTAACAGAGTCTCTTGATGTTAATGAAAACTTCTTAGGTTTCTACGAAATTCCGAACATTTGTTCATCAACGATAGTCGCTGCCTTACAAGATATATTAACACGGTACCAATTAAATCTAGATTTGTGTCGGGGGCAATGTTATGATGGGGCCAGTAATATGCTTGGCAAGTCTTCCGGAGTTGCAGTGCAGATGCGTGAGATTCAACCATTGGCTTTGGAAACACAATGCCATGCACATTCTCTCTCCTTATCGGTAAAACATACCACCAACGAAATTAAAATCTTACGCGATACAATGGGAACAGCTGGTGAAATTATTGTGCTGATTAAATACTCGCCAAAACGGGAAAACATGCTTGGTACACTAAAAGAACAAATTGACAGTTCGCGCAAACTGCTTTAAACGTATTTTGGAAAATTATGAGAATCTAATGAGAGTTTGGAATCATTGTTTGGAAAATGACAAAATGCAGGCCGATTTGAAAGCACGTATCAATGGTGTGAAAAAACAAATGGAAACTTTCGATTTCTTTTTTGGACTTACCATTGGCCACCGGCTCTTTTCCCACACAGATAACCTTTCTCGAACGCTACAAGCTGAAAAAATGTCTGCTTGTCAAGGCAAAAGAAATGCTGATCTTGTGGTCAGTGTTTTAGAAGAAATGAGAAATGAGGCATCCTTCAATCTTCTTTATGATGTTATTGTGCTCAAAGCAAAACAGCATTCCTTTGTATCTGAGCCAAGTGTTAAAAGAAAAAGGAAAACTCCCAACTACCGTGACATAGTTGTAATTGACGGTTGCAAAAGTGGACCAACGTTTCACCCTAGCACTGCACGTGATCATTATCGCAGTATATTTTATGAATCACTTGATACTTTGGCAGATTCTATTAAAGGAAGGTTTACCCAACCAAGTTTTCAGGCGTACGAAGTCTTGGAAGAATTTCTTTTGAAATCAATTCATTCGTTGGACACTTCAGAAGAAATTAGTTACCTACATGAGAATTGCAGCACTGATGTCAATGTTAATCACTTGGAACATGAAAAAGATATTCTAGCTACAATGTTCAAGGCAGAAAAACCTGTTTGCTTTCAAGAAGTTGTCCATTACATAAAAGAATTAGATCGTGCACAAAAATCACTCATTCCGAACATCGTCATGATTTGTAAACTGCTTTTGGTTAACCCAGCAACAACAGCAACCGCTGAACGCTCCTTTTCACTGGCCAGAAGAATCAAAACATGGCTCCGATCCAAAATGATGGCAGCTCGTTTTAACTCAACAGCTATTTTACATGCTCATAAGAACCTTACTGATTCTTTAGATTTATCTAGCGTTGCAAATGAGTTTGTGAGCAAAAATGATAGCAGGAAATATATCTTTGGTACATTTTAACTCTTGAGTTTTATTTCATATCATCTGGTGCAAAAATCTCTTCCATATAATTAAATAAAGTGTCTTTATATTTATTTGAATAAGTCTGGGTAATGCGTTTTTAGACGTTCAAGAGGGTGCAATTTCAAAATTTTCTTCGCGTCGGACCCAACCATGGTGGGTCCTCCTACGTCACTATACCGAATGTTAAGCCCCCCCAAATTCAATTTCGTGGCGCCGTCTCTGTATTAAAGATTCCTGAAATCCTCTACAGCTTTCACTACTTCATCCATTCTAATTTTAGTAAACATTTTCTTATATTTTTCAGAAAAGAATATTCCTTGATTATTCATACTGAAAGTAATTCAGTTATTTTGTTCAGAAAATAATATATACGAAAATTGATCAAATATTTTTTTAATTTTTTAAAAAGATTGATTTCTTTTCATTTTGACTTTTGGTTGTGTTTCAAAGTATCCTGGGAAAAAAGGTCTTTTACAGAGCCCTTATTCAGTTCAGCTGCAGGGTTAAGTGAACCCGTAATTTGAAAATCTATCAAATACTTTAAAGGACCGCATGTGAGAAATGTTTACATGAAGTTCCTTTCAAAGAAATAAATTCAGATTGCATACCATTATTAGTCTGCAATAAATGGGTTAAATAGTTTTAAATTTAACATTTTAAAACAAATTCCACATACCATTAAAATACAACCAAACATATGTTGCATCTGTTCCCAGGTGGTTACTTGCAGAACATTTATAAAATCCGTAAGCTTCTTTGACAGATGAATTTGATAATATTATTAAATCATTCTGCAGGTATGTTATAGTAGAATTTTGGTATGATACATATCCATTTTGTTGAAACACAAAATCAGGACCAGATTCTTTCTCCCATTTTATGGAGCCAGCATCTAATGGATCACCTCTTATAATGCATTCTATTTTAATTTCACTTCCTATGTCTGCAACTATCAACGCTGATGTCACAAAAACTACTTCTGGAGCGACTAAAATGGAAATTAGGATATTCATTAAGTAATGAAGAAAAAGATGCATATATTTATAGAAGGATTTTCACAACTGTTACGAACTAACTGCACCTGTAACATTGAGGAGCTTTGTTACGGTATCAGATCCATGTGAATTCATTGCAATGCATGATATATTTCCTTCGTGGTGAAATTGTGTATTGGTGATGTTATATACAAATGGTGTTTCTGTGCCATCAGCAAGTATAACACCATCTTTTTGGATGGTGTAAGATGGAGGAGGGATAGAATCTGCTTGACAAGTAATCATTAAGTTTCTACCATTTGACGCATGGATTGGATAGATGTTTAAACTTGTTGATGCACCTTTGCCAGGAGCATCTGTTGAGAATAGAAAAGGAGATGCATAAACTTTTTCTCATTTGAATATATGATGTGATTAATGATGGAAGACAGAAACATAATGAAATAAGATCTAAAGGGCTTTATCAATTAGTTCTCAATGAAGGTACGTATTGGTCAGCAAAAATCTTGAGCTTTCAACTTTGACCTTTAAATCACTCAATATAAAATTGCATACGTTGAATGTTATAACTAAGAACACTCATAGCTTTAAATAATCAAATGTTTTTAAATGGTGATGTAATGCATTGGAAATAAACAATCTTCATCATGTTTCATAGGAAAGCCCAATCAACTATTAAAAGAGTTACATACAATGTGTATGAAACATTCCATAGCATTTTGACTAAGATTATGAAAAGAGAATTAATGTGAAAAATACAACTTTGGCTTTATTCGTCAACATTTTAAGTTATGCTCTAAAACTACTCTACAAGTTATGCGGCACATAATGAAAAATTTTTTAAAGAACATATCGATGGAGATGTTAGTTTTACTGAAAGAATGTAAATGCACATTTATACACGCAAACAGGAGTACTTTTATTTGAAATCTTGACACAGGTTTTCCAACTGTTCATCAACATTGAATACTGTCAGAAGAATGAGCAGAACAGTTGCTATTGTTATTGCCATTGTTTTTCCAAAGATTACAACAACATTCAAAAATCCTCACAGTTCACTCGATTATTGAATACTCAGATCATTCAAACATTTAAATTTTGAGCATTCTTCAAAGTTCTAAGCAGTTCTCTGTTCAATACTTCTTAGTGACCTGTATACCATCCAAAAATCACTCCTCTGAAATAAGAAGCATTCAGAACACTCAGAATGCTCTCAAGAGTAAAACCTTTTCCTCTGGAATATCACATTTTTGCGACAAACTATCTAACTTTATATTAACAAACCTAGTGACACTTAACTTTAATGGTATGTGAAGTCAAGTAAAGATGTTATTCAGACATTTTGATATTTTAATAAGTATAGCTTACATTCCACCTCCAATTCAAATGTTTTGTTGAGTGTGACATTCGAACTTGATAAAGCTGTAGCAGCACAAACAAGATTTCCACTGTCACTTGCAGCAATGTTTTTAATAGTTAAGTTACTGGTGATGATTGTTGCATCACAACCAGAATTTTCTATCACTTCTTCCAAAATCAAATATTTGATATTATCGTTACTAAGTTGAATACCATCTTTTAACCAAATTACTGAAGGAACTGGCTTACTCTCAAATTGGCAAAATAATGACTTTCCTGAATCGTCAGCATTTGCTGTTACTTTAATGTTATGTGAACCAGTTGTAACAAGAGGAACTAAGATTGAATAAAATTGCTAATAAGAATTTCTTAAACCATAATTAAATTTTTGGAGAATATTGTATTATTATCTCACCATATACTTTAATTTCAGTCTTTCCAAATGACGCATCAATTGTTGATGAACCAATATCTGGGACATAATCAATATTTATTCTTATGACAGCTTCATCTGTCTGTTTGATATTGTCAATTGTCAATCCAGCATTAGGTAGAAAACTGATTCGATTATCTGCAGCTGGTCTAAAACTGGAATCTCCATTGACTTCAAAATTATCAGAGGCAGTTTTTTGAGCAATCTGTTCAACTATAATATTATTGCTATTGTCATATAGATCCCATGTAATTGTATCAACTTGCTTGCTACTGTTATATCTCCATGGTAGTTTAAGAGTGGCACCACAACTAACATATGTAATTGGAGTGGGTTCTTCTAGGAATGGCAGCTGTGAAGATTGAGAGTCTATAATAAGTGATAAAATTTAAATTAAGAACAGGCTTTTTGGGATTTGCATTTGAGTAGATGTAAATTATTTTCTTGATAATTATTGAAAGTTTCAATGGAGAATAATGATGATTAAGTCTTTCTTTGCAAACATTACATATATGCATTTTTATAGGCAACTCAATCAACTTTTTGTTCCCCTAACCACATTAAACCCTTACCCTGATATTAACCGTAACCCTAAAAGGGATGCGAAAAGGGAAACTATAGAATAGTCAAAAGGGAATATCAATTTCGAAATTATTTATTTAGTAAGGCAGATCATACAGAAAATGGCAGTGAAATAAACACTGATGTGGATTCTTTTTATTTTTTTTCTCTTCTGAACTTGATTATTCAAACTATTTGCTGCCTCTAGAGTTTATAACAAATCAATAAAACATCATACCAAAGAATGTAAACGACAAAAAAAATGTTTATTTATTCACTAAAACCGTTGCAAAAATATTTATAAAATCCAAATATCTAAAGCCAAACTCCTACCCAATCCTCATCCAGGAATAAATGATACACAAAGCGTCTGATCTAATCATTTAGATCATACCTAAAATTTGAAAAACCTTCCATTCTTTGTATTTTTTTCACCGCCTCACGTTTGTGTTTGTGACAGAACGCACCCTGCAAAAAAACTGAACACCAGTTCAGTTTCATCGTATTTCTATGGTTTCATACACCACGTGTATTTGTTTTGAAATGGTGCACCATCTTTAAAAGTAGTGTGAAATGCGCAGAAGCAATTGAAAGCTGCAGAGGGGGTATCGAATTGATTTAGTCGTGGGTGACCCACGAATTTTGAAGTCTAAACACTTATAGGATTATCAAGTTTTTCAGTGAAGAGACTCTTATAGTAATGTTTGAAAGAAAGAGCCAACGACCGCAGTATGAAGAATTACTCATAATACAAATCAGACCGACTTTAAGGTTAGCAAAATATTGCGGGCGGTGAATAAAAGATGCCCAACTCAAAAATTACTTAAACCTTGGTAGTTCGGTAATTTCCTTGATCATGAAAGTGCAACAAAGAAATTCCAATTGGAGACGTCATCAATTCCGATTTGTAGTCAAATTTGTTAGGTATGTCATGAGACGTCATCAATTCTGATTTGTAGTCAAATTTGTTAGGTATGTCATATTGTTACTTACCTTTAACTTGAAAGGAATGCAACGAGAGTATAAAGAAAATGTAAAAAATTTCTTGCTTCATCACTTCCACCACATTTTTCTTTTTATTTCACGAATTTATCATAACAAAGAAATGCTGATTCCTTTGATCTAGAACCTAATCAAACCTTAGTAACTCTAGAAATAGGAATTATCGATTCATGTAACGTTTTAAAAATTAAATTTTTCAATATCCATGCTGTGGAGACGTTAGGATATGCGGTTATACTTCCTAAGTTTCATTATTTAAAAAACATAATCCAAAAATAATAAAAAATTACTCAATCAGTTTTAATTATTCACTTTTGACGTATATGTATTTACATCGTCATATTCAACTCGAATTTTTTTATTATGCATAAGGAAAATGTTAACCAAGCGTCGCCACCAACACAATGACTTCCGGTTATTATTGTGGTGAAAGCAGCTAACACGAAATAAAGTCATTATTTGAATATTTACAACTTTAAAATATTTGTAGCGCTACGGTATAAGTTTGTTTTAAAACGAATTTGATTTTTTTTCTGCTCAAAATTGAAATACAGAAATCCTTCTTATTTTAATTTCTTGAAACATCACGAAGTCGACAACATTTCATATAGAATTTCCCCAATTTTGTTTTTTCTTTATAAGTATATTCCACAAAAACAAAAATATTTGCAAGCATACAAAAGACAGGCAACCCCTATCCTCGCAAGGCACAAAGTGATATCGCCAAGGATAGGGAGTGAAAAACAAAAATAACAAATAAACAATAATAATAAATAAATAAATAAAAAGACTAATAAATAAATAAATAAATAAATAAGTAAACAAACAAATAAATAAATAAATATTAAACAAAAATAAATAGAGATCTATAACAGTGGTTCGCTGAAACGATTTGAGTTGAAAATAAACTTGATGACTATAATCTAAAATTTTTCGATTTGTTTTTGAATCGAGTCTTAGATCACCAAATAGAAGAATCCTACAAAAGAAAAAAGGATTAAGCTGAAATAAATGTATATTGAGATTCCGAAGACCATCTAGCATTGCGAGCCTATCATTTGAGTAATTCGAGCAATACAACAGGAACTTTTCTGTACAGTGGAACCTCCTTAAAGCAGACACCTCCTTTAGACGGACAAAAAATTTTGTCCCTGACGAATCATTGATAAACTCTTATAAAGAAACCTCCCCAAAGCGTACAGTCTAAAGCGGACACCTCCTTAAAGCGGACATTTTTTCCAGGTCCCGCACGATAATTCCCTCTAAAATTTACCTCTATAAAGCGGACACCGAAAAATTTCGACAGGAATATCAAAATTCAGTATTTTATTTCTTTTCTGTTTTTCTGTTTACAATATTTTCTTGTTCTTTTATTATAAGGTTTATTTTATTTGTGAGTCAAGTGACATCTTTTCTTGATCACTAATATGGAAGATACATGGTAGCTCTAACCATTAACAAGCTCCCCGATTAACGTACTTTCCAGTCACTGCTGCTTCCATGGACGAGCCTTGCCATTTCAAAAACATGGCAACATGCTTTGATAAAAGCGAAATAATGTACCCCACAATATTACCATCATTTAATACAGTAACGGCATATTCACTGGCAAAAGTAATTAACGGTCTAGAAGACATACAAGTTTCCAGAAGGCGCCAGACAACTATAACAACATTATTTCAAAGCAATAGATTGTTATGTAGCTATAAAACATGAGTTT
This sequence comes from Turritopsis dohrnii, assembly GCA_027922465.2. NCBI lineage: Eukaryota > Metazoa > Cnidaria > Hydrozoa > Anthoathecata > Oceaniidae > Turritopsis > Turritopsis dohrnii. Next base: position 464,957 of record BQMF02000295.1, read on the forward strand.
TTAGAGTTTCCCAGAGCTATACACCTTTGCAATCATTTTCAGTCCTAACAGTTTCCAAAAATTTCCTCTTATAAATGACTCTTTGCCTAACTGGGCAATAGCAAAGGGCAATATGGGCATGCATAATGGGTTCCTGACTTAGGAGTAGAATTTCTTCCGAGTTTCTGGCCAAAATTAGCAAAACCCCTCCAAGGCGGACACCTCTGTAATGCGGACAAAATCTCTGGTGTCCGCTTTAAAGAGGTTCCACTGTTGTTTCAATGGAATTTCTCAATTACGAAAGGGATATCAACAGTGTTACAAAAATTGAGACGAAATTTATGCTCTCTAAGGTGACTGAAAATACACAAAACGGAAAGAAGGAAGCGCGATATCGAACGGTATTTGGATACAACGAGTAGAAGGGAGATTTTGCTCTAAGGTTTGCTGAAGCTCTGTTCTGAGGTGAAAGGTGTTCAGATAAATACTGTGGTGCCATCCCCTTCACAATTTTGTCGAAAAAAGTTCAATCCTTTGAGAAAAAGTAAAGTTTCCTGGACAGTCGTATCCGATATCCTCATTGTCTAAATGAGTTCTTACGTAGCTAGAAGTGAATCCCTTGGAAGGCACTTGCGAAGTCTGTTTATAACATCAATACCTTTGTTGGGCTTTAGCTTCTTATTGAGATGACATTCGAATGCTTGCTTGCTGTGCAGAATGAGACCTAAATGTTTTTGAGAATGGCAGTGTTTTGAAACCGACAACAGGAGGAGTTGAGGATCTAACTTTCTAGAAAAGTACAGCTCTACCGCTTGTTTGGAAAGGTCACCAATTTTATTGGTGGCTCACTAGGCAATGCTTTGGACGAAACCAATCCTGATTGGGTCCCGTCACTAAAGCTGGGTTATGTAAAAAGTAGTGACCCACAAAATGTATCTAGTAATAGTGCTAGTGGTGTCAGTGCTGTTGGTAGTGCTGTTAGTAATAGTAGTCTTGCTAGGTATGAAAGATGTATTGGTAGAAAGAAGAGGGCATTTGAAAGAGATTTGGAAGTAGCTCTAAAACTATCAGAGTGTAGTTTTGCAGAAGAAAGTGTAGTTTTGCAGTTTTGATGATGAGGTGATGTGGTTGACGATGGTGATGTGGTTGACGATGGTGATGTGTTAAGGAACCAAGATGACACAGTCAGGTTGCTTGATGAAGCTTTTGTTGCCAACATTTGAACTGAGCACAAAGAACTGCAAGAGCTCAAACATGGTCTAACTACAAGCACCACAACACCATCAAGTACCTTATCAGAATCACACCACAAGGCTCAATTAGCTTCATATCAGATGGTTCGAGAGGCCGAGTAAGTGATAAGCATCTGGTCATGGAGTCTAAATTTGTCAACAATTTACTACCGGGTGATGTTGTTCTGGCTGATCGTGGGTTCGATATTGATGAACTTGTTGCTGCAGTTGGTACAAGTGTTAAAATAAATGCTGGATTTACACGTGGAAAGCATCAGCTTAGTTGGAAGGAAATTGAGTCAACAAGAGCTATTGCCAATGTACGAATTCATGTAGAACGAGTTATTGGTGTAATTAGACAAAAGTTTACCATGCTAGAAAGTACCATACCCATTAGTTTAGTTATGACAAGACCTGGACAACATTTACCTATGTTGGATAAAATTACCACTGTGGCATGTGCTATCACTAACTTGTTCCTAATGAGTAACTGGTTTTTGGACAAACTACAACGGCATTTTTTAAAGCCACATATGTACAAAAAAAATTAATGGCAAGTTATGATTGTGACTTTTAGAAATCTTCTGTCTACAGCTGCTGGTTAATTGGATCAAAGATGTCTAAAGAAAAAAATGGCTACTAGTCCACATACTTAAATAAACCCATTATTTTGGCAATATTTTATCAGAAATCAGGTTGGTTGATGTATGCCCTGACCAGGGATTGAACCTGGATTAATTGTGGTTAACACAAGGTAGACGACCAGAACGTAACTATAGTTGATTGTTGTTGAGCAAGGGAGAACGTAGTCATGGTCGGTGGAAACAGCTTCTTGTGGTGCTTCGCTAAAATGTTTGCTGACAAGTTCCATAAGAATAACGGAATGAAAGAAGGTACTGCATTTTTCCAAGTGAGATGATTCATTAAACGGTTCCAAACAAAAAAAATGCACGATTTCACATTAGTCATGGACATTTGTGCTTGGACCTGGAAATAGTACTGGTGGTTCTTTTTTAAGCTGATATCATTTCCAGATTTCTCCAAGCAAAAAGAAGATGAGAATTCATTTAGCTTAAGATGACGCAAAGTGTATGGACATTTGATTTCCAACAAACGGTCAGAACTGCAAGAGTATTTTATGATGTCATCTGGTGTAGCACCAAGATATGGATGATTGGAATCCAGGAACAAACCACAATCAATAACGTGTAGACTAGTATGGTTTTGACCATCTGCATCAACTAACTTTTTTTTAGCTGTCTGCTCATTAGCGGGATTCGGAAAAATCATGTTTCGTTCACACGAAACTATTTTTCTATAGATTTGTAGGGAATTGTATACAGCTTAGTAGAGTGTGTACTTAGAAGTAAATTGATATTTAGATGGATAACATATACTTTTAATTAAACTTTTGGATGGATTTGAAACCGATGTGGATAAAGTGGCTTTTAGTCTAGATGCAGTAATTCGTCCAGCTCGAAACTGAAACCAAGAAGATGATTTTGATTGTTTGCGAGTTTCCTTTTCCACAGTAGCGATTTGATCTTTGGTCACAGCAAGTTTCTCCTTCAAATGAGAACAATAATTTACAACATCAATGATGGTAATCCTTTCAAGGTTTCATCAAACAGTTCAGTAAGAACAAGTGGATACTTATGTGTTAAGGCTTTAGGAATATAATTGGTGCTGTAATCAGGATGAACGGACAAAAATGCTGGCTTCTCTGATGAAATTGATGCCAAGAATGTAACAAATTTTTCAAATGGAGCTTGCTCAACCTTTTTTTTTTTATATTGGCAGTCTCAGATGGTGTGGTCGAATAAGGATGATTGATTTTGGAATCCATTATCTTTTTTTGATATGACGATGAAGTAAAATCATTCTCTTTAATTGGAACATACTGGACTGTTCGCTTTGATGTTGGAAGTAACCAATATGCAGGCTCTTGAGTTACAGTTTTTTCTCTTGTAGTCTAACAACAGCTTCAACATAGAACATTACAGAGGCTACATGAGAACAGCTTTCACCCAATCCTGCCATCATGTGCAATGGCATGAAGAAATTTCTCTATTATTGACACTGGTTTCTCACTTAACCTTTGACTATGCAATACCCTTGCCCGAAGAACAACAAAAGTTTTGTTGTCAACAGTATGGTTAAAGATTGAATCTTCTGTATCCAACCAGACAAGAAACGATCATAAGATTCCAAGCTCTTGTAGTTTTTGAAATTTTGCATGCTGCTATAGAGAATGGGCTCGGTCCAAGAACTTAATAGTTGACCATGTCGATGTATGTATTAGGAGGGAAAGTATCAGGGTCAGTACTCCATTCTCGATCAGGGATTTGGTAGGGATCTTGACTGCCAATAAGAGAAATCTTTTCTTCATATCTTTTACGAGCGGTGAGAAAGGCAAAGAAGAAAAATAAGATGACATGATGACAATAAGATTGAATTCAATGAAATTATCAAACAAAAACAAAATGCAGCGTAAGTGTTTGTTTTTATCAAAATTGCAATGCATTGTCGTTCAAATCGTAAAAACCTCTATAAAAACATTCGAATTAATAAACATTCGAATTTATTTTCGAATGTTCATCTAAGGCTATCTTTTCACTTAAAAAGACAAAGATTTTTTTGCTACAAAATATTTATTTGCTTTTGAGTTTAATCGTTCTTGTATCAAAAGTTACACACACCACTCACATTTAAAATATTTCGTAAACATCACTTTTGTCATTATGTCATGAATATTTTTAGTGACTCCATCTTTTTATTATGTTTTACTTAGTGAAGACATAGTCTTGTAAAACATATTAATATTTTTTACAAGAAATTGGATTCGTTTGGCAGGTAAAATACTTTTTCTGAAAATTTCAAAAAGAAACTTGACGTTTTTAGATTTAAAGTGCTTTAATTAAGTCAGTATACATGTTTTTCTGTAAGAACAATATCACATATAAGAACGCGGGTTTCAGATTTCGTCAAAAAGTAGAGAAAGCAAAATAACAACAACCTACGCTCAAATCTTTGTTTCAAAAATTAAGAACAATTTGAGAAAGAAATTTCTTGAAAAATAAGAAAAATTCAGGATGTAAATTCTCTTGGAAATCTTTTCATGCTACTGATAAACTTCATGAGACTGGTACCCAAGAAAAACAAACGCAAACGAAACTCTTTATCAGACAAAGGCCATCTTGAAGTTTTGGTCACTTTTCTTAGTAAGCGTTAGTTGACTCTTTTGCTCATTAATTCGATACTTATTTCCAAATAAAGCTGCCTGGTTGATTGAGCCTCTGAATTTTAGAGTAGAGGAATACATTGTATAGTCAGGGCGCTGAGACGTAAAAAAATCAAATAACTATGCAAAATCGGGGGACAAATTAAAAGCTTGATAGGTGTGAGATACACCTATAAAGCAACACGAAAAACCTTACCGGACAAAATTATTTTATTTATTAAAGCTATCCAGGTCGAAAATGTGTGATTGAAAACATACTTTAAAAATCCACATCTTTTTGACGCCATATTTTCGTGATAGCTTCTTTAGAATGTCAATTTCTATTTTACATTCGATTTGAAAGACGGGGGTTTATAATGAAACAAGGAAAAATGAAGCGATATTATTATCGATTGTAAACTTGTAAATTAAATTTAAGAAGCTACTTGATAATATAACTTTAGAACATTTCTTATAATTTGAACATTTCTCAATGTAAATTCTTAATTAGGGATTGTTCACAAATGACGTCAACCATTTTTTCAAGATTTTTGATCACCTCTCCCCCCCCCCCTCCCCCGTCTGTCAACTTGTGTCAACTTTGCGTTGCCCCCTCCCCCTCAGTTGAGGTCATCGTTTGAGAAGAGATCCCCCTCCCCTTCCAAAAAAAACAACAACCTCCACCCACTGGTCCTTTTGTATCTTAGTTTCTTACGCATTTTTAATTAGACGCAAAAACATTTGCAATGATCTTCGTGTAATTTTTCTCTGATCAATCTCCATCCTGCATCTCCATCCTTTTCGATATACGGATAGCGGCAAAGAGACCCTGGGTTCGAGGTTGTCTCCATCTGTGCTTATTGTTTTACGTTCGTACATCACGTGAGCGAAAAAACGGAACAACGGAGCCAACAAAAACAATACGGAAGGACTTCCTACGCCACGATGGACCACATCAAGATCACATTCAGTGTAAACATTTTCATACTTAATTAGAAAAGTCAAGGTTTTGAAAATTGTGAAGGATGACGTCAACAGTTGTAGCACCCTCCCCCCGTCAACCAGCGTCAACTTTAGCATAAAGAGAGAAAGAGAGATGGTCATGGTTTGTTCAAACGTCTTTTATTCTCAGAAATCCTTACTTCGAATAATGCGGCATGGATGATGTCCGTATACTTTGCGTGTAACTACTTGCTGTATCTGTGGCGTTAAAAACATCCAAACGAGGCGGTGGATATGAGGATTTAGGGAAGTGTGTGACTGAGACTGCTGCTACAACGTTTACCTCACAATAAGGAATGACAATAACAGTTTGCTAACTGATGTTTCTGGGAAAGATTGGGAAAGATTGGCAGAGTATCATTGTATCTCTTGAGTTCCAATATCATCGAATATGTTACCGGGATTACACTCGACCACTGAAGCGTTTTTCTTCTTTTACTGATACAGTTATAATAATAATAATAATAATAATAATAACGGGTTATATTTCAGTTCCAAGATTTACAAATTGGCTATTATACTGAAATAGCGTATATTGTGCATGCGAAAAAGTGTGCTAAAAAAAAAAAATTACATATAAACTCTCAATTTTTTTTTTTTTTTTTTTTTTTTTATTTATTTTTGATATTTTTTGATATTTTTTTTTTTTTTTTTTAATATTATTTTATATTATTGCAGAGTCTTTGCCAGTGCTCTGTCCAGTAAATGTTTATGGGTCACTTTACAGAAGCTTTTGTAATTAACAGTTGTGCGACAGGACTGTGGGAGATCATTGAATGATTTCGAGGCTACATGATCAAACAAAGCAGGGTTTTTGCTATCGCAGTTGATGGTTAGTCTTTTAACATTCCTTGTTGGTCGTTGTGGCTCATTGATCTTCATTGGAATTAACTTCGGCCAGTCCTGGCAATTAATTGATTTCCATGCCAATTTTACGATGCTATGCTCAACGCGCTCTTCAATTGGCAGCCAGTTCAGGGCAATAACTTCGGAGCGTCTTGCGTAACATCCCTTCACAAAGCTTGCTGTGGCGTTTTGGGCTCTTTGTAATTTGTTGAATAGGTATTTTGGTGCATTATGAAATATAGCGTTGCCATAGTCAAGCTTGCTCAGGACAAGTGACTCAGCTAATTGTTTTCTAAGGTGAAATGGTAAGTATCTTTTGAGCATCGCCAGAGTTTTAAGTGTCGCGATTGCTAAGGATGTTACTTTGTTGACATGCGAATTCCATTTTAAGTCTTTGCTAATGATTATTCCCAAAAGTTTGAAGGTTGATACTTGTTCGATGATGTTACCATCTAATGATTTGATTTCATACGTGAACTGGTGTTTCTTTTCCATCTGTGTAGTAGAAAACAGCATAGTTTTCGTTTTATGCGGGTTTAATACCAGGTTTGTCTCTTTTGACCACATTTGAAGTTTGGCAATGTCGTTGTTTAGTGCATTTGCGCATTCTTTAATTTGCTTTGGTTTAGAGTGGCGGTATATGCTGGTGTCATCTGCATACTGAATGCATTTAGCAGACGTCTTGTTAGACATGTCGTGAACATAAATATTGGATAGCATAGGACCTAAGATACTACCTTGTGGTACTCCATTAGTGACTGGTAGATGTTTTGAAGATAGTTCGTCGATTTGTACATATTGGTAACGATGAGATAGGTAGCTTGCCAGGATAAGCATAGTCTGTTTCGAGAATTTAAGGGAGTGAAGTTTGCGTATTAATATCTCAAAATCAACAGTATCGAAAGCTGTGGAGAAATCAGCCATGACAGCTAGAGTAACTTCGCCAGTTATTGTATCTGTTGCAAAAATTGTGAAAGAGAAGGTCATTGATAATTTCGTGATTATAGATACAGAGGAACTTCTCAATATACAAAAACAGGCTGGCATTTCTATGATTCCTGATAAACAAACTAGATAGAATTATTCAATGTCACAAAGATGAAGTGGACTGTTGGCGACAAAAGTATGGACAACCGCTCTTATTTAAACAAAACGAAGAGAAAGGGCGAATTATCGAAATCCTATGTAAGGATAACCGATTTGAAAAGTCGCGATTGTCCATTGACGATAAGATATGCAAAGTTGCTGCTGTAATTCGCGAGGAAATACATTTATTGTCACCAACTTTCACTTTACTTGAATCTACTTGAAAACTCTTTACTTGAATTTTTTACAATCGTTCCATCGTCCTTAAAGGCTAATGCGAAGCATATTGGTCAGTAGCAGAGAACAACTGTATCTAACAAAAAGACACGAGTTATTGATAGCCTCTGCCAAGATATCATCTTTAATGCACATGGAGGAAAATATTGCACTAAAAAGCGCGTTCAGTTGTTTGCAGATCGCATGGCTTGAAGTGCTCCGAGTTATGTAACTGCGTGAACTGCGAGAATCTTTTTTCCGATGGAAGATGATTGTTATTCCAGTGATGAGTTTGATAGCGACACTGAATAGTTTACATATTTTGTTTACTTGTAACGTTGTGTTGTGTTGATCTTTACCCCGTGGATTTCATTCAGAATTGTTCTTTCAATTCGTCAAACTTCATAAGTGATGACGTCATAGAAATACTTTCTATCATGTATAATTCGGCATAGACAGATAATTTCTATATGACCTTTTCATAACTTTTGTTCAGTTCAAAAAATGCGATCGAATGGTATATATATTAACAATTTTAGGTGAACTATATTTTTTGTCCTATGGATGACGTCATCAAAACCAATATAGGTCCAGGAAATGACCCTTAAATAAATTCAGATTGTCCGGTAAAGAATTTCGTGATCAGTACGATCTACCGAACCAGTTTCACTTAAAAATAATTTGTCCCTCTCGTTTCCAGTTTTTTTTACGTCTCAGCGCCCTGACATGAACGGTTGTAAGCCAAAGAGATCTAGTCACAAGCCAAAGATTTCATAAAAAATACTTTGAGAAGACGATTTTTCCACGACGTCGAAGTAAATCTCTTTCTGTATATTTTCATGTACTATTTTAGTGAAATTAAGTAACTTAACCACTTTCCTTTCTTCACCACTAAATTTAAGCTTGCAAAAAAAACAAAAAAAACAACCCATAAATTAAATCCACAAAGACAGCTGTCTTCGCCAGATATTACCAATGGGATTATTTGAGCGTTTTTGTTTTATGGTTAAAGTAAAACATGTAAAAAACTGTCAACATATCTCACTGGTTAACAAGACTGCACTAATAAATTTACGGCTATAGTCAATTGATTTATAGCTTCAACGTACCACCTGTAACCGCCTGCTCCTGATAAAGCTAGGCTTCGTACGAGTGTCTGTTTAAATAACACAATAATACATTATGAACTTGAAAGCGGAGATAAAATTTGAGTATTTTCTGGCTCCCCACCCCCCAAAACGAAATTTTTATAAGAATATTTGGTATTACAATTGTATCTAAATGTCAGTTACTCCTGCGATCTCCCTACCTTTAAGGGGATTTATTTCTGCGCGGATTAATTTTTGCGAGCCAAGGTTTGAAAGCGTTTTGCAAATGGGGCGAAGAAGACCATACCATCTGTCAACAAATCTCCGCAAAAAAGAAAAATATCAGAGAAATGTTTAGACGCATTGCGATGACGTTGACATGCAGGTTTCCTGCTCGAAACGTACAGTAAATGAAGAGTCAATTGTAATTAATTTGTTTATTTAATTTAGTTATATGAATCAGAACGTTATCGAGCCATTCTAAAAAATGTGCGACATTAAGCAGGTTAGCTGGTACACAGTTTTCAAAATATCGATCATCCCAAAAGCTAATGAAAATGCTTTTAAAAAATTAATTCAACCCCCGAAGTTTTCGAAAAAATCAAATTGAACCACGAGAAATAAGTTTTTTAAAGTTGGTTAAAAATGGCAAGGTAGTTCACTATAATTTTGTTGTAACATACGTTAAACATTGAGAATTTGGTATTATAGCAAGTTAATACATGATGAATGCCCCTATTTTAGGGTGGAAAATGGTATTGATTAACAATGTTTAGATTCCATGAACGATTCTATGATTTAATTCACATAAGAAAGTGTCTTCTTTACAATATAACGTATGTTACTATAATCATGACTACTTACTTTTTGTTTTCTTTTATCCACGTCACTTCTCCAAACACTTCGCACAAACTGATCAATACACGAACAATGAACAATGTGAAGTCAAAATCAAATCAAAACGTTCGAATTTGGAATAGAAAGCGTGCGAATCAAAACGTTCGAAAATAACATAATAGTACAGGAGAAATAGTCAAAAACCTATCAAAACCCGGAAAAAAATACTATAAAGCTATAACATTGCACAGTTGTTCTTTATTACTTATATTTCTACCAAAAAAGCCACATCAATTTGACAATGGGAAACCTGTTTTTGGGCCAATTCAAATTGGGTCCGAAACACAGGTTTGACCAAAATTTTGATGTTATCAAAATCGTTAGTTTTATATATCATTCGAAGGATAATTTCATGCTGAACAAAAAACTTGGTTACGACAATCTTTGAAAATGTACCGTTTGGTCGATATTTGAGCTCAAAGTGTGTATGATGACGTCATCAGTTTCAGTGAGTTTTTCCGCAAAATTATATCTTCTATATATCATTTGGAAGATAAGCTGAGCAAAAAAGATGTATACCAGCATTTCAAAATGTATCACTTTGTAGATAATTGAGTCTGATGTCATCATGATGATTTCAAAGTTTTTTTATTGTTTGTTTCATTACAACACTACACTATACATGACGTAGATTGTGAATGTTAAAACAGTAAAAAATTATATTTATGTTATAACATTTTAACACATCAAAAATGTTTCTTTCACATTCCAAATCATTTTCATAGTCATTTTCTTCAATATCAGAGACAGTCACGACCACAAGCTAAAATATAAAATATGAAGAATACTAATATTTTGGCATAATTTAATATAAAACTTGTAAAAATGTGATTGCACTATTGTTATTATGTATCTAACACTGAACACTTGCATCAGCACTGTACACTTGCATCAGCACTGAACACTTGCATCAGCAGAAGTAAGTATCAAACTTACGTGTCTATTGTTGCCGCCAAGGTGGCGTCGCTACCCGTCCATGTTCAGTCAGCGTTGTGTCACCCTCTCAGAGTTCACAAAAAGTAAACTTTAGGAATTGCCAACGGAAGGTGTACCCATGTTGTAGAGCTCGAAAAACTGATCAAAAGATGTATGGGATCATTTTGATAGGACTCGTCCCACAAAAAAATTGGGCACAAATTTTTCGTCATCCTCAATTGACAATTCGTTATACTCAATTGACAATTACCTCATTATGCTCAGGGTAGAACCATCTGTACCACTATACACTGTCTTATGAATACCTCCATTGCTGTTCTTCTAACGTTTCCTCCATCCGTCCAATAGTCAGATATAACTTCGGATGCACGTTGTATTGGTAAAGATTTCCGTATCATTTTAAGAAAACTTGAGTTACCTTTTCCCATTATAGAGGAGGTTAAGTCACATCCTGACCATGCATGAATAAACAATAAAAGCTCTTTGATGTCAATTACACTGATAGATGCTTTTAAAATGTACATCGCGTTCTTAGAGGAAGAATATTTCAGAAAAAGCAGCATAATTGCAATGCCAGTGTCATCTGCGACAACGATTGTTGGAAATTCCTTACAGACTTCTAATGCTGTGCTGACAATTTTGGTGTCCGCGTCACCTTTACAAACCATCACACTATGTCTTTCATTTGTGAAGAAGACCTTTAAGAATGAGATCAGCTGGCTTTTGTTATGTGCATTTGATAGGAATTGCTAATACACAAAGCATCAGCATATTTCGCACGATTTTGATTGGACGAATATTTTTTCGCAAAGCGATTTTGATAGGGAACTATTTTAACTCACATTCGCACAGTAGAGAAAAGAAATTTTTCGCTCCAAAAGCAGAAAATATTCAATGCGCATGCTCGACCTTTTTCTTCGTCGAAATATTTCGATCAAAGTGGTTGTGGAAATAGCCCTAAAGCAACTTTTTTGCTCAGCATAAAATTATCTTTCAAATGATATATAGAATGTTGCGATAGTTCAAAAACTCACTGAAACTGATGACGTCATCATACGCACTTCGAGCTCCAATATCGACGAAACGGTACATTTTCAAAGGTTGTCGTAACCAAGTTTTTTGTTCAGCATGAAATTATCTTTCGAATGATATATAAAACTAACGATTTTGACAACATCAAAATTTTGGTTAAATTTGTCTTTTGGACCAAATTTGAATTGGCCCAAAAACAGGTTTCCCATTGTCAAATTGATGGGGCTTTTTTTTGGTAGAAGTATAAGTATTATAGAACAACTGTACAAAGTTTTAGCTTTATAGTATTTTTTTCCGGGTGTTCGGGTCCGGGTGTAATTCTACTCTACTATAACGTATGTTACAAGTTTGTGGATACTTCATGCACCTATAAATCATGAGTTTGAACCATACACCTTTCTTTCTTACAATCTCATTGGAAGATTTTTTCTAGTATAATGAGATATAACGTATGTTACCATTAAGTGTGTGACAAAAAGTAAAACGCCGTGTAATATAAAAACACCCTGTATTTGGGCAATCTCGTGCAATCTCGTATCTTAAACGTTATAAACTTAATTTTTTAGTCATAGCCATTGTAAATAAACCTCTTCTAGTTGTTAAATACCCACAATTGGCTTTGTGACATCGAAAAAACGCTACTCTGGGCTGTACTGCCAATAAATGTCGCAATCGCCAGTAAATGTCGCGAAATTGCCAGTGTCGCAACAGTAAATGTCGCAAAAAAATTAAAAATCAACAGTAAACGTAAAACCTTTTTAATTTCGATTTCTAACCAATATCTTCTCCATCCTTATTTTGAACTTGACACTGATTATTCTGATCAAGATCTCATACTACTCATCGCACAGTGCGCTGATGGACCTACACGACATGTCACAGAGATTGCAACATATAAAAAAAGACAGTTATAATTTTTAGCATTATGTTTCACATAGCAAGTTACTTTTACTTTTTTTCGCTAATACTACTAGTTACTCTATGCTTCAAGATTTCCGGAAGTGAGTCCTGTCTTTCCTTTTCATACCTTCCATATTATATGATCAAAAATCACTTTGTGTAAGTTGCGACATTTGCTGTTAATTTTGAAAATCATTACGACATTTGTTAAAAAAAAATTAAAACGAATGAAAATTCTAGTTGCGACACTTACTGGCGGTTTTGCGACACTTATTGTTGAATTGCGACACTTACTGACAATTTTGCGACATTTGCTGGCAGTACATGATCAACTACGAATATATCAGAACTACTTTTTACATTTTTTCAACGGTCAGAATCGTTAAAGTTACTAAGAACTTTTTACCAGCAAATTGTCTACCAATAATTTAATGTGTGTTTTTTTTGTGACGAAAAGTAATTTTTTTAAAAGCTTGTGACACTGAATGTCGCACTTTTTTTGGAATGGCTCTATCAAGTTATTTGTCTCTGATGTAACGCAAAAAACAAATCGCCTGAAAGTAATGTTACAGTACAGTGAACCTCGGGAACAAGTACTACTGAAAGTGAGAACATGAATTTTTATTGTTCATTTTGACAGAATAATTTCAAGTTTATAGCATAATAGAAAAAAGTTAAGCATAAAAATAAAGAAGTTTAAAAAAATGTCGGCGATGTAGGTGGGACTGACGTAGGTCGGACTAAAGCAACATGTTGTATTTCACAATTCCTTTGGTAGCTTTAGAATTATGAGTACATGTGAGTTTCATAAAGTAACGTAATGGACAAACAAGTCATGAAAAGTATATATACTGGATAACAAAATAAAGAACTATTCAGAAATTACAAGTAATTTTATTCCTCTTTGACATCGAATTTAACATCTATGTAACTCTAGAACTTTCACAAAGAGAAAAAGTGATAATATTAATCGAACATCAAATCCGTAAGGGAAAGTATGCTGGCAATCGTCCATTTCCACGCAACACTTTAACCAAACCATATTTCATCTTCCCATCTACCGACTGATTTCTCGTTACCATCGAATTCTACTACTACCAGAAAGGTTCTAAAAGCCATCACATAGATTATGATGGTAACTGAAAGCCATCACATAGATTATGATGGTAACTGAAATTGTGTGTGCATTGAGTGAAGTGTATGTACTTTTGCATAGTGTTGACTATTGTTTATTTGTTCACATGAACGCTATTAAATGTGGATGTCGGTGTGAATGTGTGGATGTCTTCACAACGTGTCCATAGCTTCAGGTAATCGTTCGTAAAAAGCATCGAACTCAGAGTTTATACTGGGCGTACCTGGCAGACTGTCTGGTATAGATGGTGTATACGGTGGTGTGGGGTTATCATCATCGTCATCAGGCATATCTAACATGTCGGTTTCAGATTCCATTAGATCATCATCAAACATAAGATTCACCTCGATGGATTCCATTTCTGCAGGTGTGAAACCGTTGTTAATGTAGCCGTGGTTCGGATAGATATGCTGTGGCATTCCTGGTGGATGCGCCAAATCTCTGTTTACAGGGATAATCACAGGGTTGTCATCAGATTCACTAAGGAAGAGGAAATTGTAAGTAATTCTTCAGAAATCTCCTATACACTAAACCAAGAATGAAGGTAAACGTATCATATATGTTTTTAATACATACCGATTCAAACGAGCTAACCACAGCGCTGACAATACAACTCCAACAAGAACCAATGGAAGCAAAACATACAGGGCTATGTACCAATTGTCATCATCTCCTTCCATAATAGGAATAGGTTTTACTAAAATAATGAATGATATCCCGTAAAAGTAGTTCTTGTACGAAATCTATAAAGTGAAAGTTGAAGCCATACATTGGCAATCACCCACACAAGCTTCCCATTCTATTAAATCTTCCACACAAGGAGGTGTATTGCAAACTCTAGTCCTAAATCGTTGACCTGATCCACACGTGTTGTTACAACCACTATACATTGTCCATTGGCCAAGTAAGTCACCTGAAAAAAAATCACAGATCATCCAACACTTCAATTGAATACATTCACAAAGTGCAAAAGAAAATACGAGTTTTATTTTCTACAGTCTCGCTCTAACCATTTTTAGAATTCCACATGCACAGCATATTCACCTTCGGTTTCGTAAGTTTAAAGAATAAATTCTACCTTAAGGGAAGAAAATTGGTCAATGGCGAAATTAACTTCCGCGAAAATTTGTTCCCGCGAAAATTTGTTCCCTTAAGGTATCACTATACTCGAACATTCATCCATAATATTATTCATAACACAATATTGTTACACCTTTAACCAACAACTTAAAGACCGACTCCAGGATAATGAACTGACTACTGTCTATTCTTCTAGTCAAAACCATATACTTAGTTAATAGCATAATCTATTTTACGCAGAAAATCTTTGTATAAAGCTTGTACAATTACGGTATATACGGTGTCAGGACAGTTTATTTGAAACTGAACAAAAAACGAGTGGACTGTTCTACATACGCAATTTTTGCTTCTATTACTCCAAAAATAAGTTTATTTTTATTTCAAGTAAATCAACTAAAAGAAAAATCACTAATTCATGAAACTCAACACTTTAGACTTAATTAAGGAAGGTCAGATATTCTATTTACCAAATAAAGCTACTGGTGCAGTACTAGATGTTTTTCCAGCTGCATTTTTCACATGACATTCGTACACTCCATCGTTTTGTGTTTCACCAGGAATTCTGTAAGTACTTGAGTTGGATACTATCACATCGCTACCAAGCCTGGTCCAATATATCTCTGGAGCAGGAAAACCAGTACCATCACAAGTACATACACTCACAAGATCACCATTTGAAAGTGTTTCTTTGACACACTGTGCAGCTGATGTTACTGATGGAGGTACTAAATATTACAATCGAATAATAAAAGAAATCGAAAATTACAAAACCAGAAATTAATATACCTTAAGGGAAGAAATTTTCGCGGGAAGAAATTTTCGCGGCAGAAATTTTCGCGGAATTTAATTTCGCGATTTTGGCCCCTAACCGCGAAATTAAATTCCGCGAAGCACGTCAAAATTGCTCAATCGCGAAATTAAATTCCGCGAAAATTCAATTTTAGTTTTATATGTTAAATAATAAAAGAAAAAACGATTCACAACGCAAAAAGGAGGCATTTTTTCTGTTAAGTATTTGTTTGAAAATCGAAAACCGCGAAATTTAATTCCGCAAAACATGTTAAAATTGCTCAATCGCGAAATTAAATTCCGCGAAAATCGGCCATTTTTACCATTTCAACCGCGAAATTAAATTCCGCGAAAATTTCTTCCCGCGAAAATTTCTTCCCTTAAGGTAACATGCAACAACAAATACTTCACTAAACAAGCGAAATTTCTGTGATGGTTGATTATTGTAGGCGAGCATTATGAAGGAACCTCTTACCTCTTACAATGACATTATACCAAACAGTATCAGCTTCACCAAATGCATTTTTCGGAGTACAAAGATAGTTACCAGCTTGAGATAACTAAAAAGAAAATCGAACGACATACTTTATCTGAAGTATGGGCAATTCAAGGGTTTTGTTAAATGGCGATTTCAGATGTCTCACTCGTTCTTTTCATCACAAAAATCTTTTAAACTACAGAATGTTTAGTTTCGATTTCATGCCGTTTTCGAAGTGAAAAATTTCTAATTTCGTTATAATAAGTGTATATATTCTCCGCAATAACAGAGCAAAACCCACCTAAATGATTCAACAAAACATGCAATTTTTAACAATCATAATCAGTTGTGCAGTAATGACAAGGTGACCTTTGAGTGCGACTGTAAAAGTCATAGTAAGACCTTTTAGGAGTGATCAACTTACTTCATACATGCCTTTGAATACGGTAGAGCAATCTTTGCTGTAAAGTTGCAAGCTGGCGGGTGGAAGGATCAACGATCACAAAGTACAAGGACACTTACAATCAAAAGATTCTTACCTCGGCAGTAGCTTGATAATTACCAGTTTGATGACTGATAACATTACCATCCTTCTTCCATCTATATGTTGCTGGAGGATTTGCATCATTACTACATGATAAACTGATCAATTCACCTTCGTTGTACGTAATCGTTTGATTGCTACTACTCAATGTTGGTGGATCTGAAAAGCAAGTAATAATTTCATGTGACATCACGCAAAGACCTAAACAAGTTGTCAAATAGAAGGTATCACATACAAAAAACATTCAATGTCAATGACTGCGTATTTTCTCCCACTGAATTCATAGCTTTGCACGTATAGTTAGCCAAATCAGACTTTGCGGCATTTGCAAAAGTTAACACACTTTCTCTGGTAACTATGCTTCCATTCGCAGAGATATTAACGTTACTATATCGAGACGAGTCAATAGCTACTCCATTTTTGTACCAGCTAATATCAGAATCTGGATTACTGATCATAAGACAACTAATGTTTGATGGATCACCAACAGTAACATTTTGTAAGCCATCCATTTTTCCAGGTACCATGAATGTGGGCAGATCTAAATACACAGGTCAAATGCCCGATTAATTTCCATTCATTCACATTCCTCATGAATATATACTTTAACACTATACAAAAAAAATTCAAAGTTCGTCTAGCGTTTCCATAATATTTTAAAAAATATGTATAAACTTTACATTTGACGTCCAGCGTTGTTGATTTCTCTACTGTTCCATAGTTATTTGTGGCTTTGCATTTGTATATGCCAGCATCCTGACGATTCACTCTTTGAAATGGTAACGTACTATCGTATATAACTTCATGTTCTGGCTCTTCAACATCCTTGTATGTAAGCAGCAATTGAGCAGTGACTGGAATAAACTTGTTACCACCATCGGTTGATACCAGCCACAATGTCGTTGATTCTGGGTTAGACTCAACATTACATGTCAAATTTTCGATATGCGTTTCAGTAACAGAGAATTCAGGAACAAAATCAGGAACAACAATAGGAGGGTCTGAAACAGAAAGATAGATGGAAATCAATTGCTTCATGCAATGATAGGTAAAGGATAAGAAGGCAACTTACAATGTACAATCAAATGAGTCTGTTGATCAGTCGTGCCAACAGTGTTTCTTGCTTCACATTTATAATAATCAGATTTCTCAGGTTGAATAGTTGAAAATGACAAGACAGATTTGATCTTCGTATCAAATTTTGTCGCTATTAAAGTTGATTGCGTGATGGCTATGTCTCCACCAGAAGATAATTTCACACCATTTCTGTACCACTCAACAATTGATGGAGGGTGACTCTCTACCTCGCATGTTAATTTAGGTGAAGTATCTTTCACCACAACTGATTCACTTCCTAAGTTTGTCGTGATCTCTGGTTTATCTGGAAATACATCAACTCAGAATAAACATCGCGACAATTCTTCAAAATATTCAAAATGAACACAAAACAAACTTACAATTCACAATAACACAAGCTTCGTCTGTAACACTTCCATGTTCATTCGTTGCAGTAACATTGTAAATTCCAGCCTTTTCCCTGGTTACCAAATTTCCTGATAAGCTAAGTTCAGCTGATTGAAATATATCGAACGAAGTTTGTTGGGTTACAGTTGAATGAAGAGAAAAGCTGTTATCAACAAGACTATCATTGTGTGTCCATTTATAATTCGCTTGTGGATATGCTTTGGTTTCGTAGACCAATTTTAGTGGGCTACCTTCATTCACAGTGATGTCTAACAACTCCTGAATCTCTACTGGTGGATCTAATATAGATAACATAACGGTAAATTACTTGCATCTTTCAATATTTCCATTTTTTAATTTTGATTTACTTACAATGAATAATAAGATTTGCATCCTCATCAACCGTATCTACTGCATTAGTAGCACGACAGGTATACACTCCAGCATCTTCAATTTTCTGTACACTTCTAACTGTAAGGACTGATGTGACTTCAGTGTGGTACATTAACGATACTGAAGTTGTTGCAATGCTCACATCACCACTAGCAACTTGTTCTTTACCATCTTTTAACCACGTAATTGTTGGTGCCGGTTGTCCACTTACTTCACATGTAAAGTTCACAGTCTCATCTTGGACAGCAATCTTATCAGCAATTGATTGGTGTGTGGGCGGATCTTAGATATAAGAAATTTTTGTTCAATGGATTTCATTTAAGATGCTGTAGTACTAACTTTAACCTAGCATACAGCGAAAGTAATAAAGTTCATTTAAAGGAATGAAAAGCATCCTTCGTGTAAGTACAATGCTGTAGGAAGAAAAATAATGCACGATGAGAAAAACTTACAATTAATAGTTAAGATAGTTGTACTTTCAGAACAGCCAAGAAAGTTACAAGCTGTTACATTATATTTTCCTGACATTGATCGTGTAGCTGAAGGGCTTTGAAGCTGCATATCTTGAAATATACTCAAATAACTGACTGATGGTGGTTTGGACCTGTTAAAGTTTGAAGGATTTAAATCGGAAATATCTGAATTGCCGTCATCTTTATACCATTTCATTGTTGCAAAAGGATAAGAGTAAGTAACTGAAGCAAGATTAACAGGAGTTCCTTCATTTATAGCATATGCTGGATTCAGTGGTAAATGGAAGAATGGAGGATCTATAAAATGTTAATTGCAACCAGTTAAGCTTTCTGAACAGGTGTAAATCTTAATAAAGAATTTCTTTAAATACAATAGCTTTAATGAGAAAAATAAAATAAATTAAATTGACTCACGGCAAACTGTTAAGTTGGTTGTTGAGGATTCTGAACCAATAGTATTGCTAGCTTCACATGTATAAACACCACTTTGATTAAACATTATGTTAGTGAAAGTGATCACTGACTTAACAGTGTTCCCAAATTCCCCAGCATGTATAATTGATTCACTAATATCAACATTTCCACCAGATGTAATTGAAGACCCACTTTTCTTCCATGTTACAAGAGGATCTGCTATAGGATTCACTTTAAATGAACATGTCAGAGAAGTTGTGCTTGATATGTTGGTATGAGTAACATCAGGCAGCAAGTTATTTATTTTTGGGCTATCTGAAGGAATTATTGAAGAATTATATGCAAACATTATTATGAATGAAACAATGCCATAATTTAAAAGGACAGTTTCAAAATATATCACTGTATATTTTGTATATGATTGTTTATAGATTTTAAATTTGACAAGTAAAATGGATGAAAATTTAAATCACTCCTATGAGTTTTACACATTACCTTAAGGGAAGAAATTTTCGCGGGAAGAAATTTTCGCGGAAGAAATTTTCGCGGAATTTAATTTCGCGATTTTTGCCCCTAACCGCGAAATTAAATTCCGCAAAACACGTCAAAATTGCTCAATCGCGAAATTAAATTCCGCGAAAATTCGATTTTAGTTTTGTATGTTAAATAATAAAAGAAAAAACGACTCACAACGCAAAAAAGGAGGCATTTTTTCTGTTAAGTATTTGTTTGAAAATCGAAAACCGCGAAATTTAATTCCGCGAAACATGTTAAAATTGGTCAATCGCGAAATTAAATTCCGCGAAACATGTTAAAATTGGTCAATCGCGAAATTAAATTCCGCGAAAATCGGCCATTTTTACCATTTCAACCGCGAAATTAAATTCCTCGAAAATTTCTTCCCGCGGAAATTTCTTCCCTTAAGGTAAATTGTAGTTCACATTTTGCATACAGACAAAATACTTACAATTGATGATAACATTCCATTGGCTAATTTGACAACCAACTAAATTGCATGCTTTAATTTGATACACACCAGCATCGCCCATATTTGGATTTAAATTTATAAAGTATGCTTCTTGTATAGCACTTGTTTGTGTTATTTTTACATCATTGAATATAGGGTCTGCAGCTGTTTCATTAAATGTGAAAGAAAAATTGGATTTCGGATTTGAATCTGTTCTTAATGGTAAGTACAACAGCTGTCCTTCAGATACAGTTACAGTTTGGAATGTATCAGGTGATGACTTATCTAAATAATTACAAAAAATCAAAAGGAAAACTTACTTTTTAAAACTTTAAAGCAAATAACGAAAATCTAGTGGATTAATGTTGACTCACAGTAAATAAAAACTGTTGAATTTTTACTGACAGTATCGATAGTATTATTAGCTAAACATTTGTAATTGCCATAGTCAGATAAAGATGCACCAGTTATTGTCAAATTATGCTCCACAATACTGTATTGACCAGTTTGTTCCAACATATTTCTAGTAGTTGCAAACCGTCCGTCATCAACAACAGTAGATGGAAATGACCACCAAACATACGACTCAGGGTAAGATTTTACTCTGCAACTCAATGTTACATTTTCATTTTTATTCACATAGTAGTTTGGTGGTGGAAAACCAGGAACAAATGTAGGATCATCTGAAAAGTAACATTTTAATTTTATTTAGTTGGAAATAATTGAAAGTTGAACATTCAATTTACAAAGGTGGTACTTGCATGCTATAGTTAATAATGTCGACTTTTCATCTTCAGCTTGAAGATTCCCATCAATTGTGTTAATAGCTTTGCATGTCCATTTTCCATAATCAGAAACTTGAACAAGCTTTATGGTCAAAACACTTTCAATTGAAGTATCATTTTTCTGTTCAACAGTTGTGTAGTCACCAGTTGTAAGTGATATAGGCGTGTCATCATACAACCATGTGATAGATGGTTGTGGATTACCTGTGGCTAAACATCTCATATTCAAGTTTGATTCGAATTCACTAGCGTGGACTTTCTCTGCCTCAAATTCCACTATTTTAGGTGGATCTAAATTAAATCCAACCATACTTAATACATTTGCAAAGCTTCACTTTTACATTTTCTGACATTTATGTTCAATCAAATGTTTAATTAGATATGTAATACAAACTTATTACTTACAATAAATCTTCACGTTTGTTGATGCATTAACCATTCCCATACTATTCTTTGCTGCACATGTGTACCTTCCCTCTGATGTAAGAACCACTGAAGATACTTTCAATGTGCTACTCATTTGACTTAACTCGCTGTTTGGAGATCCTTTAATTGTGTGAGTGCCATCATCATGAAAAATTGCAACATCGTCTTTATACCAGCGGATAGTTGCAATTTCATTTGCTTCTGCTACACACACCAACGTCAAACTCGATCCTAAATTCACATTCTTGATGTCATCCAATTCACTAATAAGTATCGGTGCAACTGTAAAAAAAGGGGTTATGAAATTTTATTTATTTGTAATGAATAGAATAACAAATATTTGAAATGAAATACAATTTAAACTCTGAGGAAGTGAACAAAATGACGATATGAAACATACAGAAAACATCCACAGTTGTGTTAACTGAATCTTCTGCAATGGAATTGCTAGCAACACACTTCAGAATGCCTCTATCATCAGCATCAACATTTTTGATGGTTAAAGTACTATTCACTACAACATAATCCTCTCCTTCATCAATGATAACTGTTGTTATGATGTCCGTTAACAGTCGTTGATCTATAAACCATTGAAAGCTGATTGGTTTAGGATAACCTTTCGCAATGCATACTCTGCTGATTGTGGTGCCTTCTGTTAAACTTTCCAGTGGTTGGACAAGTGTATGGCTTGTTATATTGATGATTTCTAAAGATACATCGTATTTGTAAAAGAAAACCTTCTTGATGTGAAGATAATAGATGGAAATTCTTAACATACCATGAGTTTGTAAGGTTAAATTATGGACAGCAAAACCAAAAGTATTATTAGCATAACATTGATACACTCCATCATCCTCTATCGAAAGAACATTAGATGTAGCATTGCTTTCAACCACAATAACTGATGAATTTTGAAACACAATTTGTGAATTAATGTTTATGTCATTTTCACTTCCACCTGAAAGTTTTGACCAGTATATAACAGGTTCCGGGTAGCCATAGAATCTACAAGTCATCACTGCATCTTTAGTACGAGCAGCATAAACTGGATTGTTATGAAACAGTAATACAGGAGCAACTACAACAAAATTTTTTATGTTGACAGAAATACAATGACAATGTACAGTTTGTAATTAAGTTCCATATTGATTTATAATATAAAGCTTATAAAATGATAAATTCTGATCTTGAATTAGCTAAATATTACTTTATTCTATTATAAGTGATTGCCCAAATTTTAATTTTTGACCAAGATAAATTATCAGATACATTTATGTTGGTAGTTGGTAGTGTAAGAAAATAATGTAAATAATTTTAAAAATTGGTCATGGCACGATTTTTCTAAATTTTTGAGCCCCTCATTATTTTCAACAGTCTTAACCGAATTTAAAATTGCTTGGCTTTAAAAAAGGTTTTTATCTCAAACAGGTTAGGTATAGAAAAAGGATATTACACCTTCACAAAATCTGAGTGTATCCAGCTGTATTGCCTTGCAACTGACTCAGACCTAAAATCTGAGAAACCAATTTACCATGCAAAAGCAACAGCCATAGCAAAAACATTGCAGGCATTTATTTTCATTATATTTTCGAAAATCACATAAATTAAGACACTAGAATATTAATATTCTTAAAGCAGCTGCAAAATTATTTCGTGTACAACAAATGGGAACTTAGGGGCTCAAATATTTCAAAAGCATTTATGTTCTAAATTAAAAATAAAGGAATTATGTTGGTATGCACTCCCTTTCAATTTTTAAACTTTGTCTAAAAAAATCTCCATTAAAACTATACTCAAAATTGACTGTTATCACATTAAATCACTGCTGGTCATATGGCTATATTGCCGGTCAAGTCAACTTGAAAAATGTAAACATTCCATTTCACTGTTGTTGTGAAGGGAGCTGATGCTTTTTAATTTCATTGAATAACACGAACATGAGTCCTGCTGGTACGACTTATGTTTTCATATTCTTTCCTTAGGTGAACAAATGAATTCATATAACCAAGGAAATTTCAAAATTACCTTAGCAACGGTAGTCTTTCTCCTTAGCAACAACAAATAACTGAATAATCACTTGATAACTTAGATTCCTTTTCAATTGAGCACAGAAACTAATAAGTTGAGCATGTTTTTAAAGATTATTTATGTGCGCAATTAAAAGCGCGTCCTACCTTACTCTAAGAGCGCTATAGCGAGCGCTATCCCTTGCTTTCAATCAATCGTCTTACTTCACAAAATCTAATGGTACTCTTGTTTCAATAAAATTAATTATGACCGGTCAAATTGATCAAACATTAGAAAAAATAATAATATATTATATCGCCGGTCATTGACCGCTGCCCGCCTGTTATTTGCAGCGCTGTAGCTTGAATTTTACAAGACACAGATTCAAATTGGTTAAAAGGATATAAATTTTGATAACTTACAAGTAACATTGAGGACAAGTGAAGCATTAGAATCCATCCCCATATGATTTATAGGTACACAGAAGTATTCTCCATCATGGTTGCTCATTACAGGACTGATAACATAGCTACCATTTGTTTTGTTAGAAACCAGATTTCCTTCATGATATATTTGATAATAGATAGGAAGAAGATTAGCTGTTGCTTGACATGTTAAGTGAACAGATTGGCCACCCAAAGCAGGATTTGTGGTTGATTGCAACGTAGTATTTATTGGAGCATCTATAGATCATAAAAACAATTTGTGAGTTCATATTAGCACATAGTTCAAATATAACTCTTACTTTCTAGGACTCTGAACATAGTCCAGTCATTCAACAAAAACACAAAGACTGATCTATGTCAACTTACAAAAATTAGGTGCTTCTATAGGCACAATTGAATTAACTAATTTTGAATTGGCTTTGCAGGAATAATTTCTTTTTTCATTAACATGATTATCAGTTATAACTAATGTGCTGCCAACAGTCGCCAGTCTTCCAGTCATAGAAACTGTTTCTTCTGTGATTGAATATCTAGATCCATTCACTAGAATATAACTGATATTATGATTTTCATGCCATGTGATGGATGGTGGTGGATTTCCCACAGACGTACACGTCAATGAATATATGACTCTTCCACTTTCAACTACACCAGGGTACTGAACTTCCACCACTGTGTCTTGAGGATTGACTAAAAGAGAATATGACTTCAACAATTAAACAGTGAATCAGTTTTTTTTTTTGTTTTTTTTTTTAATTAGTCGCTCAATACAAGGTTTAAAACCACTAATGTGTATTGAGGTACAAGGAGGAAAGGTGACGATGGACATTACATTTAAAGTGTTGAAGATTATAATGAGAAGGAAAAACAGACTGGGGTAAAGAATTCCAGAGAGTGGAGGAGCGAGGAATGAAACTTTGTTGGTAAAAATTCTTTGATGATTTTGGGATGCTGACAGTGTGATCATGGCAATTAGATGAAAATCTTGTGTTTCGCTTGAAAGTCTTTAATGCAGGGATGAGAGAAGAGAGCTCAGTTGAACATTTTCCGTAAAAGTATTTATAAAAGAGGCAAAGAGATGCCACAGATCTGCGATGGGAGAGTGTGTCAAGTTTACTTGCAAGTTCATCACCTACAGCATTACAGATTCTTTTCTGGATACGATCTAAAAGATTTAGAGAATCAGAGGGTGCACCACCCCAGATATGGCAACAATACTCAATACAAGGTCGAATAGTAGATTTATAGAGGTAAAGAATGGCATCAGGGCTGAGGTATGCTCTTGCACGAAGAAGGGAGCCCACCTTCATCGAGGCTGACTTAGCGATTGCCTCAATGTAGGAGCGCCAGGAGAAGTCCTGTGAAAAAGTGATGCCGAGGAGACGAAAGGAGTTGTTTTCTTCCAACTGGGTGCCATTCATGGAAATTGATGGTAAAAAGGGATCTTTAGTATGATTTACAGATAGAAGTTTCGTTTTTGTGGAATTGAATGTGACCAGCCATTTCTCTCCCCACTCAACTATAGATTGCAGATCAAACTCAATTTCGCCTGCCATTTCTACCTGGCTGAACAAATCTGATTTTGGAGTACAGGAATAGATGGTTGAATCATCAGCATAGATGGCAAGCTTGGAAATAATGTCATCAGGCAGATCATTGATGAAAAGAAGAAAAAGGGTTGGCCCAAGGACAGAACCTTGGGGGAACACCTGCATTGATGGAATGTGTCGATGATGATTGCCTGTCTAAAACAACCTTAAGCCTACGATTACCAAGGAAGGAACGAATCATCTCATAAAAGAGACCCTTAACTCCATATGCAACAAGCTTTTTCAAAAGACCAGTATGCCATACTTTATCAAATGCCTTGGATATGTCAAGAGCAACAGCTCTTGCCTCCCCAGATTTATCTAATGCAGTGTAAATTCTATCAGTTATCACTGTAAGGAGGTCAGCAGTTGAGCGTTGGGAGCGAAAGCCATATTGAGAATCTGAGAAGAGGTTATTAGATTCAAGGTGATTAACAAGAGAATTATTGATAAAGGCCTCAAAAATTTTACTCATAACTGGTAGGAGACTAATGGGTCTGTAATTTCGTGGATTAGATTGATCACCATAATTTTTAAAGACTGGAATTACAGAGGCAAACTTCCAAGATGAAGGAAAGCAAGATTCAGCTATGCACTTGTTATATAGACGAGAAAGTACAGGAGATAATTCAGGTGCACACTTTTGAAATAGGATGACAGGAATTCCATCAGGGCCAGTAGCCTTAGAAGCATCAAGATTTGAAATGATGGAAGATATTTTACCTGGTGTGATAAAGCAGCTATCCAGTACTTTATTAGTCCTCAAGGGAAATTCCGGAACAGCATGGTCCGAGTCATCAAGAGTAGAGTTAATACTGAAAATATTAGAGAAGAGTTCAGCTTTATCCTTAGATGATGATAAAACCTCTGGACCATTGAAAATGGGAGGAATGGATGACCTTTTATTGTTGGTGACACTTTTAATGATGCGCCAAAAATCTCGAGAGCCAATTTTTTGTGAAGAGATACGATTACGAGTTTCTTGTTGATATGTAGACTTTGCATTATTAATGACAGATTTGCAGTGATTTCGTGCTTGGTTGAAAAGAACCTTATTATGAGAAGACTTCTCACGTTGATATTGATGAAAGTAAAGATTTCTGTGAGCAATTGCTGCAGCACAAGCAGGTGAGAACCAGGGAGAGGAGTGAGGTTTAACACGAAATTTTCTACTGGGGATAAATGCTTCAATACCAGATGTAAGCCAAGATGTAACTTCCTCTGCACATTTTTCAGCTGGATTTGAAAACACATTGTACCAGGGGACATCGCGAAGAAAGTCTCGAAAATTATCCCATTCACCACGTTCATAACTGAAGAGAGTGCGATGAAAAGGAGATTCAGAAGCAGCTTTGCAATTAAGAGATGTTAAGACAGAAACTACGCCATGGTCAGAGTTGCCAAGAGGAGCTTCACTAGATGCTTTACAGATATCAGGATTTGATGTTAAAAAGAGATCAAGTAGAGATGGAGATTGATCATCACGATCAGGAAAGCGAGTAGGGAAGTCAATGATTTGGTGAAGAGATTGAGATAGGGCAAAATTTAGAGTATGAATTCCTGAGTGAGAGATTCCATTTGAGAATTTGAGCCATTTTTCATGATGAACATTGAAGTCACCAAAAACAAATATGTTGGCACTGTGATGAATTGATGGGGCCTTGTCAATACTTTCAGATATAGAGTCTATAACAGAACAGTCTTGGGATGATGGAGATCGATAAAGAAAGAACAGATAGCTTGTTGAATGGAGCAACGAAAGACGAAAGCACATGTATGGCAAATCAGGATCCTCCAGATCACTCACACGAGTTATAGGTAAATTGTCTCGAAGGTATACACCAAGGCCATGCATGTGGGTTTTAGAGTCCTTACGACGTAGAGGAAGATAACCTTGAAAGAGAAAATCATTTTGTCAATATTGGAATTCAGATTAGTCTCCGAAATTGCAAGGATGTCAGGAGAGTTGTTAGAAATGAAAGCATGAATGTGAGAGAAATTTGTACGAAAACCACGGACATTTGTGAAAGATATGTTCAGTGGGGCCGGGTTAATCGAATTGGGTTTTGAAGCTGGTTTTTTTGTGTTTTTTCTTTGATTAACCATTTCATAAGGGAAGTTTAGATAGAGAAATTAAATAAAAGGAACAAACATAACATGTACTTGCAAAAAGTCTGATTGTGTCAATAGTGTTGGTTCATCAATAAACCTTCTGCCGTAACAGAAGGCTCAGGGTGTGGCCTCGACAAAGCACACCAGACACATTTGCTGGGAAACCCTCCATGCGCGACATGGCACAACAAATGTCTTGATATTTTACAGCTGCTGATGGAACAGCCTCTCTTAAGCGCTACCAAAAAAGTTCGGGTTCCTAACTATCAGCCGGCCTCAGACCAGTAACTGAGTTTTTGAGTTGTACCCTCACCAAGAGATGACTTACCAGAGTTTCGACACAACAGCGACAGTTCACAAGCAGACAAAGAGCACATACAACAACTAGACAAACAGAAAAAGGTGAAAGAAACCAGCGTTCAGTGTCCTAGCTTAGAAACAAGGTAAACTTGAGTTATCATAAAAAATATGGAAAAAGCATGGTTACTCACTGAGAACTCGGAGGTAAACAGAATGTGTTAGAACTTTGGTGGTTCTTTTGAAATTGATCCTAATTCCATACCAACCCTCATCAGCAAGAGTCACTCCAATGATTGTTAAGCCAGACAATGTCAGCTGATTGTTGATGTAACGCTGGTCTATTCAGAAGAAAGACAAGACAATTCTTTAGAAAGACAGGTCTGCAGTTTTAATTTAAATTTCTCATTCCATTAAAATTCATATGCAATCTAAGTAAACATCTCAATTCTTTGAACAGTATTACTGAAAAGTATTCAATTTCCATGATATCATACCTGCCATTGAGACGGTAATGCTATCTACATTATCAATTCTCCCTAATGTGTCATTCCATGTATAACCATCGTCTAAATACCGAAACCACTGTATAGATTCCAGTGGTTGGGTATACACATACTGCCAATCAAATGTAGCATTTGTTCCAACAGCGACACACAAAGGATCAACAGGCTTATTAATAAAATCACCATTTACTGTAATTAGAGAAAAGCAATGTTAAGACATTGATATAACTTTGATATTAATTTATAACTTATAAAACATACATATATGAGTTTCAATAGAAGCTCTTGTTTTTCCAACATCATTGTCTGCTTCACAATGGTAAGTATCACCATTATCTTCTTCAGTTACATCACGGACTGATATCCAACTTTGGGTAACATGTTCTGATATGGAAGTGGTGTTTACAACAACCACGTTGGTAACATCCTGCTCATTCTTAAACCAAGTAATGGTTTTTACCGATGGAACACTGTCAATAGTGCAAAGTAATATCACAGATTCATTCACATTTGGAACAAATACTTTGTTTGTAGCATTTAACACTACATTCCTTATATCAAGTGCAGCTAATGCCACAATAGGTGTATCTAAAAAATAAAATTCAATGCTCATGAGTAAAACATAGATAAACACATGATTAGGAACTGATATTCTTTCAATTATGAAAAACAAACATTGTTCATTCTGAAGGAAACACCTTCCAGCAAAAGTTTCCATGAAATTTGGTTTCTTTAAGGATCAGAATTGTTTCAAGATAAAATCAATTTTCATTTTAAATATGCTATTAAAGCAGTAATTTTTTATGCCATAATTCCTAATTTTATTGGTTAAGGAAAGTAGTTTTTTCTGACCAATGTTTCATAAAATACTGTGCCACAATACAGCCTATCTTTATAATAAATTTTGTTTCAGTAGTCAAGTTATTATTGATTTTAGCTCTATTCTTTTTACCTGGAAAACATTTTTGAAAACTTTTATGACATTCATAAACTTTGATTTTATTACTTTGCAATTAAATGTAATACTTAAATACCAGTAAAACATCACCCAGGAAACAACTTTTTTACAATGCCCAACTTCACAAACATTGTGTCAAAACCCTCTTTCTGGTGTTGAAAGATCTTACGAAAAAAATAAATCACAGAATAGTGACTGGAAAGTGTACCCACATTACAGAGCTTGAAAAAACTGATCAAAAAAATGTATGGAATCATTTTGCTACTATCAACTTTTACCAAGATATCATCAATCAAAGACCCATCCCAAAAATCACTGTGTTTAATTGGTGATGCAATGAAATGGTTCCCCCATGATCAAAAAATCTGATGTCAGTTGCAGCTACTTATGTAATAATCATGAAAAAACACTTCTCACTGCTGCATAGTGTTAAAGACTATTACGACCTCCTTGACCATAAAATAAAAGTAGAACGAACACTCACAAGATAACACGCGAAATGAAAATTTTCAACTGAACAATGGCCAAGTTCATGCTAGTATAAGATAACAAAAAGAACTTACAAGTCATGATGATTGTTGTTGTATTTGAAGCGGTCATTCCCAGACCATTATCAGCTGAACATTTCAACACTCCTGCATGTCCTGATGTAAATGTCATGTTGATTTCACTTGTGACAGTCCACAGACCTGACGAATTGCTTTCCTTCACAGAAATCTCGTTGTCCTCAAATGTTAATGGAATATCATTGCTAAGCCATTTAATTGTTGGCTTCGGATATCCCGATGCTGTACAATAGAAGTATGCCATCTCATTTTCAATCAATTCTAAATTTGGTCGAAAGTTTGAATCCAGCAGCTGCACTTCGACTAAAAAGAAAATGTCAATACACAATGTCTAACAAACCTTTTAGATGATCATTGATAAATTGGAAAATTATCCCAATTACTTAATAATGTTTCTTGTATTATCATCTCATAACTGAGTTATCTCCATTATCTTAAACATTACTGATTTAAGAACATGATTCCATCACAAAAAAAAATGACCAAGCACAAAGTTTTTGAAGAATTTTTAGTAGTTTGCTATAAATGAGGGAATTAGCACCCCTGTCCTCCCCTAGAGAAAAGCAGCGGTTATTTCACTACAGTCATTGGTAGGGGCACTTTTTGTGAGTAGCGAAACGTAACAATATTGTTATTATAGTTGTTATTTAAATATATTTCACGATTAAAAAGCAGATTCATTTTAAAACAGGTCTTTCAACCATTTTAGTCTTCTCAAAAGACAGTTGAAAATGTGCATATTTTTAATCAACTTCCAAAATCTTTCTTGAAAGAATTGCTGCCACCTGCAAATCATTTCGCCAAAACAACTAGTCCGACTTCCCATTTTCTTGGCCCCACAACCAAAGCTGAAACAAAGTTTTATCTTCATTTTCATGAAATTGTTTAGGAGGCGAAAGAGTTCGATTGGTGTATGACCAACAAGAGTTCCATCGTTTTTAAAACTCCAATTGAATGCTTGTCACGACTTACTCTCATGTGCCAAAAAAAATCCCTTACAAATTTATAGCTTGCAAAAGTCTCACAAATTTTTTAATCCTCCACACTCACGAAAGTTTCTTTTGAAATGTTTCTCACATGAAGGTTTCTATGATTAAATACATATGTATGAGAAACATCATATGAAAAAATGCCAGATTTTACTCACAAGTTATGTGAAAGAAAATTTGATTATTCCAAGTAATATTAAGAAAAATTTAAGATGAATTTGTCATATCATTACTAGTTTTCCTTTGTGCAATAAATGGATTTTTTTTTTAAATGGGTTGCTCCCTGAAAGACCGAAGAAGAAAGTCTTAGGAGAAGGGGTCAGTTGATGCAAGTCATCTGAACAATGCCCATGAAAGTATTTATAGAAAAGAGACAGGGAAGCAACGTTTCTACGATGTGAGAGAGGGTGAAGATTAGCACAAAGATCAGGGCCAACTAAGTTAACTAAGCGCTTCTGAATACGATTGAGAAGATGAAGACAATGAGCAGAGGCTCATACTCAAGACAAGGGCGAATAGTGGCCTTAAACATGTAAATGATAGATTCAGCATAAGTGACGGAGCCGGAAAAGTGAGCCAACCTTCATAGCAGCAGATTTAGCAATGGACTCAATGTAAGAATTCCATGTTAAACCTAGAAGACAAACATGAAATGACTCTGCAAGCTCACTTACTTTCATAAGAACAGGGGTTACAGGGTCCCTGAAGTGATTAATAGAGAGAAGCTTAGTTTTCGAAGCATTGAAGGAAACCAACCATTTCTGACCCCATTCAAGTACTGTCCTAAGATCGACCTCCAACTCAGCAGCCATTTCAACCTTATCAAACAAGTCCTTAGCCATTTCAAGAGACGAGTAAAGAGTACTGTCGTCAGCATAAATAGCAAGTTTACTGAGAATACAATCGGGAAGGTCGTTGATGAAAATGAAAAAGAGGGTCGGACCAAGAACAGAACCTTGAGGCACCCCTGAATTAATAGAGTAAGAAGAAGACGAATGACCATCAAAAACTACCTTAATACACCTGCCACTAAGTAGGATTTAATAAGATTCAAGAGTAAACCAGAAATGCCATAAGACTTCAACTTCTGAAGAAGACCACGGTGCCAAACCTTGTCGAATGCCTTAGAGATGTCAAGAGCAATAGCTCATGTCTCACCACAAGCATTGAGGGACTGACATACACGTTCAGAGATGACAGGCAGAGCATCAGCAGTTGAACGGCCAGAATGGAAACCGTACTGGCGATCAGAGAACAGATGAGATTCCAGATGATGGGTGATGAAAGAGTTGACCAATGATTCGAAGATCTTACTTATAACAGAAAGAAGACTTATAGGACAATAGCATAAAGGGTCCGATCTCTCACCAGAGTTTTTGAAAACAGGCACAACAGAAGCATTCTTCCAACAAGAAGGAAAACAAGATTCATCGATGCACTTCCTGAATAGCCTACAGAGTATAGGAGAGAATTCAGGCGAGCATTTTTGCAGAACGATTACAGGGATTTCGTCGGGACCAGTAGCCTTGATCCGGACCATCTTGGGCGTTATATTCAGAGAAGACAATTCCACGTCAGTTCTGGGGTCAATATCGGGCAAAACATGACCAGTGTCATCTAGAGTGGAGTTCCTGCTGAACGGTTTGGCAAAGAGCTCTGCCTTACCAACAGCAGATGTCAACACCTCGGGGCCAATGAAAAGTGGTGGAATCAAAGACTTACCCTTATTAGAAACGCTCCGATAGATACGCCAGAAATCACGAGACCCAATAGATTCAGATATAAGCCGATCATGGACCAGATTTCGATAGGTGTGTCTCCTCAATGACTTCATTACACTCGTTGCGAGCTCTGGTGAAAAGACGCCTGTTGTCCTCACTACTACAACGTTGACAACGATGGAAAAAATTATTATGATGGGCAATTGCAGCAGAAATGGCAGGAGAGAATCAGGGGCAGTCTGTACTCTGAGACGCGTGCGATTGCACGCGCACACGCAAGTTAGTTTACGTGTGCAATTAATCGCACGCGTAAAGTCGTATTGTTAACTCGTCGTTTTTTTTCTCCCAGAATTGAGATCACGCACCTTGCAGCTTAAGATCCTTAGTTTCCTCAGAAAATGTTTTAGCGAACAAAGTCTTATCTCTCATCTGTTCTTTCAAGAATAATAATATATCTGTCAGAGCCAACCTGAATCTCATAGCTAATACATCGACTCCTGACCTTACAAAGTACCACTTAGAGTAGAACCTCACTGCCAGTTGCCTTCGTTGTTGGTCCACTGGTCTTACCGAGAGCGAAATACCCGTGCAATACTATACAAGTACGGAGATGTATGCCACATAATGCACTGAGATTCGAGTCTGCAATAGATTGCACTTACAGGCAGAACAGATTTCACTTTTGATTATTCCTGTTGACTATTTTGATTGGTATCTCTCTTCCAATTGTAAAAATATATCTCTCCTCCATTGTTGTAACGAAATTGTAAATAGAAATTCAAATCAAATTCGTCGGAACAACGGTGGAGAGATTTACGAAATAGTTATTTCTTCACAAATTTTCATTTTAACGAAGCTTTGTAAGATGTTTTTTTATGTTTTAGTGCACACCTCTCCTTATTTCTACAGCTCTTCTTCATTGCTCACATTAATCTATCTCTTATATTCCTATTTTCTATGTTCTCCTTTAAAATGAAATATACAATCCAGTATTCCACGCGAATAAATATGTCATCAACATAAGTGCAGGCTTTGTAATATGAGGCGTGCGATCGCACGCGCGCGCCTCCACGCACGCCTTAAATTCTTCAGACGTGCAACAAAAAGCACGCCTTAACAGTTCTTGAATTGCTTGAGACGTGCTACATTTCGCACGCCTCGATGATTATCTCTGCGTATAATTTATATGTCATTTTTTTTATTTAATTTATTATTTCTTTTCATTCGTGATTTCCGGTTTTTTTTCTAATACAGAAAGTTTCTATGAAGAAACACTCCACGTGTGTATGAAAAAATATGTAGACATTTTTTAAACAATGGTGTCTACTATTAAAAATAAAGATATTTCGTCATAAGAATAATAAACATTTCATCCCGTGAGGAGTATTGCTTGAGCATTAAAAAACACCTGCTTCTCACAAAACGCTCTATTTTTAGCTTTAAATTTATATATTAAAACATTTTTGAAGAAGCACCCAGGTCTTGTCATGAGAGGTGTGCAACCAGCCAGCAGAATTGTTATTTTAACTTGCGCAAGTTTCTATTTGTGGAAATACCAGTTAAGCTTCCATTTCACTGTTACTGTAAAGGGACCTGGAAACTAAGATGCTTTTTAATTTCATTGAATAACACAAAAACGAGTCCTACTGGTACCACTTATGTTTTCAGATTCTTTCGTTAGGTGAACAAATGAATTCATATAACGAAGGAAATTTCAAAATTACCTTAGCAACGGTGGTCGTTCTCCCTAGCAACAGCAAATTGGCGAATAATCACTTAATATACCGCGTTATCTTTCGTTGTCAATTGACCTCGAAAACTTTTATAATAAGTTGAGCATGTTTTTAGAGCATCTACGTGCGATTAAAAGTATTTCTTAACTAACTCTAGGATAGTTATATCGAGCGCTCGCGTAATCACGCGACTCATGAGAAGATTGAATTGCATTTTAAATTTGAAAATAAAATGAACATTTGTTACGTTTTGAACAAAACCATTCATTAGCTGGAGATTTCTTTCGTAAATTTTTCGTAACTCCTCACAGAAACATTAAATACACGTTGACTAGGGATCAAAAATTTCGTTTCCATTAGAACGTAAGAATAATAACGATTTCTAGGATCGCACACCATCACACGCCTGAACAGCTTCAGGGGAGTGATAATTAGCACGCCTAAAACGCCTTAATTCTTGATTAGGCGTGCGAGACGTCACACGCCTCCTTTTTTCATATTACAAAGCCTGTAAGTGGTGATGATATAATCATCTTGAACATAAACGTTGCTACATGTTGCGACACAATACTTTCTTTTACTTAACTGTCTAGACAAATGTTAATATAGCGTCTGATGTATTTAACGGAAATAAATAGAGAATGTCTGTTACGCTGAACGAAGTATTAAATAACTATGGCCTTATGTATGATGACGTAAAACAATGTAAACAAAGACTAAAATTCTTAAGTATCATTCGGATCAATGCAGGTGGTTTTCTTTATAAATTTTCAGTTAAAGAAAATGTTTTTTTATTATTATTTTATCTTGTCTCTGGGAAGGCAAAAAAAAAACGAGGCAGTAATAACTTTTTGGATTGCACACGATCGCACGCGTCCTCTTTTTGGCATGAGCGAATCACCGCACATGTACATATTTCTTCCCGAAACAGTATGCAGGGAGTAGAGTGAGGTTTAACCTGATATTTACGAGAAGGAACAAATTCATCAATACCAACCTGAAGCCATGAAGAGATCTCCACTGCACACCTCTCAGCATCACAGGCAAAGATATGATCAACCAGCAGGTCACGAATCAGATCTCGAAAGCTGTCCCAGTCACCACGATGGTATGAAAGATATTAGCAGAAGATAGAATTGATGCTGCTGCACGACTGAGAAGATGGGGAGTGATACATAAAGAGAAGATAACTAGTTGAATGCAAGAGAGAAAGACGTAGACAGATGAAAGATTCATCAGGAGATTCGAGATTGACAGGAAGATAGTCACAAACATAGATGCCAAGGTTGTGCGTAAGAATAAACGAGTCCTTGCGATTAATAGGAAGATAGCCAGGTACATCGAAGTCAGAAGAGCTAATAGAAGGTTTAAGATTGGTTTCACAAATAGCAAGAATGTCAGGAGATGAGTTGGCTAGAAAAGATTCCAAATGAGAGAAGTTCCCACGAAGCCCACAAATATTAGAGAAGGAAAGTGAGAAAGGTGTTGGCGATTTACGAGTACCCAATTTAGATTTACTAGAATTTGCCATTTTTTTCATAATGAGGAGAAAGAAATCCAAAGTTGTGTTGGCTGAAGAACTCTTGCTAGAGGATCATGTCAATATTGGTTTCAATATTGGTATAGGATGCAAACCATTACAGCTGCAGGGCGCCGTCCAAGCGCAACTTGGCACTACTACTGCAACGCCATTTTTGGACTGTTGATAGAGCAGCCTAAGTAGCTAGCAAAGAGTTCAGGCTCACGTACTACCAGTCAGCAAAGTAGTATTCAGGTAAAACTACTATCCTAACACCCTCAACATAGATAACTAAAAAGCAGTATTGAAAATAGACTCACGCATTTGTCAGACAGTCAAGGAGACCGGTTTGCATCATCCTAGAGTAGACATAGCACTGCAAGCAGCTTATCTACACTAAAAGGCGAAGTAGGGGTACTAGACCAGGTGGTATTTCTACCTGCCCCTAAGACAATTATGGCTTGCCAACCAGGTGTTTTTATCGAGACACCATATCTAGGAAGGTTGCCAACCAAAGCTGAAGAAGCCTTTCCCACCATTAAACAAGACTGACCCCGCCAGACACCAACCCAGTATTTTAATGGTAGTTTAATGTCTTGGGTTTGAATAACAGAAAAACAGTAGGTAAAAATAGTTTTAAACTCGACTTTTAAAACAAATCACACATACCATTAAAATATAACCAAACATATGTTGCATCTGTTCCCAGGTGATTACTTGCAGAACATTTATAAAATCCGTAAGCTTCTTTGACAGATGAATTTGATAATATTATTAAATCATTCTGCAGGTATGTTATAGTGGAATTTTGGTATGATACATATCCACTTTGTTGAAATATGGAATCGGGACCAGATTCTTTCTCCCATTTTATGGAGCCAGCATCTAATGGATCACCTCTTATAATGCATTCTATTTTAATTTCACTTCCTTTATTTGCAACTATTAATGCTGATGTCACAAAAACTACTTCTGGAGCAACTAAAAAGGAAATTAGGATATTCATTAAGTAATGAAGAAAAAGATGCATATATTTATGGAAGGATTTTCACAACTGTTACGAACTAACTGCACCTGTAACATTGAGGAGCTTTGTTACGGTATCAGATCCATGTGAATTCATTGCAATGCATGATATATTTCCTTCGTGGTGAAATTGTGTATTGGTGATGTTATATACAAATGGTGTTTCTGTGCCATCAGCAAGTATAACACCATCTTTTTGGATGGTGTAAGATGGAGAAGGGATAGAATCTGCCCGACAAATTATCATTAAATTTCCACCATTTGTTGCATGGATTGGATAGATGTCTAAAGTTGTTGGTGCATCTTTACCAGGAGCATCTGAATGAAAAATACTGACAAATAAAGGTTTTGGAAGGTTGAAATGTTCAGAAATGAATTAATATTTAGCTTTTTATGTGGAGATAAAGATTGGAGGGAAAGATTCAAACCAGAAAAATTAGCAGGAATCAAAATTCGCTACCAAAAAATGACAAAAAGATAAAGATGAACTTACATTCAATTTCCATGTTAAATGTTTGATTCAATTTGATATTTGAATTTAAAAATACTGAGGCAACACAAACAAGATTTCCACTGTCACTTGCAGCAATGTTTTTAATAGTTAAGTTACTGGTGATGATTGTTGCATCACAACCAGTACTTTCTATTGTTCCTTCAGAAATAAAGTATTTGACACTATCATTGCTAACTTGAACACCATCTTTGAACCAAACTACTGAAGGAACTGGCTGCCCTTTGAATTGACAAGTAATTGTTTTTTCTGCATCATTAGCATTTGCTTCAACTGTCATATCTGATGTAGTTGTTGTGATAGGTACTACAAATTATATAAAAAACAAAATACTTTATTTATATTTTGGATAAAATTAACTGGGAAAAAGTGTATATAATCTTTGGAATCATTTGAGATTTCAAGGGTTCTAATAGTTATATCAGTTTGAGGTAGCTGATGATGACAAAGTGGTATATTTTCCATTTTTTCCCATTGAACATTATTTTCATAAAAAGAAATAAAGAAATTATTTAAATTTTTAAACAAAAGAAACAATATATATTCTTAAATTTCTATAATTTTTCTCTAATTTAAATCAGCAAAACTTAAAAATCTGCTAATTTACTCAGTAAAATACTGTTCTTTTAAACTTGATTTCCTTTTCTTAGTATCGTTACACTTATTGCAATAATTCCTTTTTGATTCCAACAAGCCTGGAACTTTGATGTAGAGTGCCTGCTCCCCTTACCGCTATGTGCCGCTTGCCGCTAACTTTGAGTTTGATGGTTTATTTCCTTCATTTGAAGACAACAAATCAAACCAAACTAATTATTATCTAAAAGTATATTCATTCAGCCATTGTTATGGAAAGTTTCAAAGTGAATTGCCAAATACTTACTGATTAATAGAGTAAAATCTAACACCGGGTCGCGATCATTGTGAAAAAAATATTAAAAATGGCTTCCTCGAAAAATAAATTCTTCAAAATTCAGTGTCATAAATAACGGAGCATATCGATTCCTTGTTATTCCTCTGCTGTCTTGAATGCTACCAACATCTGAGATTTTATCCACAAAAACAGTTTTCTTGTATTATATCGTATACGCGAGTAAATCATCTTAAGCTTACAGCAAGGTAATTCTGTAACCACGTGTCCTTTCTCCGCTATAGCAACAAAATTTGTTCTTGTTAGCACTGATTTCAGCTTGATTACTCAAACAGTTAAATTTTTTTTTACAGCCATTCAATTAGCGCGAAATCCCACGTTGATAATATCACCCATAGATTTATCGTTCAAGAAAACGTGAAACTCGTTTCGTAGACCTTTTCACCCAAAGGACCCATTGTCATTAAAAAATTTTTATTGCGTTAATGCTTTTTATCAATCGCAATTTAACAAGTGCAACTTGTATCCTCCGCATGTTGAAAACCTCCATCACAAGTATAGAAACAATTGATTTCATATGTTGTGAGTGTAAAAAGTAATTCAATACATGTTGATAATTACATTCGCGGTTCATGCTTTTAACAAAATAACGATGTCTGTGTTTATCGTATAATTACTCTGCAGGCTCACAATAGGGCAATTCCCATCACGTATCTAGATTTTTGTGATCAAAAGTTGACTTGTCGAGACGGCACTATTGTTTTCTAAAAAAACTTCGCTCATTAAAATATGGCTGCCTTCAATTTGTAAACAGTAAAGGCATACATTTTTGTTAAGCCTGTGGTTGTCTTACATCTGTAGAAGCAAAGCAGGAAAGCACTTAAATTGAAAGAAAAGGGATTAAACTGTTACTATGAACACTAAATTCCATAAAATTTTGCTATTTGCATCACTTTTGACGAACGTGAAATTAGTTAGCGGAAAGAGGAACAAGTTAGCGGAAAGAGGAACATCACCCCGATGATGTTTACAGTTACAGTATCTGTTATCAATCTTATTCTCTTTGTTTCTTCTTGTTGATTTAGTATCTAGAATGACCAATTGTGGTGCTAAATCCATTTAACTGTGTTTTTACGTTTGCATTGACGAATTTTGCAACATTACAATTAAAGTTAGCAGTAAGGGGAGCAGGCACTCTATAGACAAATCTTCCAACATACTAACACGCTCTGATATTTAATCTGACCAAAATGGCTTAAAAACAGTGCATTTTAGCCAGGAACACGTAACATTTCCATGTTCTTGAATACAAAATT
Organism: Turritopsis dohrnii; assembly: GCA_027922465.2. NCBI lineage: Eukaryota > Metazoa > Cnidaria > Hydrozoa > Anthoathecata > Oceaniidae > Turritopsis > Turritopsis dohrnii. The sequence goes on from BQMF02000295.1 coordinate 504,503, forward strand.
CTGTAGTCAGCAAATAGAATCACTTAAAGAGATCTCTCATAGTCATAATAGTCTTTTAGTTAAGTTTCGAAGATTGAAGTTTCTAAAAAATATATATAGACCGCGAAAAAAATTGAAATCACTTTTGATGAAAAATTACTTTTGCACTGCATTTTATATATCAGATCCAATTTATAACTTTAATTTCATAGACTCACCATATGTTTTAATTTCTGTTTTTCCAATTGATGCACCAAGTGTATCGTAATCAACTTGCACCTGAATAACAGCTTCATCTGAATGTCTAACATTCTTAATTGTCAATCCAGCATTTTCTAGAAACGTGATACGATCTTCTGATGCTGGTTTGTATCTGGAATCTCCATTCAAATAGAAAGCCTCTGTATCAACTTTGTGAGCGATCTGTTCAATCACGAGATTTTTTGTGTTGTTATACAAGTCCCACGTAATTTTTGCAACTCCATTGCTATTGTTATATTTCCAAGGTAATTCAAGAGTTTCACCACACGCAACATACGTAATTGCTTGGGGCTCTTCCAAAAATGGAACTCCTGCACTGTGCGAATCTAAAATAATTAATAAGTTTCTGATATTAATGATAACTAAAAGTCAAATAACCTTAACAAAAATTCATTTTCAAATAGTCGGATAAAATTTTGATGTGATTTCCTAATTAATTACCTCTGCGTGCATGTTGACATGTTATGCACAAAATGACTTTACAACGTTGCAGTGTAGTTAAAACTTTTAAAATTACTTACCTGTCAATTGGGTTATCCAATAATTATTTATTTACCTACTTATGCGATGATGAAAGTTGAATTTCTTACAATTTTCCACTGTTCAGAAAACGCACATGTAAGCGTTTAGATTTTGTCTACCATATTGGATAAGTAGATGGAATGGTCCACTGTAAATACGAGAGAGATGCAGGAGACAAGTGTTTTTGTGTGCGTGAAAAATTTCTTGTGACTATGGTGTGTGTGACGATCTCACTTCCTACTTCGTTCCCTTCCCCTTGGATCATGGCCACAAGCTACCTCACTTTTTTCAGAGAAAGAATGGATTCCTGCCCCACACAATGCCAGCCGGTGTAACGTTCATTTTGTGTCAAATAGGGAAGAAAGCAAACCAAAACAAAGAAAATACATCAATGGTCCGAGATGACCAAAAAAGAGAAAGTCACAAAGCATAGCTATCTTTTATTTTTCACACTTGTAATGTACAGGCAAACTATTGTCTGTTTTGAAAATATTGTAAGCTTGCTTGTTTTTTCATGGACGTATGTTTAAAGATAGTCGTTTCAGTTTTCGTTGCGTCTTTATAATGAAATTAGGGAACTTACGAAAGTACGACGGCAACGTGGACGACGACGTACAAGATATTCATCTTCTATGAATCACAAACGAGCAGAAACTATACACTTGTGTTAAGAAGTTTATTTATAATGCCTTTGAAGTTTGTTTTTTGAACTTTGAGAGGCAGAACCATGAAGGAACCGAGGAAAATTTATCGGAAGTACTGCTATTCTCACGTCTTCGTTTTCGGTACGACTTCAAAATATTACTTTTCACGTTGTGTGTAGAACGTGCAAATCTAATAATGATATTAGTAAAATTAAAAACATTTCCCAATAGTATAGTGTGAAATGACTTCCATTCGAAAGCAAATCTACGGAGTAAAGTGAATCTTTTGTTTGCCTCACGTCGTCGTCCACGTTGCCGTCGTAGTTTCGTAAGCTCCCTATTAGGCTGTTTTAGCAAGACGACGCGAACGCCAGTTTGGGGTTTCCTGGGAGTAAAAAAAGACTGGACACTAATGTTTTTCACGTCGTAGCATTTTTCACGTCGCGTTCACAACCTCATATCATTGAAAATGGCGTCTTCTGCAGAACGTGAAGATCCTGTAGCTCATGCTGCCAGAAAGTAAGCTGTATATAGTACTAATGGATCATTTTTGGTGAATGTATATCGATATATTTTTTTTAAGGAGATGTGTGTATATATTATCTAATTTTATGTCGGTTTCTGTCAGACAAATAGCATTACAAGTTCTTTCACACAGGATATGTATGTAAACATGAAAGGGTCACATGGTTAGGATCACATACTGCATACTGTTACTGTGTTTTTATTATTTAGACCTGTTATGATCTGGAATGATGCAAAGGATATATTGTTAATGAGAGAAATGATATCCCAAGACTTGTTTTCGCATAAATCAGGCTCCAGGGAGAGAGGAGTAATCCTACAAAGCATAGCAACAACCTTAAACAGTTTGGAAGAGTTCAACAACTGTGCTACAAAAAGAGGTGTAAGAGATAGATTCACAAACATTAGTAAAAATCGTACTGCAGCCAGTAACAAAGAAATCCGAAGTACAGGACAAGGGGGAGAAGAAATTTCAGAACGTGATGTGTTGTTAGAAGAACTGACAAATCTTTCTGAAGAATCTGATCGACAGCATGCTGAGGAACAGAATCAAAAAAAAAGCAACAGTTGAAGCTGAACGAAATAAATCTTTAGAAATTCGACAATCCGCTATGGAACGACATAGTGAAACATTGAAAAGAAAGTCTGATGACACTTCTCCTAAGGAAAAGAGATCTCGTAGGTCAACTTCAGACACTATTGATTTTCTAAACCGTAAATTAGAAGTAGACCAGAAATACAAAGAAGAGGAACTAAAAATGAAACAAAATCAACAAGCAGAATTTACAAATATTTTGAAAAACATGCAGGAACAACAAACATTGATGCAACAACAGTTTCTCTTCATGATGCAACAGCAACAAGAACAGTTCAAAATAATGTTTGATAAGAAAAAAGAGTAAACTTACTGGACAGATATTATATGTTAAGTTAAAACTTGTTTTGTTAAGCCTGTCAAGTTATTTTGTTTATATTCTGTTCTTCTTTGAACTCTTTTTTTATTGAGTTGATAGAAATTATTGAAGTGAAATCTATCCAAAAGTATACACGTTTTAAAAAAATAAACAACTTGTTGTCAAATAACTAAACTCGGCAACTTTTTTAACATTAATTTCCAGAAGTTCTGTTTTATAAAGATTTTGATGAAGAGGTTAAAATTCCTAGAAACTTTTGTTTTGATGTGTTCAAATCTGAATTAAACAAAGCTTTTATTTTAAGAAATTTCTATAAAATTCTAAGAAATTTCACAAACTTGTACATTGTTTGTTGTTATGATAAACTTGTTAATATTGTATTGTAAAAACTAGTAGATAGTATAAATAAAAACTGTTTGTTTACAAAACAGTTCTACATCTAGTATCATCCCAATCGTTTATATCAAATCTCGTAAAGTTCCAGTAGGGATATAATTCTCTCGAATAATTTGCATCATAAAGAAATAAAAATTCTTCATCGTCTAAAAAATCATTTGCATACAGAATGAGGAGCAGCTCTCTCACTCTCCGCAATCCATTTAAGTCCGCCATATTTGTTTACACCGCGTCCTCTTTTCAAAATTCGCGCTAAAACAAAGTTTCGAAAAATCGAAGACGCGTCATTCTGTAATGACAACGCCGTCTTGTAATGACGTCCGCGTCGTCTTGCTAAAACAGCCTATTGAAATGTAGGGACCACGGAGCTGACTACTTAGGGCCGAGAAAATTTTGCAAATTTTACTGGCTTGCTTAGGGGCTGTTCATAATGGAGGCGGGCTGTCCCGGTTGACAGGGCTGGCTCGGCTAGGCGGGCTGATTTTTATCTCGTGTTCATATGAACACATTTTATTTTTTTCATGCGTTTCTTAAAAATAGCGAGATCTCGCCTAACCGAGCCAGCCCGCCTCCATATGAACAGCCCCTTAGAATGGCTAAAACTGTAAAAATCCCTAAACCGACAAAATTATTAAAGTTCCCTTAGCGACCCTGCTCCGCGGTCCCTGAAGTGTGATCTTGTCTTCCTTTCCTGTCTTTCAAGTAGTTCTTGAAGTATGCTGAAAGTCATAATATCACTCTAGCTATATGAACAAATGAATTATAAGTTATTAATTATTATATTCCTTTTTTGTAGACTTTGATAGACTTTCACAGAAGCTCCACTCACCTTCAATTTGAAGAAAGTACAAAAACAACAGAAACAAAAACACTCGAGATGACATAGGTACTTCTTTTCGAAGTAGACGTCTTTTTTTCTTAAAATTCTTAAAACTGAATTCTTAAAACTGAACAGATATTGAAACTTCTCTTTCGAGAATATACAGAATTTCTGAATAATTCATATTTATTTCATTTATTTGATATGGTGAATTCATTAAATCACGTCCCTCGTCACATTCTATAAAAAGCCACCTGTTTGGTGTAGTAACCGATTTATGAACCACAACATATTTCTATGGTGTGTTTGAGAAAAGGAAAATACATCCATTTCCAACTTTAATCAATGTTAAGTACTTAGTCGTTTACTACTGAATATTTTGAAATTGAGGATTTTTATTTTATAAAATGCTTTGATATCTGCATCGCTAATATCACGACCCTAAAAAACGTCCCTGGTTATCTTTTGTGGTTCTCGGAGATATTTACCGTTAATAGGGTAAATATGGGTAATTTGGTTAAATCGCTCATATGTATTTTTTATGATGTTAAATTGGGAATCCACATTCAAAATTGCCGTTCCCTCATTTTGATAGAGAACCAAAATGTTTATTTTAAATTGGTTATGTTCGTACTTTGCGCCTATGTATAACTGTCAAGTCCACTTTTACCAAAGGAGAACTCTAGACTTAAAACAAGTGACCTATTTTGCATGACTGACTGCTCCAGAAACGGTGTTGGCTCGAGATTTCGAAGTACCGAATGTCAATGGAATTTTAGTGAAGAAATTACTAAGTACTCGGCAAAATGCAAAATGCAGCAAAGTATAAGAAAGAACATTTGTTTCTAATATTTTGTAAGGCCAGTTAAAACCCACATCATTTCTATATCTTAAGTCGTCCTTAAGACGTCTTTGAGACGTCAAAGATATCCCCAGTCGTCACAAAGCATCTTAAAGACATCTTGTGTTTACTGCCTTCAACTGAACAGCTCTAAGCATAAAAATGCATATGCGCCTCATGAAATATGAATTAATTTAACTATTATTTTATTCAAAGGCTCCAATAACAATGTCCACAATCACCTTATGCTATTGGAGGAAAGTGGAGAAGTAGCGAGTAGAAATATGATTCAACTGTTTGAAATACTCTTCTACTCCCTGCAACAAAAATCGCACTTCTTTGTCCTTGTCGAAAACTATGTCTTCAATCTTTTAAGTCTCCACCCCCACAATCCCACCACCACAATCCAAACTCTATTCCTAAGGTTTGCAATTTTGGCTTTATTGTTCAACGTATTTACTGAGAATTCACTAACAATACCAGGAACAACAATAGGAGGGTCTGAAACTGAAAGATTAATAGTCATTTGCTTCAAGCAATGATCCAAAAAGGATAAGAAGGCAACTTACAATGTACAATCAAATGAGTCTGTTGATCAGTCGTGCCAACAGTGTTTCTTGCTTCACATTTATAATAATCAGATTTCTCAGATTGAATAGTTGAAAATGATAAGACAGATTTGATCTTCGTATCAAATTTTGTCGCTATTAAAGTTGATTGTGTGATGGCTATGTCTCCACCAGAGGATAATTTCACACCATTTCTGTACCACTCAACAACTGATGGAGGATGACTCTCTACCTCGCATGTTAATTTAGGTGAAGTGTCTTTCACCACAACTGATTCACTTCCTAAGTTTGTTGTGATCTCTGGTTTATCTGGAAATACATCAGCTCAGAATAAACATCGCGACAATTCTTCAAAATATTCAAAATGAACGCAAAACAAACTTACAATTCACAATAACACAAGCTTTGTCGGTAACACTTCCATGTTCATTCGTTGCAGTAACATTGTAAATTCCAGCCTTTTCCCTCGTAACCAAATTTCCTGATAACCTAAGTTCAGTTGATTGATATATATCGAACGAAGTTTGTTGGGTTACAGTTGAATGAAGAGAAAAGCTGTTATCAACAAGACTATCATTGTGTGTCCATTTATAATTCGCTTGAGGATATGCTTTGGTTTCGTAGACCAATTTTAGTGAGCTACCTTCATTCACAGTGATGTCTAACACTTCCTGAATCTCTACTGGTGGATCTAATATAGATAACAAGTGTGGGCATATATTAGATATAAGAAATTCTTGTTAATTGGATTTGATTTAAGATGCTCTTATACTAATTTTAACCTAGCATACAGTGAAAGTAATAAAGTTCATTTAAAGGAATGAAAAGCATCCTTCGTGAAAGTACAATGCTGTAGAAAGAAAAATAATGCACGATGAGAAAAACTTACAATTGATAGTTAAGATAGTTGTACTTTCAGAACAGCCAAGAAAGTTACAAGCTGTTACATTATATTTTCCTGACATTGATCGTGTAGCTGAAGGGCTTTGAAGCTGCATATCTTGAAATATACTCAAATAATTGACTGATGGTGGTTTGGACATGTTAAGGTTTGAAGGATTTAAATCGGAAATATCTGAATTGCCGTCATCTTTATACCATTTCATTGTTGCAAAAGGATAAGAGTAAGTAACTGAAGCAAGATTAACAGGAGTTCCTTCATTTATAGCATATGCTGGATTCAGTGGTAAATGGAAGAATGGAGGATCTATAAAATGTTAATTGCAACCAGTTAAGCTTTCTGAACAGGCGTAAATCTTAAAAAGGAATTTCTTTAAATACAATAGCTTTACTGAGAAAAATAAATTAAATTGACTCACGGCAAACTGTTAAGTTGGTTGTTGAGGATTCTGAACCAATGATATTGCTAGCTTCACATGTATAAACACCACTTTGATTAAACATTATGTTAGTGAAAGTGATCACTGACTTAACAGTGTTCCCAAATTCCCCAGCATGTATAATTGATTCACTAATATCAACATTTCCACCAGATGTAATTGAAGACCCACTTTTCTTCCATGTTACAAGAGGATTTGCTATAGGATTCACTTTAAATGAACATGTCAGAGAAGCTGTGCTTGATATGTTGGTATGAGTAACATCAGGCAGCAAGTTATTTATTTTTGGGCTATCTGAAATAATTATTGAAAAATTATATGGAAACCTTATTATGAATGAAACAATGCCATAATGTAAAAGGACAGTTTCAAAATATATCATTGTATATTTTGTATATGATAGATTTTAAATTTTACAAGTAAAATGGATGAAAATTTAAATCACTCCTATGAGTTTTACACATTAAATTGTAGTTCACATTTTGCAACAGACAAAATACTTACAATTGATGACAACATTCCATTGGCTAATTCCACAACCAACTAAATTGCATGCTTTAATTTGATACACACCACTATCATTCATATTAGAATTTACATTTATAAAGTATGCTTCTTGTATAGCACTTGTTTCAGTTATTTTTACGTCATTGAATATGCTGTCTGTGGCGGTTCCATTAAATGTGAATGTGAAATTGGATTTCGGATTTGAATCTGTTCTCAACGGCAAGTACAACAGCTGTCCTTCAGATACAGTTACGGTTTGGAATGTATCAGGTGATGACTTATCTAAATAAGTAGAAAATTTCAAAAGGAAAACTTACTTTTTAAAACTTTAAAGCCGATATTAAAAATCTGATAATGTTAATGACGACTCACAGTAAATAAATACTGTCGAATTGTTACTGGCAGTTTTGATAGTGTTATTAGCTAAACATTTGTAATTGCCATAGTCAGATAAAGATGCACCAGTTATTGTCAAATTATGCTCCACAATACTGTATTGACCAGTTTGTTCCAACACATTTCTAGTAGTTGCAAACCGTCCGTCATCAACAACAGTAGATGGAAACGCCCACCAAACATAGGATTTTGGATAAGATTTTACTCTGCAGCTCAATGTTACATTTCCATTTTTATTCACATAGTAGTTTGGTGGTGGAAAACCAGGAAAAAATGTAGGATCATCTGAAAAGTAACATTTTAATATTATTAAGTTTGACTAGTAAACCGCATAAAATTTTTTACCGAGGTTAATTTCGAAAATCACGTGTCAAATTCTACTTTCCCATGTGCCAACCCCGTGAAGAAAATTTCAATTTGGGAAATGGAAACAGAAAATGCACCCATGATGTAGAGCTCAAAAAACTTATTCAAAAAATGTATCGGATCATTTCGCTACCATCAACTGTTACTGATATATCGTCGATCTAAGATTTTGATGACGTTATAGACTTAGTACCAAATAGAATTTAGGCCTAAATGTTGCCTCACCCCATCACCCGTATAGCGGACTTTAAAGAACTCCCTTATCCCTATTGGTTCTCGAGATATTTCCCTAAAAACGTCGCGTTCGATTGAGGATGCAATATAATGGTTCCCCCGTGATATGATAAAAAGAAACTGACGTCACGCGGCCTGCTATTATACTAATCGTCAATTATCAATGGTCTAACGAAAAAATGACCACGATAAAGAAGATTTTGACCGTAAATTTGAAAAAAAAAGCAACACTCTCTAAATTAAATGTGTTGCACACGATTGCAGATTAGTATAATAAGATATAATTGAAGGTTGAACATTCAACTAGCTAAGATGGTACTCACATGCTATAGTTAATAATGTCGACTTTTCATCTTCAGCTTGAAGCTTCCCATCAATTGTGTTAATAGCTTTGCATGTCCATTTTCCATAATCAGAAAATTGAACAAGCTTTATGGTCAAGACACTTTCAATTGAAGTGTCATTTTTCTGTTCAACAGTTGTGTAGTCACCAGTTGTAAGTGATATAGGCGTGTCATCATACAACCATGTGATAGATGGTTGTAAATCACCTGTAGCTAAACATCTCATAGTCAAGTTCGATTCGAACTCACTAGCATTAATTTTCTCTGGCTCAAATTCCACTATTTTGGGTGGATCTAAATTAAAATTGACAGTGCTTAATGCGCTTGCAAAGCTACACTTTTCCATTTTCAACTAAATGTTTAAGTAGTATATGCACCTTAATTAACTCAAACTTTGAGCAAATCTAATTAATGTGCGCAAAATAGATCTCACAAATTCATGCGCGTAAATTAAATAGCGTGAAACAAAAAATTAAAAAAAAAAACGATTACTTTTTCTAATACAAGGAAAACTAACTTTTTGTAATATAGATAATAAAACGCTTAAATTACTTATATCAAGAATATTTCCAGTTTTTAATTTTGATTTATTTTTATTCTTCCTAGTTTCATTTTTGTCATTTTATTTTATTTGCTTATAAGTATACAATAATATATTTTCATCATAATATATCATTTATATTTTTATTAACGGTGATGACATTACATTGCGCACTGCATGACGTCAGTTTTTCGCCGTTGTAGGACGTTGTTGTTGCCCCATTCTTCTTTTGCGTTTATTGATGGTTGTCTTTCATTGATGTAGATGGATTCGGTTACTTGCCGTAACATAGCATCTCCGTGACACGCTGTCAAGATCTTTAATTCGAACTTGTTGTTTGTCATATGTTTGTGCTTCTCTTGTGTATGTCTATATAAAACAGAGTTCTTGTCTTTCTTTTCGTATGTTTTTATATGTTCAGTATATCTTTCTGAAATGCTTCGTGAAGTTTCGCCAATATAGGTATCGCCACATTGGCAACTTATTTCATATACTACTTCTCGGCTTTTGCAGTTGATATTGTTGTTGTTGCCGTTGCAGACTTTGCAGGTATCGTCATTACATGTTGTATTGTTGAATGGGTTTGATCTAACAAGTTGTTGTTTTATTGTAGGTCCTGCTTTTTCTATCACTTTAATCTTTAGGTTATTTGCTTTTATGATGTGTTGGAATTTTCTTTGTAATTCGCTATTCGGTGTCGATTCGACAAACAATACAGTGTCGTATTTATCAGGTTGGAACCAATTGTTTCTTTTACAGTGTTTCTCTTTCTCGCGTTCTTGTTTGTGCCAAAATTTTGAACGGTAGAGTGGGAAGATTCCATTTTTGGCGTTATTGATGATGGTTGTAAACTTTTGTTGTGCTCGTTTGTATATTAGTTTTCTATCGTATTCGTTATAGCCAGAGAATTGCATTCTATTAAGGAATTGTTGGATGTGCGTTTTTCGTTCGTTAGGGTTGCAGTAGGGTGAAATGTTGCGCATAATACGGACAAGGTCTGCAACGAGTATGTTCTTCTTTGATTCTTCTGGTAAAGCAGAATGTTTGTTGATTACGTGTTTACTGGACATAGGTTTCATATAGTGCGAGTGCATGATTTTGAGTTTTACTTCGTTGTTTGTAGTTACTTCTTCGATCCATATTTCGAGATCAAGTACAGGTAGGCGATTGTTCGGGTTATTTGATGGATAGTCGATTGTGACGGATATACTTGGATGGATTGTGTTTGCAATGAACTGGATGTGTTGCATTGTTTGTTTTTCGCTGGTATTATTCGAGTTAATGGCGGTGTTGATGTCGTCTACGTATCGGCCATAGAGGTGTATAGTGTATGTGTGGTCAGTTAATTGGATTACGAAAAGACCACAAGAATTGCGAGAATCTCATAGAAGGACCAGTTACAAGACCAGTATGTGGTGCAAAAATAGCAAGCAATAATAGAATATCGCACTTTCTATCATCAATCCTAAGACCATTCGTGAAAGCAGCAAAAACAACTTGTGAAAGTACTGAAGATCTTCTAAGTCGTATTGATGACGTCAATAACAACTTAGACCTTAGTAACACTATAATTGGAAGTATGGACGTAAAAGCCCTCTACCCATCAATTGACATCGATTTCGCTGTTGATAAATGCAAAGAAATTATTTTAGAAAGTGACGTCACATTTAACAATATCGACACCGACGAACTAGGCTTATTCCTAATGCTCACGTGCTCTGAAGATGAATTGAGATCAACCAATCTTCTATCATACTGTCCGAAAAGGACCACAAATAAAGGAAGAAAACCAACGTTGACATCTGCTGGTACAAGCACCAATTCAAACATTCGTTGGGCGAACTGGAATAAAAGCAACGTAACACCACATAACAACAAAGAAATTAAAAGAATGCTTATATACGCACTAGGAGTAACCCTCAAGTACACACTGAAAAACCATATATACACGTTCAATAAGAAACTTTATATTCAAGAAACCGGTGGAGCTATAGGTGTAGGGATAGCCGGAGACGTAGCTGTTCTATTCATGGTTTGGTGGGACAAACAGTTACTCCGAAAGTTAACTGACCACACATACACTATACACCTCTATGGCCGATACGTAGACGACATCAACATCGCCATTAACTCGAATAATACCAGCGAAAAACAAACAATGCAACACATCCAGTTCATTGCAAACACAATCCATCCAAGTATATCCGTCACAATCGACTATCCATCAAATAACCCGAACAATCGCCTACCTGTACTTGATCTCGAAATATGGATCGAAGAAGTAACTACAAACAACGAAGTAAAACCCAAAATCATGCACTCGCACTATATGAAACCTATGTCCAGTAAACACGTAATCAACAAACATTCTGCTTTACCAGAAGAATCAAAGAAGAACATACTCGTTGCAGACCTTGTCCGTATTATGCGCAACATTTCACCCTACTGCAACCCTAACGAACGAAAAACGCACATCCAACAATTCCTTAATAGAATGCAATTCTCTGGCTATAACGAATACGATAGAAAACTAATATACAAACGAGCACAACAAAAGTTTACAACCATCATCAATAACGCCAAAAATGGAATCTTCCCACTCTACCGTTCAAAATTTTGGCACAAACAAGAACGCGAGAAAGAGAAACACTGTAAAAGAAACAATTGGTTCCAACCTGATAAATACGACACTGTATTGTTTGTCGAATCGACACCGAATAGCGAATTACAAAGAAAATTCCAACACATCATAAAAGCAAATAACCTAAAGATTAAAGTGATAGAAAAAGCAGGACCTACAATAAAACAACAACTTGTTAGATCAAACCCATTCAACAATACAACATGTAATGACGATACCTGCAAAGTCTGCAACGGCAACAACAACAATATCAACTGCAAAAGCCGAGAAGTAGTATATGAAATAAGTTGCCAATGTGGCGATACCTATATTGGCGAAACTTCACGAAGCATTTCAGAAAGATATACTGAACATATAAAAACATACGAAAAGAAAGACAAGAACTCTGTTTTATATAGACATACACAAGAGAAGCACAAACATATGACAAACAACAAGTTCGAATTAAAGATCTTGACAGCGTGTCACGGAGATGCTATGTTACGGCAAGTAACCGAATCCATCTACATCAATGAAAGACAACCATCAATAAACGCAAAAGAAGAATGGGGCAACAACAACGTCCTACAACGGCGAAAAACTGACGTCATGCAGTGCGCAATGTAATGTCATCACCGTTAATAAAAATATAAATGATATATTATGATGAAAATATATTATTGTATACTTATAAGCAAATAAAATAAAATGACAAAAATGAAACTAGCAAGAATAAAAATCAGTCGTTTTGCTTGGGATGAAATCAACAAAATAATTAATTTTGATTTACTTACAATGAATAACAAGATTTGCATTCTCATCAACGGTATCTACTGCATTGGTAGCACGACAGGTGTATACTCCAGCATCTTCAACTTTCTGTACACTCCTTACTGTAAGGACTGATGTGACTTCAGTGTGGTACATTAACGATACTGAAGTTGTTGCAATGCTCACATCACTACCATCAACTTGTTCTTTACCATCTTTTAACCACGTAATTGTTGGTGCCGGTTGTCCACTTACTTCACATGTAAAGTTCACAGTCTCATCTTGGACAGCAATCTTATCAGCAATTGATTGGTGTGTGGGCGGATCTTAGATATAAGAAATTTTTGTTCAATGGATTTGATTTAAGATGCTCTTATACTAATTTTAACCTAGCATACAGTGAAAGTAATAAAGTTCATTTAAAGGAATGAAAAGCATCCTTCGTGAAAGTACAATGCTGTAGAAAGAAAAATAATGCACGATGAGAAAAACTTACAATTGATAGTTAAGATAGTTGTACTTTCAGAACAGCCAAGAAAGTTACAAGCTGTTACATTATATTTTCCTGACATTGATCGTGTAGCTGAAGGGCTTTGAAGCTGCACATCTTGAAATATACTCAAATAATTGACTGATGGTGGATTGGACATGTTAAGGTTTGAAGGATTTAAATCGGAAATATCTGAATGGCCGTCATCTTTATACCATTTCATTGTTGCAAAAGGATAAGAGTAAGTAACTGAAGCAAGATTAACAGGAGTTCCTTCATTTATAGCATATGCTGGATTCAGTGGTAAATGGAAGAATGGAGGATCTATAAAATGTTAATTGTAACCAGTTAAGCTTTCTGAACAGGTGTAAATCTTAAAAAAGAATTTCTTATACAATAGCTTTACTGACAAAAATAAATTAAATTGACTCACGGCAAACTGTTAAGTTGGTTGTTGAGGATTCTGAACCAATAATGTTGCTAGCTTCACATGTATAAACACCACTTTGATTAAACATTATGTTAGTGAAAGTGATCACTGACTTAACAGTGTTCCCAAATTCCCCAGCATGTATAACTGATTCACTAATATCAACATTTCCACCTGGTGTAATTGAAGACCCACTTTTCTTCCATGTTACAAGAGGATCTGCTATAGGATTTACTTTAAATGAACATGTCAGAGAAGTTGTGCTTGATATGTTGGTATGAGTAACATCAGGTAGCAAGTTAATTATTTTTGGACTATCTGAAATAATTATTGAAAATGTATATGGAAACCATATTATGAATGAAACAATGCCATAATGTAAAAGGACAGTTTCAAAATATATGATTGTAAATTTTGTATATGATTGTATATAGATTTTAAATTTTACAAGTAAAAAGGATAAAAGTTTAAATCACTCCTATGAGTTTTACACATTAAATTGTAGTTCAAATTTGGCATACAGACAAAATACTTACAATTGATGACAACATTCCATTGGCTAATTCCACAACCAACTAAATTGCATGCTTTAATTTGATACACACCACTATCATTCATATTAGAATTTACATTTATAAAGTATGCTTCTTGTATAGCACTTGTTTCAGTTATTTTTACGTCATTGAATATACTGTCTGTGGCGGTTCCATTAAATGTGAAAGTGAAATTGGATTTCGGATTTGAATCTGTTCTCAACGGCAAGTACAACAGCTGTCCTTCAGATACAGTTACAGTTTGGAATGTATCAGGTGATGACTTATCTTAATAATCAGAAAGAAATCAAAAGAAAAACTTACTTTTTCTAATATAGATAAGATAACGGTAAACTACTTGCAAAAAAAATAATTCCATTTATTAATTTTTATTTACTTACAATAAACAATAACACTTGCATTCTCATCAACGGTATCTACTGCATTGGTAGCGCGACAGGTGTACACTCCAGCGTCTTTAACTTTCTGTACACTTCTTACTGTAAGGACTGATGTGACTTCAGTGTGGTACGTTAACGATACTGAAGTTGTTGCAATGCTCACATCACTACCATCAACTTGTTCTGTACCATCTTTCAACCACGTAATTGTTGGTGCCGGTTGTCCACTTACTTCACATGTAAAGTTCACAGTCTCATCTTGGACAGCAATCTTATCAGCAATTGATTGGTGTGTGGGCGGATCTTAGATATAAGAAATTTTTGTTCAATGGATTTGATTTAAGATGCTCTTATACTAATTTTAACCTAGCATACAGTGAAAGTAATAAAGTTCATTTAAAGGAATGAAAAGCATCCTTCGTGAAAGTACAATGCTGTAGAAAGAAAAATAATGCACGATGAGAAAAACTTACAATTGATAGTTAAGATAGTTGTACTTTCAGAACAGCCAAGAAAGTTACAAGCTGTTACATTATATTTTCCTGACATTGATCGTGTAGCTGAAGGGCTTTGAAGCTGCACATCTTGAAATATACTCAAATAATTGACTGATGGTGGATTGGACATGTTAAAGTTTGAAGGATTTAAATCGGAAATATCTGAATGGCCGTCATCTTTATACCATTTCATTGTTGCAAAAGGATAAGAGTAAGTAACTGAAGCAAGATTAACAGGAGTTCCTTCATTTATAGCATATGCTGGATTCAGTGGTAAATGGAAGAATGGAGGATCTATAAAATGTTAATTGCAACCAGTTAAGCTTTCTGAACAGGTGTAAATCTTAATAAAGAATTTCTTTAAATACAATAGCTTTAATGAGAAAAATAAATTAAATTGACTCACGGCAAACTGTTAATTTGGTTGTTGAGGATTCTGAACCAATAATATTGCTAGCTTCACATGTATAAACACCACTTTGATTAAACATTATGTTAGTGAAAGTGATCACTGACTTAACAGTGTTCCCAAATTCCCCAGCATGTATAATTGATTCACTAATATCAACATTTCCACCTGGTGTAATTGAAGACCCACTTTTCTTCCATGTTACAAGAGGATCTGTTATGGGATTTACTTTATATGAACATGTCAAAGAAGCTGTGCTTGATATGTTGGTATGAGTAACGTCAGGCAGCAAGTTATTTATTTTTGGGCTATCTGAAGGAATTATTGAAAATGTATATGGAAACCATATTATGAATGAAACAATGCCATAATGTAAAAGGACAGTTTCAAAATATATGATTGTAAATTTTGTATATGATTGTATATAGATTTTAAATTTTACAAGTAAAAAGGATAAAAGTTTAAATCACTCCTATGAGTTTTACACATTAAATTGTAGTTCAAATTTGGCATACAGACAAAATACTTACAATTGATGACAACATTCCATTGGCTAATTCCACAACCAACTAAATTGCATGCTTTAATTTGATACACACCACTATCATTCATATTAGAATTTACATTTATAAAGTATGCTTCTTGTATAGCACTTGTTTCAGTTATTTTTACGTCATTGAATATACTGTCTGTGGCGGTTCCATTAAATGTGAAAGTGAAATTGGATTTCGGATTTGAATCTGTTCTTAATGGCAAGTACAACAGCTGTCCTTCAGATACAGTTACAGTTTGGAATGTATCAGGTGATGACTTATCTTAATAATCAGAAAGAAATCAAAAGAAAAACTTACTTTTTCTAATATAGATAAGATAACGGTAAACTACTTGCAAAAAAAATAATTCCATTTTTTAATTTTTATTTACTTACAATAAACAATAACACTTGCATTCTCATCAACGGTATCTACTGCATTGGTAGCGCGACAGGTGTACACTCCAGCGTCTTTAACTTTCTGTACACTTCTTACTGTAAGGACTGATGTGACTTCAGTGTGGTACGTTAACGATACTGAAGTTGTTGCAATGCTCACATCACTACCATCAACTTGTTCTGTACCATCTTTCAACCATTTTATTGTTGGTGCCGGTTGTCCACTTACTTCACATGTAAAGTTCACAGTCTCATCTTGGACAGCAATCTTATCAGCAATTGATTGGTGTGTGGGCGGATCTTAGATATAAGAAATTTTTGTTCAATGGATTTGATTTAAGATGCTCTTATACTAATTTTAACCTAGCATACAGTGAAAGTAATAAAGTTCATTTAAAGGAATGAAAAGCATCCTTCGTGAAAGTACAATGCTGTAGAAAGAAAAATAATGCACGATGAGAAAAACTTACAATTGATAGTTAAGATAGTTGTACTTTCAGAACAGCCAAGAAAGTTACAAGCTGTTACATTATATTTTCCTGACATTGATCGTGTAGCTGAAGGGCTTTGAAGCTGCACATCTTGAAATATACTCAAATAATTGACTGATGGTGGATTGGACATGTTAAAGTTTGAAGGATTTAAATCGGAAATATCTGAATGGCCGTCATCTTTATACCATTTCATTGTTGCAAAAGGATAAGAGTAAGTAACTGAAGCAAGATTAACAGGAGTTCCTTCATTTATAGCATATGCTGGATTCAGTGGTAAATGGAAGAATGGAGGATCTATAAAATGTTAATTGCAACCAGTTAAGCTTTCTGAACAGGTGTAAATCTTAATAAAGAATTTCTTTAAATACAATAGCTTTAATGAGAAAAATAAATTAAATTGACTCACGGCAAACTGTTAATTTGGTTGTTGAGGATTCTGAACCAATAATATTGCTAGCTTCACATGTATAAACACCACTTTGATTAAACATTATGTTAGTGAAAGTGATCACTGACTTAACAGTGTTCCCAAATTCCCCAGCATGTATAATTGATTCACTAATATCAACATTTCCACCTGGTGTAATTGAAGACCCACTTTTCTTCCATGTTACAAGAGGATCTGTTATGGGATTTACTTTATATGAACATGTCAAAGAAGCTGTGCTTGATGTGTTGGTATGAGTAACGTCAGGCAGCAAGTTATTTATTTTTGGGCTATCTGAAGGAATTATTGAAAAATTGTATGGAAACCTTATTATGAATGAAAGAATGCCATAATGTAAAAGGACAGTTTCTAAATATATGATTGTATATTTTGTGTATGATTGTATATAGATTTAAAATTTTACAAGTAAAATGGATGAAGATTTAAATCACTCCTATGAGTTTTACACATTAAATTGTAGTTCACATTTTGCATACAGACAAAATACTTACAATTGATGATAACATTCCATTGGCTAATTCCACAACCAACTAAATTGCATGCTTTAATTTGATACACACCACTATCATTCATATTAGAATTTACATTTATAAAGTATGCTTCTTGTATAGCACTTGTTTGTGTTATTTTTACGTCATTGAATATACTGTCTGTGGCAGTTCCATTAAATGTGAATGTGAAATTGGATTTCGGATTTGAATCTGTTCTTAATGGCAAGTACAACAGCTGTCCTTCAGATACAGTTACAGTTTGGAATGTATCAGGTGATGACTTATCTATATAATCAGAAAGAAATCAAAAGGTATACTTACTTTTTAAAACTTTAAAGCCAATAACGAAAATCTAGTGTATTAATGTTGACTCACAGTAAATAAAAACTGTAGAATTTTTACTGACAGTATCCATAGTATTATTAGCTAAACATTTGTAATTGCCATAGTCAGATAAAGATGCACCAGTTATTGTCAAATTATGCTCCACAATACTGTATTGACCAGTTTGTTCCAACACATTTCTAGTAGTTGCAAACCGTCCATCATCAACAACAGTAGATGGAAACGACCACCAAACATACGACTCAGGGTAAGATTTTACTCTGCAACTCAATGTTACATTTTCATTTTTATTCACATAGTAGTTTGGTGGTGGAAAACTGGGAACAAATGTAGGATCATCTGAAAAGTAATCTTTTAACATTATTTAGTTGGATGTAATTAAAGATTAAACATTCAACTAGCTAAGATGGTACTCACATGCTATAGTTAATAATGTCGACTTTTCATCTTCAGCTTGAAGCTTCCCATCAATTGTGTTAATAGCTTTGCATGTCCATTAAAAACGAAGAAAATAAATCAATGGTCCGAAATGACCAAAAAAAAGAGAAAGTCACAAACAAAGCATAGCTATCTTTTATTTTTCACACTTGTATAGGCAAACTATTGTCTTTTTTGAAAATATTGTAAGCTTGCTTGTTTTTTCATGGACGTATGTTTAAAGTTAGTCGTTTTAGTTTTCGTTGCGTCTTTGTAACGAAATGTTCTTGCCTTGCTTTCCTTAACGTCTTTCAATGAGTTCTTGAAGTATGCTGAAACTCGTAATATCAGTCTAGCTATTATTTTGAAAAAATAATTATGAGTTGTGAAATACTATATTCCTTTTTCGTCTTTGACTTTCACAGAAGTTCCACTCACCTTGAATTTTAAGGAAGCAAATGAACAGGGTAAACAGAAACACTCGAGATGACATATGTACTTTTTTCCTTCAAATTTTGGTAAACTGAACAGTTATTGAAACTTGTCTTCATGGTTTCGATAAGAATTTCTGAATAATTTATTTTTATTTGACATGGTGGATTCATTAAACCACCTCTCGTCACACATTCTATTGAATTAACACCTGTTTGGTAGTAAGTTATTTATCATAAATCAGTTACTACCATGGAAATATGTAGTGGGTCATAATATGAACCGATACATATTTCCGTGGTGTATTTGAAAAAGGGACAAGAGGCAAAATGTATGCTCAAAGATCAAAAGATTATAATCACTTATTTGTAAAACGAAAGAGTAGCATTTTAAAACCTGGTACGCTTATATTTGGTTGGTAGGCATGCAAATCAAAAATGTAAATATTTTCACCCATAACAAAGATAAATTAGCTAAAACCATATGCGGTGGAAAGGACCACGTTACGTTAGCACTATTGAATACCTTAATAGGGAGGAAATTTTCCCGGGAATTTAATTTCGCAGTAGTTGATCAAAATAATTTTTTTCGTGGAATTTAATTTTGTGGATGGAAACAAATATTAATTTTCGCGGGAGTTTTAATTTCGCGGATGGTAAAATTTATTACTTTTTGTGGGAATTTAATACTTGTCTTATGCTATTGACCGTATGTATTATTTGAAAACAGGATGAACATACTAGTAAAAACCTTAAGGAAACCATTAATCCCTTATTGTAAAGTGACTATACATATACCCAATACCTAAAATCAACGATTTCGTGAATTTAGTTTCGTGGACTGCCAATTTTGAAAAATTTCGCGGGAACTTAATTTCGCAGACAACCAATTTTAAAAGATTTCGCGGGAATTTCTGCCCGCGAAAATTTCTACCCTTAAGGTGTGAGTAAGGGAAACTTTTTTTTTCACTAATCCGATGTAAAATGACCTGAACTTTCGAATGGTGCAATGGTTTTTTGGTAAAATAACATGGAACTTTGTTTTTTTTCATTAAAACATTCCTTTTCCTGTTTATCACTTCATTAATGATGTATCAATAAACAAAGCATACTTTATTTATTTATTCATCATCAATATTTATACACGATAATGCATATCATTCTGCTTTTCAAATGTTTCCTGTTAAAAGAAAATATATATACATATGAAATAATGAAATTAAAAGAACATATGAAATAAATATCTACAAATATAAATAATATTATAAATATATAATTAATAAAATTTCCAAAGTGTAAAAGAATATTCTAAAAGAAAAAGAAAAACGGCATTAGGTTTGCCAATAAAATGCAAAGAAAATGAAGGCAAATTGAACTCGATAGGAATAAACAAATTGACCTGAAGCTAATATGATGTGAAAAAAAGAAAATAATATTAAAAATATGGCTACCTAGTTCATTCTTAAATTTAAAACAACTAGCCTCCTATTTAATGGAAGTCTATTATAAATGCTAGCACCCATCTAGTAAAAACCATCTTTATAAATGCTAGTACCCATCTAGTAAAAACCATCTTGGCCATCTGCAAATCGTATAGGTAGTTTCTGCGAATGATCTCAGCCGGCACAAAGACGTCGTAGAGACGTCGAAGAGACGTCCAAAAGACGTCGCTCAATGGTTGCAACGTAGAAATTTCAAAAGACGTCCCAATCACATTTTCACTGAGACGTCTCGACGACATCCCAACGATATTGCAACGATATTGCAACAACGCCAATCTCTGGCCGTAACAACATCGTAAAGACATCCGATTAAACAACGTCCTTTTTCTGAGATTCTTTTTCTTTTTCTGGATCATCAAAACAACAAAACATACAAATTCAAGATGTGTCCTTTTAAATTCTTTGTAAAAATTTACAACGCAACAATTTACAATATACTAACTAATATACTAACTAATTTGTTATCAAGTTATAAAATTTTAAATCACGTGTATTTCCACATTTAAAACTCCCTTCGTAAGCCTTTTTGAAATTTCGCCAACCTCTTTGTCGATCAGGAGATCTTTGAGCATCAACGGAAGTTGTTTTTTTATGTCATCTACAGTGCTTTTCTGGAGTACTGCAACTAACTTCAACAAGAACGCATAAATATGTATAAAATATACTCGCCGAATGGATTCTGAAAAATCAAACTCACCGTTCATTTCATCGAACAGGATCGTATCTTTACAAGGTGTTTTTTCCATTTCCACAAATCGTCATGTTTACTTAATCCTTCGTTTTATCTAAACGTCTTTTATCGAAACTTATGTTACATGTATCATTATTAACAGTATTAACCTTTTCTTACAAGAAAGTCTTTGCTTTTGAAACTTTCTATATCACACGTGAATTTTGTAACCCAGGAATTCTCTTTGTCTTACGTATTTGTGATTGGTCTGTTTCAAATTCTAACTGTGGTAAAACATATTCGATGAATCTTTGTCGACTGATCGCTTTTGAGAATTTAGAGCAGATTCATGGTTTTCTAAAAATATATACTTCGATACCAAAATATCTACTTCGATACCAAAATATATACTTCGATACCAAATATATACTTCGATACCAAAATATATACTTCGATACCAAATATATACTTGATGCCAAAATAGACAATTTTTACACTGAAATTAAGGGGCTGTTCATCTGGAGCTTTTCATCCCGGCAGGGCGGAATGAAAATTGTCCCGGGACGGTTTTAACATTGCGATCATATAAGATTTTTGTCCCGCCTTGCCGGGATGAAAATCATCCCGGGATAGTTTTTGAGTTATTGTTTATATAAAAAATTTTATTAATGCACGCGTGAAATATCATCCCGTCCCGGCTAGACGAGATAATTGTGATCATATGGTGAAAATCACCCCGGGATAGTTTTTATGTTATTGTTTATATAAAAATTGTAATTACTGCGCACGCGTAAAATATTATCTCGTCCCGGCAAGACGGGATAACTGTGATCATATGGAAAAAAACCCACCTCGCTTAAGCGGGATCCCGGCAGAAATAAACAAGATCCCGCCTAACCGGGACAGGGTGATTTTTTTTCGTTTTCAATATGATCAGAAAGAATTTTTTAGCGAGAATCACACAAAAGCTAGGATCTCGTAAAAACGTCTCATCTCGCCCTGCCGGGATGAAAAGCTCCATATGATCAGCCCCTAAGGATATAAAAAATCATGCTTTTTCCCTTACTCACGCCTTAAGGGAGGTAATTCATCGAATGAAAACTAGAGAAGCCTGGACACACATGTAAGGTATTTCCTCTAATTTAATATTTGGATCTATATCCCGTTCAGACCATAAAGACAAATTCCTAAGTGCCGAATTACAAGGCGGCCATAACGTATCACATGCGCATCGTTTTCGAACGGAAGTATCAAAGTCAAATTCACATAAAAACATAGTAGCAAAGAGAAATCATCAATTTTGAAAGAAAACCAGGTCGCCAGTGCGTTTACATAACAATCAATGAAAACCTTTTAACCATTTTAATTTAGCTTCAAATCTTAATTTTCATCTTTACGTTCGGTAAGAACGAGTTTACCAGCTTACGAGTTTGGCTAATCGCGCAGGTGAACTTTTCTTTCTACCAATTTAAGTGGACATCAATAATTATGTTAAACTAGCCGCCAAGGCGGCGTCGCTCGCCGCCCATGTTCAGCCTGCGTTGTATCACCACCTGCTCCAAATTATTGCAGTTAAAACCAGCGATAAGACTTCCTTTGCTGCTGGCTTTATCGCTAAATAAAGCTCGTTTGCACGTGAAGAGAAATACGTTCCTGGTGTTTCAAATCTTGCATGTTCTTAAAGGCTGGTTTCCATACAGCAACATTTTGCGCTATAGCTCAAAAAGCTCCAGAGATTCATGCGCACTAAACAAAAATTACCGCTGACTCAGAGATATTTTTAAGCTCAGGAGCTTTTTTCAAAAGTTGAATTCATTCTACTTTTTCTACGCGATTTTTGTCGCCACGGAAAATGAGCCAATCAGATTTGAGAATCAGATAATAATTACATCATCCCCACGCTGTATATTTTTTAAAATACTCAAGATGGCTGCCAATGAAGACAGATTTCTTCTCTGTTGAGATTCTATAACCAAAAAAAGGCTGCCAATCAGGTAGAAACTCAAAATGATGGAAAGCAATTTAGATGATTTGGTAATGTACGGTGCTATCCAATTTAGGAGCTGCTCAGATCTAGCAGGAGTCATTCGAAACGATTTGAAAAAATACTCATGATCAAATAACATCAAATCTTTTACTAGAACATGGAATAATCCTTTTGATTTTCTTTCTAAAAACAATTTTCTAACCCACATTCGTTTTCTTTTGATTGTAAGTTTTTCTCGTTGTCTACGGCGACGCCACAACATAATTAAAACTGCTAATTTCAAATTTTTCAGCAAAAACAATCTTCTATAAATATTCGCCATATTTGTTTTGACTTTTTCATATTTTACGCGCGCTCTATGCTGCAAATGGAAAAATGAGTTCCGTTCGTGCGCAAACATCTCTGGAGCTTTTTGAGCTATAGCGCAAAATGTTGCTGTATGGAAACCAGCCTTAACTCAGCCGTTTATTGTCGCGGTCGCATTTAGGGGCTGTTTATATGAGAAGCGGGACGGGACGTTTGCCGGGACGGGACGAAAAACGTGATGACTTCATCCCGCCTTTACATGAGAAAACTAACCGGGACGGGACGTTTTTTGTCCCGGGATAGTTTTTTTCATATAAACACGAAATAGATTTTTTATGAAAACTTCAATGGAGTCGGGATCCCGATTTTCGTCCCGTCCCGGCAAACGTCCCGTCCCGCTTCTCATATAAACAGCCCCTTAAAATGTCAGCAGACTTTCTTGCTTTACACAATGCATTCTGAACGTGAACTTCACGTGGTTTTTCTTTACGATTTTAAACCAATCAAATATCAGTTTAACAATACACTCAAAACGCAGAGAGAAAAAACTTTTCAACTTATTATTAGCTTTTGTTTTACGCGCTCTAACATGGGTGCTGTCAGAAGTAGGTGAAAAAAATGGTTTCTCTTCTTAAAAAGATCACACGGGAGGAGAAAAAAATGCACGTGCTAAATGAATGAAGTGAATAAAAAACGTTCGATCAGATTAAAATATAGATTAAAAGAAATCGATTAAAAGAAATTAAGACAACTATTAAGACAAAAGCAAAAAAAAAAATATTTTGTTTCATGACTCTCTTTTTTTTACCTATCGGTTTTTAAACATTTTGATTGTTGGAAAAAAAGTTCACCCATCTCAGACCGCACATGCTGCCACGTTCTGCCACTGCTGCTTTTTGTCCAAAATGTTTAATCAGTTAGTTTCTTTGTATTTAGTTGATGTATTGTTTTCAAAGCCAAGTCAACGTGGAATATAAAACTAACAATAGGGAGCTTAAGCAATCGCAACGGCAACGAAGACGGCGACGTGTTTAAAACAAAAGCTTCGTTTTCTATGTGGAATTTGTTTTGAAAGGGAGTCTACTACTTATGAGACCATTGGGAAAATTTTATAAGATAATTACATCATTAATATATTTGCACGTTCTTTACACAACGTGAAAATTCATGATTTGAAGTCGTACTGACAACAAAGACGCGATTATAGAGAAAGTCTTTTTCTCTTATGTAGATTTTATAGAAGCTCGATAACTTTCTAGTCGTTATAAGTTTATCAATTGAATAAGTTCCCCAATAAAAAGAAGTTCTTCAAAATACTATTCACAAGTAATTTTATTATTTTGTTCTTTTTCCTCACGTCGTCGTCCACGTTGCCGTCGTAGTTGCTTAAACTCACTAATAATAATAAAACAAAACGTTATTGGTCAGCGCCGCAAGGTAGCTGATCTTTCATTTCCCCGTGTCTGTCAGTAGTCAGTCCGTCCGTCCGTCGTGTGTGTGTAATGTTGCAGGTCTTTACGCCCCAGTTAGACGCCCGTTGTTGCTAACTTTAAATTTTTCAGTTCGAAATCAGAAAGTATAAAGCACGATGTTGATTTTTGGAAAATATGTCACTTGTGATTGACGAAGTAAATATATTACAATACAAAAAGAGTTCTCTTCATTCGAATAAATGAATAAGTTATTTTGTTTTAATGCGCCCTCTCCCCGCCCTTTATTTGAACAGAAGTGCATTCTGGTAGTGAAACGCTGCTAAAACTTATCAACAAGAACCAAGAAGTACATTACTTTGGTTCCTCTAAACGATCAAATTAGGCTTTACATGCGATAATACAACAACTTATATGGAAGTGTAATTGAATCAAGACATGAACAGCCACGTATCCTAATTGGATGGGATAGAAATTCTGGAAGAAAAAGTCAGGCAAGTTGCATAGACATAGTGTGCAAGGGGGGTCCAGGTCCCACCAAAAAAATGAGGTCCCAGCACAAGTTAAAACCCCCACCTAAAATCAATCGTGCATGGTCCCACCACTTAATAGATCCCCCACCTAAATTTTGAAAATTTTGAATTCCCAGCAGAATTTAGGAAGCAGAAACATATATCTTCTAAGTACAATACAAGAAACTATTATACAAGATATATCCTCTAGATTTCAATGTTTAGTAAAAGTACTATGTCAACAAAATATGAACAAAAAGAAGCTTACAAGATATATTTGGCTGCTCAGAAAAAGCTCTGTACTAGTAGTTTAGCAAGAGACGTATTATAACAGATAAAGCCAAAGCCACCAGAGTAGATTCACAAGAGTTTTTAATCAGACGAGTTAAAAAGATAGTAGTTGTTTTTTTTTATTATTATTATTCTTTTATTTAGTAAAGCAGGTTACAGACAAAGGCAGCGTGAGCTGATGTGGACCTACATAAAAAATAATTTAAAAATATAAAAATATAAAAAATATAAAAATGTATATATACATATAATTTGTTATTAAAGAATAAAATGTCTAGTATATACTGTAGTATCTGCATGATTAAAATTGAAATGGCTGAATTGTGTATGGCTAGGTTCGAGTCCTAGGATGGGTGATTGAAAGTTTGTAAAACAGTTTTCTAAAGGTTAAAAAGGCATAACTGCAGTACCCATTTGCCTTGCAATTACTATCCTTGTCTTATAATTAAAAAAAAAAAACAAATCAAAAGCTTCAAATGTAAAACTAACAAAAAAGAACCATTATTTGCCTCCGGACAATCAACTTGATTATATTTATCGTATCAAAATCAACATCAACAAGCCTTGCTTTCGTTTGTTTTGATTTGTTCTCTTTTTTCATGTTGTTGCCACTGCCTATTATTATGTAACTTATAACATTCGAAACCCATTTTTCGAAGCAAAACATTCGATTACGTCTAGCGTCCGCATCTTAACATAAGAATGTTTACATCGTTCGGTTCGGTAAAAATGATTTGTTAGATTCAATCAATAATGGTAGACAAATTCCTTCGTTCTTGTTGAGAAACAGAAAAAATTGATGATGCACTTTAATTGATGACACATTTCAATTTTTATTACAAAACCACGATAGTCCCACCTGAAAAAAGTAGGTCCCACCTAATCCTGTTTCCCCCCCCCCCCCCCTGAAATCCAAAAATTTCCAAGTCCCACCTAAAGAAAACGAACATGTTTTCTTTTTCTCCAAAACATTATATATATTTAAAGTTAAGATGTTAGCTTACATACCTTAAGGGAAGACAAGGTGATTCTTACTGAATTATTCTATTCATAGTCACAAGAAAAAGCTTGGAAAATATAGCTAGCTATATATTTTCTCTAGAGCTGAATTATATTTTTTTATCTGTTTGTAAAAATTTTTTGCTTTATTAATTATATTTGAACCAAAATAAAAGGAGGCTATTTCCTTTTCGCACCCCCTATTTTTTCCCTGGAAACCATTCTACACAACACAAGGAACATAATGTCAAAAAAGATCACATTTCTTTACAATTCACGAAAAAGATGATATATAATTTTGATACCTAATTTTCTCAAAGAAATGAATGTCTCAGAAAGAAAAGATTATTTTCTAAAAACACTGCCAATCGCTTATTCCGCTGTTTTGATTTTGCAGCACTCTCCGTCCAGGATATTTTAGGGTCAGGGTTAGGTTTAGGGCTAGGACTAGGGTTATTTTAATCTCTGTGCTGAAGGGCCAACTAAAAATATGGCAGATACATTTGTGGGGGGAAATCGTTTAATGGAACTTTTCTCTTGAAAGCTTAAAATTTAACCATATTCATATCTTTATATATATTAATTTATCTTCTTCTATTTGGTCTTTTTTGACCATATAAATGTTCCTTGGGGGAGGGGGGCAAAAAGGAATTAGTGCCAATAAAATATCATCAAAATTGCTGAAATCAGATACTTACTTCTTCTTAATTGCTTCTCTTCAAAATGAAGCTCACTTATATTCCTCTTTTGAATTTGCTCCCTTAATGATTTGTCAACAACCCTGTTTCTCTACGATATCTATCCATTTAGTTCGTAAATTAATGCTATAGTCTTCGTCTCCACAAAATATAGTGATCCCTTGCGTAGACCTTAAGCTAGAACAACCAATTTGCTCCAGGCATGCTGAGTTTACTAAAGAAAACTTGAACTTTCCCGCCTGATGTTTAATTTCCATGCACCATAAAAAAGCATTGCCTCTAGTTTTTCGCAGAACTCGACATATTAAGAATATGCGGCCCGCATCGGCCCTATTTCCAGACTATTCTTTTTCTTGTGACTATGTTCTATTTCATTGTGTTCTTGTACTCTTACACAATTTTGTAGCTTGAAATTTTAAATGAACAAAAATTTACCAAAAGACCTTTTGAAATGGCACAAGTTTTGCAAGTTTTGACATTTCTGTTGTCATCATTATTAATAAAATTAAATTAATTATTAGTAAAATTAAATTACAAGCTGAATCGTAAAAACAAGAAGTTAATTAATCTAATCTAAAAAGGCAGGGCAGCGTCCGGCGGAATGGAAAAGGCACATGAACATCCAAGGGGCACTTTTTAGGAAAAGGGCAACCTGAGCTTTATTTCGCTTCGGTGGGTTAAACCTGTGACCCTCTTATACAAGAGTGATTTATGAAATTTTTAAAGTGAAATAAATTAAAAAAAAAACAAATATGCTGAGGGCAGCATCCGATCAACGGATCAAATATTGGCCTAGATTAGACCCTGATTACATCATTATTATCACTATTATACATTCAGAACTTTTTTTTCTATAAGGTAGAAAATGAAGGAGATTCTTCAGATTCTATATGTAGGTAGGAATATTTTTGTTATTCTAGATAATGAAAATGATGATGAGTAAAGGATGAAAAAAACTTTTTAAAATTTTTAAATTTGTGAGTCGCGAGTCGCACAAGTTTGTCCCACAAATTCTGACATTTTTTGCAAATTCACAAAAATTAATTCTGCAAATCATGATTTTCTTGAGGTTCAATTTACAAAATTTTGTCCCCTAAATAGTTCTTCCGCAAACAATTTATATGAATAAGGTAACATATTTTACTATTTAAATCAGGGTTAATCCAACCTATATACAAACCTTCCTTTAATTTGGCATATGCCCAAACCACATATTTAGTCGCCACTTTCTGCATTTTTGTGCCATTATGAAAAATATTTAAAAATCAGACAAAATACATACAAATTATTTCAGATTTTTTTTTAACCAGAGAAAAAGAAAAACTTCTTTGAACTGAATTTTACCTTTATAGGAGTGATAAATTTAGTTTTATTGCCACCATGAAGTAGAAATTCAGTAACTATTTTCCGTTCAGGTATAATTCAAAACTTCAAAATTATGATGTTGTAATTCTATTTTTTATAAGGCCTGAATTTTGTGAAATGGGATTAGTTAGAATTAATTTGTGCGTTGTGCAATTATACATGACTTTTTACACTTTTGTTTTTAGTAATCAGCAACCTGCCTGGCAGTAGATCTTCATTTGACCTCATCTGTGGACCACTTACTTGGTACAAAAAGGTTCACTTGCGTGTTAAACCAAACACGTAAGCCTGTGAGAACGTAAAGCTGGAAAGTCAAACTTGTAAAACTCAAATTTGAAGCTTAAATAAAATCGATTAACGTATCAAAGTTGTTGTAGTTGTAATGCCCTTATGATTTCTGTTGATGCGTATCGTATTACCGTATATTGTTTATATGGTGTCACAGAAAATCCCTCGACTAAAAAGGAAAAGGATTTAGTTGATTGCTGTGGAAACGCAAGGTTTTCTTTCATAACGTTTACCTTGATATTTAGTTAAGGCAACTTCCGTTCAATGAATCTATTAGAAAAAAATGAGCATGTTATACGTTATTCGGCTCATAGAAATTTGCGTTTTTGTCTCAATCTCGGAGGTAGTAATCTAAATGCAATATGCCAGGCTTCTTCGGTTATCATTCATTCGACGATTTACTGCTTTGTGAAAATATTACAGAGGGGCCCTTTTTATCATGAGAGGTTTTTAATATGTCTTTGCTTTGAGCAAATGGATTTACATTTGGGATTCGCATGTTCACCAACCGAATACGGGCTTACTGTATTCTAGCTAGTCATTTTTCTTTTCCAAAGTGATCATGATCTTTAGACATCTGAGCATACAGTTCGCGCTGACCTTAAGGCATATGGGCCTCTTGTTCCTATTAGTTCATCAGCCAAAAAAAGTCACGTTCGACTGGGGTTGCAATGTATTTGCTTCAAACTCACGTCGCACACAAAAAAAGAAATAATTTCGCTCACAACTCAAATACCATTTTGCGTGACTTACAAACAAACAAACAGACAGAGAGACAGACAGAGAATCGGTTATTAATATATAGATGAAGATCCAATACCAAGCAGTTGCTGATTACTAAAAATAAAAATGTAAAAAGTTATGCATAGCTGCACAATGCACCATTTAATTCCAGGCCCATTTAACAAAATTCAGACCTTACAGAAACTTGCAGATATACAAATCTTATTATACGTAAGGGAAAAGCTGAATTTCTCTATTTCAGGGTGGATGGGGTGAATCAATTTTCAATTAACCAACCCTAAAAATGTAAAATCCGTTTAAAAAAATTCTATGGGAAAACTTTTTATTTTCTATGTTTATTTTCTAAATGTACATAACTGGATGGAGAATGCAGACAGACAGACTAAGGGCAAATGTGGTATTAATATAGACTAGTGACAAAGACGGTGTCGCTGGACTCCCATCCATGAATGCACTGTTGACAAACAAAGTTGCCATGAGTTGCAATTCCATTTATACTGTCAATCGTCCTTGTTATTATTTTCGAGAGTGGTGTTGCAGCATAAGCAGTGACTGACTTAGAGAGAAAGTGATGTGTTAGGTGATTGTGTACAAAATGCAGGATGTGAAGTGAAAATTAGTCTCTCAGATAGGAAGCGTGGAGAGTCGTGGTGTTGTGTTAGTGCAGGGGGTGCGGTGCAGTATAAGTGTATGGTGGGGTGCATATACTGTATATACTGTACTCCTTGCCAATATACTGTCAATCGTCCTTACTTTGGACAGCCTTTAGACACGGTAATAAACAGACTTATCTAGTAAGCAAAATGTACATAACCACACTCAACCAAGTCACAACAAACATTAAAATAATATATGAGGAAGATAAAAGATATTGAAACGCAATAAGTGTGAAGAATTACTGGTTGTATTACCTTAAATGAAGAAGTTGTTTGCGGAATTAATTTTTGCGGATGCAAGAAATTTAATAAAATCGAAAGTCGGGAAACACCTAATTTAGTACCTAGGTATGTATACAAACTTTAGTTGGAATGGAAACCGGCTGAAAGCCTTGTGGTAAAGTGCTCGCTTCCTGTTTGGAAGGTTGCAGGTTCAATCCCCGACCGAGTCATGCCAGCTTCTTCAAATTAAGGGTGGTGAAAGGGCGCATTAAAAAGGTTAATTTATTTATTCATTTGAGGAGTGAAGTGAATTCTCTTTGCATTGGCAATATATAATAGTTAGTTACATACTTGCGTGACTACCAAAAATAAATGTTGTGCTTTGAACTTCCTTATTTTGAACTAAAAAAATTGAAATCTAGCAATAACAGGCGCTTAATCAGGGCGTGAAGAACTGCGATCTTACACACACGGGTTGACAGACTGACTGACAGACAGACACGGGGAAATTAAATATCAGCTATCTTCTTGCGGCGCTGACCAAAAATACCTGTGTTTACTGCCTTCAACTGAACAGCTCTAAGCATAAAAATGCATATGCGCCTCGTGAAATATGAATTAATTTAACTATTATTTTATTCAAAGGCTCCAATAACAATGTCCACAATCACCTTACGCTATTGGAGGAAAGTGGAAAAGCAGCTCCCGCTCTATTGCTGAAGAAAACAGCAACGCAGTAATAGCTGGTTACAATGTTACTCGATCAAGTAAACGAGACATTTCCATTTTTTCATTGAGAAACTTTTGAAAATATTTTGCCGGAGGCATCGGCTCAGAGCTTTGTTTAATAGGCTACCATTAACAATGTTATGTATCATAAAAGTCATTCAATTTCTCCTTCCAGCTTTGAAAAAAAATATTATTTGATCTTATAATATCATAATTCTTTATATTTTCCGGTAACTGAGACGTGTTAGAAACTTTACTGTAAATAATTTGTTCCGATATCAGCCGTGTTTGACTAACAATACTGTATAAAACTGCGGTTATTTATTGGTTTATTGGTTTCGTTTTTATATAAAGAGGTCTTTTTACATGAGCTGTAGGTTTTCGTTCTTGTATTAAAAAGACTTTCATAAATCTTTTTTACTTGTGATAAGATCAAAAGCCTATGTAAGAACTGTATTATATATGTGAAAATCGTAAAAGTTTTTTATGTATAAACAGATGCTGTGAAATTCATGATTAAAATATACTTTTAAGAATAATAAAAAGACGAAGAAGAAAAGAAAGTAGTGTCTCGTGATGAAAAGAAAGTAATGGAATCTGGAAGCTCTGATTCATTTGATGGAGGAATGATAACCAAGCTTCAAGGCTTTGATCCAGAAAAAAGTTTAGGTGAAAGATATAAAATAGAATTACCTAACCACTCGAAAGAAATATTGGAATCAATGTCATATCATGTGGATTCTGATTTTTTCTACTCTATGAAAAGCTATCCACGTGGAAAACTTTTCATTTTTAACATGAATAAATTTCATGAAAACACAGGCCTTCATCTTCACCAGAGAAGAGGAACCGAAAAGGATGTTGACCAACTAACGAAAGTGTTTTTAAATCTTGGCTTTATTGTTCAACGATTCGAGGATTTATCAAAATCTGAGCTTTTGAAGACTGTATCACATATCTCAAAAGATGACTTCTCACATTTCGGATGTTGTATATGCGCGTTTCTAACCCACGGTCAACAAAAAATCATATACGCAACAGACGGATATGTTGAAATCAAAAAACTAACCCACATGTTCACAGGGTCAAACCTTGCAGGAAAACCAAAAGTGTTTTTGATACAAGCCTGTCAAGGAAGCGACTACATGGAAGGAATGGACGACGTAGTCGATGGAGCAGGTATCGAGAAGAACTTCTCGCTTCCTGTACAAGCAGACTTTCTATATGCTTACGCCACTCCGAAAGGATTTTATTCTTGGAGAAACTCAGAAACTGGATCGTGGTTCATACAGGAGTTGTGCGCAGTATTGCGCGAGCATGCTAAAACCATGGATCTTATGCGCATGCTCACACGTGTTAATAGAGCCTTGGTCAATAAAAGATCTCGAACAACTGATATAGAGACGAACAATAAAAGACAAATTGGATCCATAGTTAGCCAATTAAGAAAGGAATTGTACTTTTTCCCTCCAACATAAAAAGCGTAATGTGACTGATACGATTTGTAGCTAGCTATCCTTCAAATATGAATTTTCAAAAGATCTATCCACGTTTTTTCGAAAATAACTTTCAACCAGAAGAAAAAAAATACAATCGAATCTCAAACGTCAATAACGAACTTTCTTCGAAAGACATTCAAGATTCTTTCACTTTATCGTTAAGTCTCTAAACATTGTGTTTGGTTCTGTTCATATTACAGGAAGTGTCTGAATATATTTGAATACTTTTGAATACTTCTGAATACTTTTGGTTTGATAAGACTAATCTCCTCTAATATAAAGATTAAAAGGATTCCTGCATTCAAAATTTATTAACAAATATGATAGAGCTCAAAACATTGTTTAATAACTTTTTTAGTATTCCATAGAAATACGCTCTTTTTTTTTATAAAGCTAAGTGTCCACTGAACAGAATTGGCGCTGTCGCAAATGACAAAAAAACAATTAATTCTTGTTTGGTGGACACACTTTTGGAATCAAAAACACCTGCTTATCGTTAATTTCTGTCGCAAATTTTTTGCGATAGGAAATGAAAATGTTTTCATTTTCAAAAATTAATTCGTCGCAAATAATTCTTGACATCAAAGAAAAGCTGATGTAAACAAATTAAAATTTGAATAGATCTTTTGTTTTAAAGATCAATTTTTGCTTATTTCTAAAAAATATAAAAAAGAACATGAAAAAAGAAGAGAGTGAGGTCATACTTTACGAAAAGCAGGGACGGCGGAACGTTTTTGAAAGTGGAGGGGCTGAAATGTTTAGTGTCTAAGGAGGCGCCACCATGGTTGGGGCCAACGGGCCGAGAAAATTTTGAGTTTTCAGTCCTCCAGATTGACTAAAACGCAGTCTAAATTTTAATATTTCAACGAAGGGTAGAACAAGAAAACCAACAATAATACATAGGTATAATAATCAAAAACATGTTTTTAAATTCAAAAAGAAGCTAACTGACAAAATCAAAATTTACAAATCATCTTCTGTGAACTTCCCAAAAATTCGAAATCTGTTATCATTCGCTTGGGCAAATAAATTTGCAATTTTGATAATGTCCAATTGATCTGTGCGTTCCTTAAGCTAAGTGTCCACTGAACAGAATTGGCGCTGTCGCAAATGATCATCGCAAAAAACAATTAATTCTTGTTTGGTGGACACACTTTTGGAATCAAAAACACCTGCTTATCGTTAATTTCTGTCGCAAATTTTTTGCGATAGGAAATGAAAATGTTTTCATTTTCAAAAATTAATTCGTCGCAAATAATTCTTGACATCAAAGAAAAGCCGATGTAAACAAATTAAAATTTGAATAGATCTTTTGTTTTAAAGATCAATTTTTGCGTATTTCTAAAAAATATAAAAAAGAACATGAAAAAGGAAGAGAGTGGTGTTATACTTTACGAGAAGTTATACTAAAACAAAAAACATGGGACGAAAAAGTCAACTAACTTTAATCGAAGAGTTTCTTGCGGAGTGCGTCAGGAAATATTCTTGTCTTTATGACAAAACATCTCAAAAACAAAAATACTTTCGCTTGTTCTTCTTTTTTTGTTTGATTTCATTTTCTATCAAAGTTGCAGCGAGAGCACACAAGAGTTCGCCTTCACTGTCCATCGTTGTGAGTTGAAAAGAATTTAATTTCATGAATTAATTCTTATCAATGGACACAACACACAACAGGTGTTTACGACAGATTATTTGCGACAGAAAATTTGTTAATCGCAAATAAATTAACGACAACGCAAATTTTTCTTCAGTGGACACTTAGCTTAAGAACCATGAAATTTGAAGCTCAACTGTTCTTATTTTTTTTTCCACTTTCAGCCTGAAATTGTTCTTATTTTTGGGCTATTTTTACACAGAAATCTAGTTTCAAAAAGCTTCGAAGCTTCATTATCATATACTTATGTTTACTTTTTGAACCTAGTTTTTATTCTTTTAATTTTAAACTGTAAAACTAGAATATCTTCTGTTTCATTTTTCAACAAGAAAAGGAGAAAAAAGAAAAAAAAAACATTTCAGTAAAATTTTGAGCCTCAGAGCTGTTCTTAAATTGTTCTTATTTTTTGGCCATTTTGAGCCTCATTGTTCTTATAAGATTGTTCTTATAAAAAAAAGAGTGTATTATATAATATTTCGTATTTCTATAATTATTCTTTGTAGTTTTTGAGATATTTTTTTTCAAAATTCGATATTTAGGTTACGTAATACATAATTATAATGTAATAATAAGTTAGCAGCTGATATCCTGCTGACATTTCTCATGAAAATAGCTTTTTATAATTCATTAGGGAAAAAAACCTTCTGCTTTGCATGATAGAAGAATACACATATTTATTAGTTCGAACGTTGCATAAATCAACAAAGTACTATCATAATTATAACATAATTGTGTGTTGCATAATGTAGAGATTTTAAAATCGAATTATCTGCCAAGGAAATAGGATTTTGAAAAACTTTCGAAAGACTTCATAAACAACTACGCGAGTTAATCCCTCAAAATATCATTTTTGACACAGGAGTCCCTCAAATGTTTCGAATGATTGCCCTGGGTGCTTAAGTGTCCACTGAAGAAAATTTTGCGCTGTCGGGAATGATCATTGCAAAAAATATTAATTCTTGTTTAGTGGACACATATTTGGAATAAAAAATAACCGATTGTCGTCAAATTTTCGTCGCATATGCTTTGCGATAGGAAATGAAAAGTTTTCAAATGCAAAATTATTTCCATCGCGAAAAAATCTTGATATCAAAGAAAAGCCGATATAAACAAATAAAAAAAATTGATTAGATCTATTGTTTCAAAGATCAAAACACATCGCATCAAAATCAAAACAAAAATGAATTGCAACAAGTAATAATAAGAATGGGCAAAAAAACACAACTGAGTTTACAGTAGACTCCCCTTTAGTCATACCCCGGATAACTCGGACATTCGCTAAGTCGTACGAATTTTCTCGGCCCCTTCAGCGAGAAAACCTAATGTAACTCGTACTTTATGTGAAATGACTCAAATTAAATTTTATTGAACCACGCGATAGTCTTCACTACAATTTCAACATGGCGTCACACGGCGGAGAAAAACGCAAATTAAAATCGCGTACAATTGTTGAAAAGTACAAAAAGTCGGAAGCTGTGCTGCAGTCCCTTGTAAACACAGCATTCCTGAGCAAACGCTTTCGGAATGAATGAAAGAAAAATCCAGTAGCTATAGTGCAATGGAGAAAAACATAACATCCACAAAAAACAAAGGGTGAGGGGTGTAAAATCAGAAGACGTGTTACCGGTGGTTCATTACTGCCGACATAATTATTTTCCTTTGAATGGTGCTATTTAAACAAAAAGCCTTATATTTTAAAAAAGAACTTATTTTAGAGGACTTTCAGGCATCAGATGGATGGCTTGGTCGATGCAAAAAACGATACAATTCAGCGGAGGAAAACAGCAAGATTCGAAAAACTGGTCTTGCTGCTGCGAACATGACTGGAAAAAAACTTCCTTGTTGTTTTAAGCACATAAAAAGCCTCCCTTGTCGTTACCGTGGTCAAAATAAAAGTTGGATGAACTTTTTGAAGAATGGGTAAGAGAGCAGGCAAAGCAATTTGAAAAAGAAGGCAGAATGGCGTTGGTTATTGACAACTGCCCTGCCCACCCTTCAATGGAGAATCTTAAATCAATCTCCCTTTATTTTTTGCCACCTAACACAACATTACTGTCGCAGCCGATGGATCAAGGAGTGATCCGATCTTTAAAGGCTAAATATCACAATTCTTGTGCTTTCTTGGGGTGACGTCAACACTACAGTTGTTAACTGTTCGTCACCCGGTGGGAACTAGGCATTAACTTAAAGGCCGACCTACACTTAGCTTAAAGTCCGACTTACACTTAACTAATTTGAACTGGTGTATTAAGTGTTATTATTTTCTTTTATTCTGTTTGGCAGCCATGTTTATTATCATTTTTTTATCATCTAAGGATTATGTGCAGATCTTTCACTCACGCTGGCTTCGTTCGCCTGCGCATACAAACTTGTTGAGTGGAGGTCGTCCTTCACTTGTTAAGTGTCATTGCAGGAAATTCTCATAGTTTGTTCGTAGTCAGCAGCCGGAAATTAGATTCGGAATATCAAAACTGTTGACGTCACGAGGCTTGACCTTTTTAAAAAGATGTTCTGAAAATTCTGGTTTCAAACATAATTCGGAATTTTTGTGTTGATCGTAATATCTGCAAATCCGCGTATTTTAGGAGAATTTAAAAAAGTGATTTATATCAAAGATGTTAATCATGATTTCAACAACAAATTTGAAAAATAAATCTGTTAAAATCTCCTAAGATTCCTAAAATGGAAAGCATTTTAAATGCATGAATGTTGACACACTTGCCACAAAAAAAAAAAAAAATGTTTAAAAAAAGGAATATTTTTCCATAATTGGAGATCAATGCCATAGACAAACATTAGAAAAGTGCTTCCAAAATGGTTTTTTATAAAAATATTTTTCCTATAAAATTGCTATGATCCACTTCATATTTCCCCACAAACTGTACACAACCGATACCACTACTCAGATACTACTGAGATGAAAAATACCACCACAAACATTCCGTTTCATTGATTACTTTCGATCCTTTACAAGCATTCATTTCCTATCTTAATAATTATTAAAGTCTTTGGCATCGTAATGGAGGACATAAAAGTTTATAACTTTCAATATTATACCTTTTTATCATGTAAGGACACATCATTATTCCGATTTCAATGTTATAAAGACCAAAAGTTGACGTATGAATAAAAATCTCGCTGGGTCTTTTTTTCACACGTTTTTAAATGCATGACCTTACTTGGTCGTATAGAGGCCTCCCTTTTTGTTGCGTGTTTGTCTTGTCTAACAGTCCGATCTGCGATTAAACATTGGAACAGGCTTTTCTAAAGAAGTTCTTCAGATTAGAATGAAGGCGATTCAAAAGTCTTGCCATTTAAGCTACGCCTTATCCAGCTTAACTGTAATGTTTGATCAAAACACAAAACAATCAAAATATATATTCAAGTGTTAAAGCAAAATAATTTTCCCATAGGATCAGAACAACTGTTAATCATTAGATTAAACAAGCCGAACAAAAAATCTGCTTCAAAGATGGGATATTTGTTTTTGTTTCACAGTCGCGTAGGAAACTATTACTCATAACAACAGAATTTCTCTGCAAAGAGAAATATACACGCATATAATTTTTCTTCAACAATTCTGCCCTCGCAATTTATTATTCAAGCGATGAAAAGAATGAAGCATATGAAACAAATTTTCGTTTTTTCCTTTATATAACATTACTAGACATCTTACATAATGTATTAACAAATATATATAACGCTGTTTATCTACATGATTTCATGTTTTTAATGAAGGTGCCGTGTCGCACCTTTCCTATCCATCAGCAATATCACCATACGTACAATATCGATTCTTCTTTACACGATATCAGTTGAAATTACAACCCAAGGGTTGTTCGGATTCTCGCGTCACTTGGTCGCTATAGTAACCTTTGAGTTCGTTGCGCGTTCTAATGTTGTTGTTTTTCTACAGATTTCTGCAAAATTATCTTCGACTCGTTTTCTTCTTGTTGTTGCGAATTTACATCTTGGGACCATAAAAGGATGTGTTGTTCAGAAATGGCCGCTGTTGTAGGATTGGTAGTTGGCTTCTCATTAATAAACTTTGACGACAAATCACGCAACATGGATCTAACGTATTCTTGTTATGACTCTTCAAACCAAGCTGTAAAATTAAAGCATCTAACTTGTCATCCGTAACTGAATCCAGTTCATAGGCCGGTAAAAGTGGTGCTTGAACCATCATAGACATAACACAATCGCTTCTTGATAACTTCTTTCAAGTGTTAACACGTCTTCAACCTCTTCCAAACTATGCTGACAAGAATTAAAATGTTCAAGTATTTAAAACGATATCAAAAGAACGATGATGACGTCACTTCGAGCACGAACTGCGAGGATTTCGTCCAAGGTGTTGATGTGTTTGAGGAAGCTGTTTTCGATCGATCTGTTTAAAGCTTTTGTAAGCTGTTTTTTTATTGAAGACGCTATATCAACAAAGAAATCGAAATGGTACGTGATAGTCGAAGATTTCTTTTATGTCGACTTGTTACTAAATAAATAATGACAACAGAATATCGACTTATTCATATAAAAGAATGTTTGCGTCATTGTTATTACAGCATAAATTGAGCGACGATTTTGCTTTTCTGTTCACTTTTGAAAATACGTCATACATGGAAATTTATTCTTTTGTATTTCAAATTATTAACGGATTCTCTTGCATATATTATGAAAGCAAAGCATTATTTTCGAAAAATTGATTGATTGAATAATAAAGCTAAAGGTGTGTTTACACGGAAAAACTTTGAAGAGTGTAATAATATATTATTAATTAATGGTGTTTTTTGGTAATTAAAAGATTTAACAATAAAAATACTACGACATAAAGGATTCTAAACTGTTTAAGCGTATGGCGGGTCATGAATAAGTAATACCGAAATCTATGTATGTCATATATGAGTGTGGGTGTTATTTCACAACAAAAATATTATCTTTTTAATAATGTATAAAGCATAATTCCTATGAGAATTTTCATGAACTCTGTGACTCAATCTCGCCTACCCTCTTGACTAATCAATCATACATTATTCCGTCTTGATCAGACAAAGCAGGAAAAAAGAAAAGATCATTCGAAGCATTTTCGATTTAAAAGGAAGGAACATTCTTCCGCTAATAAAAACAATCCTCACTAAAGGCGGATTTACACTGGATGAATTTGGACGGTGTATACACATACCTTTTGTTAACAACAGTTGTTGCGAAATGTATAGCCGTGAATTCCTTTGAGAGTTTGTCT
Source organism: Turritopsis dohrnii (assembly GCA_027922465.2). Classification (NCBI taxonomy): domain Eukaryota; kingdom Metazoa; phylum Cnidaria; class Hydrozoa; order Anthoathecata; family Oceaniidae; genus Turritopsis; species Turritopsis dohrnii. The sequence goes on from BQMF02000295.1 coordinate 544,204, forward strand.
CGTGTAAATCCGCCTTAAATAATCATTATCTCCAGGCTAACACCACAAAGTATTATAATTCTGTTTGGAGGTATGATCTTTTATCTCTTCCCGCATCGCTGATCATATTTTAACAATCCTATGGAAGCTTGAACATGGCATTTAAAAAACAGCACTGTCTTTAAAAAGAATATAAGCAGATGATGTCGACAGGTGTTGGACGCTTAACAATATAGGGTTCGTCAGGCCACGCCTATCAATAATCAATATTACTTCATGTTGACGGTCGAAAATAGAAAAGTTTTGATCTCAAATATGTAAAGGTTTTTTAACTGACGCAAAATGAAATATATATACTTCTTTATTTTGGTTGGAAGATGAACTTGGACATCTTTGAATGAAATTTGAAGCTTTATCTCTTTAACTTATTGTTTGTTTTGGTTGTTGCAGAATTTTGTTTTCAATACTAACTTAATGAAAAAATATAAAAATGAATGAAAAATATAAAACGGCGTTTTTTTCCCTGGCCAAACTCAAAGAAAGAGACTTTCAAAAAAGCAGACGAACTATTTAAAAGGGAGACGAAATGCGTCGCAAATGAATGGCGAAAGAAATGAATTTTTGAGTCATGTAATTGCAACACAAATATAATCGTGGTAAGACCTGCCTGGGAAAGTTTTTTCAACATGCAGTTAAAATGATTAACTGAACCATTTAAGCAATTAAATTTGTATGTATGAATTTTCATGTCACGTGTATTTAACAAGTTCACATGGCCAGCAGTTAAAATCGAATTACCCTCATCACCTGTCACGAATGACGCTTGTTAATTTCCGCGCGTGGAAGTGCCCCAAGTGGTTTAATGTTGCTGCAGATGTATACAATGCCCTTTTCTTTTTTTATCTATTCATGGATTTATTTATTGATGTGCTACGCTTGTTTACTATATAAGGTTTCTGATAACAAAATACTATAGTCAAAACATGAATTCATGACGTAATCAACTTAAAATAGCTTCACAGTATTGTCAATAGCAACAAAGATTTGCTTGTGATTATCTTTATTCCTTACAGAAAGGATTTTGATCTCTTTTTGTGAGTTTTGTGTGTTGTACAAAAAGTAAAACTGCATCGAAACTAACGGATTTAGAGCAGAGAAGCAGGCAGTATTCGCCTCTTATAACTGATTACATAAAAATGAATAACCTGTTCTCATCGTAGATATATTTTTTGTTTTCATTGCATCAAATTCAGAAAGAATAACCATATATAATGTTTTAACCTCACAATCATAATAAAAGAAAATTCGTTTTGATGTTATCACAAATGTGTCCTAGGCCTTAGCAGTCTAAAAACATCACGGCAGGATTTATTTCTGACCTTTTCTTTTTCTTTCTTTTCTTTACTGTCGTTTGTTTATCAAAGCAGTTTTAGTTCATCCCAAGGTCAAGATTGAAAAAAAGTCAAAAATAATCACCAAGGAGGAGGCTCGCAAAAGTGAATTAAAAAAAGTGTTCTTTTCTGCATTATTATATGTTTTACTGACTGATCAAGGTAAAGTATTGTACATGCATTCTGAATTTTCAAGTTACATCCAAATATTTTTATTCTAATAATGAAGCTTCAAGTAGTTACTTACATCGATGTCTTGTGGACGCTTACAACGTGTCTTGACAATGTTGTGTGATCAAGTTTCAAACAAATTTTGCAAATGAAAGACGAATCACCAATAACAACATCTAATCGGTGTTTGCAAGAGTCATTAGCTGTTTATCAAAATATATGATTATACCTGTCATCAGAAAGTATTCATAATGAATTTTCTTACATTCAGTGTTTGAAAGATATTTCAAAACATTTCGGAGTCAAGTTAATTATTTTTGTATGCAAAAACAAGGCATGGCATATGCATTACCTCCATATCCCAAGTCAAAATAACAACATTTTTAACCTAAAGAATTGAGAGATTTGAGACACGAATGAATTACAAGTTTATTTCATAACTTTAGTGCAACTGAATATCTTTCTGTGAGACCGTACTCAATTATATTGCGACAAAAGATTCCTGGTAGAAACTTAATTTGACCACGGAACAAATAAATATGAAATTGCGGAAAATGTGCTTATTATGCGGTGAGGCGGAACAAACAGTAACATGCACGTCTGTCTGCACAATTTTCCTCGTGCAAGCGGAAAATCGTTCAAATTTTAAAACTTTTAACTGATAAAATTTCCCTGACATTACGAAACAACTTGGTTTGGAAACTCTGAGCAGATATTGTTGCTATGTTAACGGTTGTTGCTATGCTAAATCAAATCGGATATAGCAATGTTCTAAAGAGCCAAAGATTTTTACAAGCCATTTGCGAAAAAAAGGACAATTTCCTGTTTCCTTTAGACGAACTAAATTGCGATGGTATGACGACAGATTTTTCATCCGCACATCTCTTTTATTTATTTTATAAAGACATAAATAAACCAACTCGGTTTTTCTGCCAGTAAAATAAAAGAAATGGTGTCCTTTTTCGATGTTTTGAAAAGTAAGATGAAATCTGTTCCTACATCCAACAAAACATATAGCTCATTAGTTGAAAACATTCTAGTGAAAACTTTGTTAAATTTGTTTGGTTAAACGAGTCTAAAGTTCATGTCGCGTTTCTTTGAAGGTTTTAATAAGATTTTGAAGTTTATGGAACTACTCAATTATGAATGGGTTTTATTTTCTCAATAAAATGCTGTGACAGGGGTGTGGTTACAGTAATATTGTGGCGGGGGTGTGGTTATAAAAACAAACACGCATACATATAGATAATGATAAAGTTGCTACTAACTGTTGCATCACATAATCTCATTATCTTATCGAAATAGCTTTTTCTATGGGCGTATTTCCTAGAACAAAATTTATGAAACTCCTCAAATAACAGAAATATTTTTCCTTGGAGCAAATTAAAGGTAGAGAAAACATCGAGGTCACACGATAAACATCGAGGTCGCACGATAACTTTTTCGTGGAATCGTATTATTCTGTTGAGACCATGAACCGAACTTGGGTTAAAAATAAAACTTTCAGCGATGAATGATGAACTTGGGTTAAATACAAAACTGTAATTGCAAATTGACGTTGAATAAACGTTAAATAAACGTCAAATAAACGTACATACTGCTGATCACAACTTAGAAACCATATTTCCATGATCACGTGATAAGCCACTAGCGAGGAATGAACAAAAATATCCAAGTAACAACAACAACAAAAATGTCTCTTCCTTCCTTCGGCTGCAAATCATTTTTCTGATCAAGTTTTTCATGAGAACTGAAAAGATTTGTGTTGTTGCTTGGCAACTGTATTTAAATAAATGCAGCTGGTGACGGTGTAGTTTTAAACAGAAAGAGATATTTCTCGATTTTCTTTATTTATCTTTTAATTGTGAAATATCGAAGGAGCAGCCGTTAATAATCTTAAAACACCTGGAATGAAGTTATGAATTATGAACTTACACGCAATGTTTCATACGGGTCGACAATAGAATAATTTCATACACACCTCGAACCCATGTCTCCTATTAAATCGATCTATCTAAAAAAGTTAGTGAGCTTGTGTACAAGGGTGCGTCGTTTGTAGAATTTTTCCAGAATGATATTTTATTTCATATTTTACATCACGAATTGAATAACTGAATTAATGAAACTTTTTTTTCTATGGGCGTATTTTCTAGAACAAAATTAACAAGAAATCTAGACAAAATGATAATATCAACAATGTAACCACACTTTTTCCTGCTGCTTAGGTAAAGGCCAAGGTTTTTTACTAGTCGATATGAAGGAAAGAATATCTACCGACAACATCAGCATCTTATCGAGTCTTACAATAACATTTTGTTGTGAGAAAAATTACAACAATTTTTAAGGATTGACCTTTTCAGATTTATAGTGATCGTGTGTGGTGCAAAGGCGTGGCTTAAAGTATATCGTTAATGAAGGAAACGCCCTATTGATCAATTTGGATCTATTCTCTTTCATTCAATGAACAAAACTAAGATTTTATCTCTTATAAAGTTTAAGCATAAGTAACCAGGACATTCGGTCAACAAAACGAGGTATTCCACAATAATTTGCTCACTTAATCAATCAAAAATAACAAAGTTTTGACCACAAACTAGAAATGATTATATGCAGTTAGACAAAACCCTATAGAAATATACAGACGACATCGAAAAAACCCTGTGTCGGGCTAGCGAATGATACCGGTGCAGTATGATGAGACTGCATATACTCAACAAGAGTCTGGTAACTAATAAAGCAATCTCAAAATAAAGAAGACTATATGTGACGTCACATATATAAAGTTTAAATGCTTTTATAATGTCGTAGTCGTCGACAAACCGTATAAAGTTGTCTTTCGATGTTTTTGTTGTGGCAAAGCTAGCTTGTGTATTTGACGTCTAAAAGCGATGTGATTTCCTTCTTCTGTACATGTCAACATTTTCATACATATTTAATAAGAAACATAGAACGTGGAATAAACAAAAACCGCCTTCAGATGGTAGCCGCGGTTTTTGAATAAAAGATTAAGCCGCCATTCTGCACGTAACTAGATTGATACATAAAAACCTCCTCCTAGGTTTCTTCTTCATTTTGACATCATCATTTGTGATTCACCGTTCCATCAGTCACCACAGTACTTTCACAGACTTAATGTTAGTTGAGGAATTCTTTAATCACGTGTGTTATCTGGAGGTTGTCATTGGTTCGTTATTATTATACAAATACTCTCTTTCGTTTCCTGAGTAAACGAGATCGGCCTAACAAGATTCTGGTCAACAAAAAGCAAAGACGAATATTATTGTTCCACTGAAGTTGTCCGCGGAAAAGTTGGACCAAACGGAAACTTCTACCAACCACATCGCTTAAATCATGATTTACCAATTCAGGAAAGGAATTCTATGAAGGCAAATTTACAGGCGTAATGATCTCGTCTCCACATGCGTTTGAAATAAACGGCATGAACTATGATGCTGTATGACATATCATAAAAAACTTTTCAAAACATTTTTCTAGTCTGAAAACGGATAAAATTTCTAGTTTCATTCCTAGACTCTTTCCATTAAGAGTCGTCATTATTTTCAGAGGTTTTTTTAGGTGACAGAACGTTCGTGTTTTGAAACTTATATCCATAGTTCAATGAGAAAAATTTCTCGTTTCTTCGATTTTAAATATTCAAAGAAACTTGGGCGAAAAATACGCGAACAAATACACAAAGTTGCTACCTTCTGAGAGTAAAGTCTATCATATGAACAGCATCAAAGAAAAAAGATATCCCTAAAAAAGTAATTGAGTGAAAAAGTGAAATGACGTAGAAAAGGGACCCAATAAAGAAGTAAGATATCATTCCAAGAGGCTGGTTTCATCAACGGATCAATGTGGACTTAGTACAATCATATTTTAAACAATATTTCCTTTGTGTTTACAACATATTTCAACTCATGTTCATCACCTTGAGAAAAGCTTCCATATACCAGCGATAAAAAGTGATTACGTAATCCGCTTCTAAGTATTGTAAACAAAACAATCCACTGAATTTTTAGGGATTAACTCCAAGCAAAATACGCTATTATATATATTGACCTAAATTAAATTTATTATTCCAGTTTTTCAGAAGACATGAATCATTCCATACATAAATGTCCATACTAATAAATATGTAAACAATTCACCAAAAATGCCATTCGTCCATACATGCCACTTTGAAAGAAAATATCGGTCTGATTTCGACTGAGTCTTTAAAGCAAGTAATACTGATAACAGAACAGACACGATAACATAAAAGGCGAATCCATAAAGTCCTGTTAATCCCAAGATACCAGCTGCTGCACCAGATAGAAGAGCCAAGAAAGATCGACAATACTCAACCAGCGCGAAGTTGTGTCGTATAGCATATGGACTATAAGCTTCAATATCAAGACCTGCAAATTCCTCGGCTTCTGCCATTTTGTATATCAGACTAAACAGAAATGACAATTTTGTTACAAAAATACAACATTTACCATGCTGTCAGAATGATAAACCACTAACATTTGTTTGTATAAAAAAATCAAGAAAATTTAGGAACTGCTGAAATCTTTCATCAGACTTTTTGGCAAAAGTTGACATTCCTGATAGGGTGTAATCTAGAATGGAAGGGCAGCGTTCAGCAGAAGGGAAAAGGGCACATTATGAACATCCAAAGGGCACTTTTTTTAGGAAAAGGGCAACCTGAGCTTTATTTCGGTGGGTTAAACCTATGTTCCTTTTATACAAGAGTGATTTTTGCAGTTTTTAAAGCGAAATACATTTTCAAAGAAAAAAAACATAAAGGACCTAATTAGACCCTGCAGAAATTTGTATTCTTAACATCAAGATTTTATTAATTGAAAACTCCAAAACAAACAGCCTCAAATTTGTCACAAAAATAAGAAAAAGAAACGAACAGCCTGAAGCTCAAATCATTGTTTCAAAAATTGAGCCTTGTAAAAGAAAAACAAAGATAAATATAGATAAGAACAAATCCAGGATGGCTTCTCTTGTAATTATGACTTATTATTAATCTATTTTGGTGAGGTCATCTACATAGATACAATTCCAGTGAAATAAGATGTGGGTCAACTGTATATTTTATTCTCTCAAATTTGCAAAATATAACATTCCCTAGAACTCCTCGTGACACTTGCATCGTGAATCCAAACTTAACCTTCTTAACACTGTTGGAGGTCTTTCGAATGTTTCGGCTCTCATTAAACTTTATCCACAGAAACAATCACTTGAGAAACTCTGACCTCCATTAAAACACATGATCAACTTCATAAATCATAAGTCATTGTTTGTGCTTGTGTTGATTGTCTTTTCAATGTGTCTAGTTGAACGATTTCAATAGTGCTTGCTTATCTAAAAAAATATGCGGGGGGAGAGGGGTGGTGGGCGCTTTTAATTGAGGGTTGGTTACAATTTGTAATTAATTCTGAACCTTTTCTTGTCATCTTAATTACCTGGCAAAAATGTTATGGGTGGATATGTACTTCTGTTTTTAGTGAGACATCAGCTCTAAACTGATTGCCAAACAATTATTGAGAGATAAAATAAAATAAAATAATGATAATCCCTATCCCTGCGGGGTGACTTTGATCAATAAAAATAAACTGTTAAAACTCTGAAATTAAAGTGTTGTGTGTTTTTCACATTTTTTAATATTTTTCATTTACTCTCAGGATCCGAATAAACGTACAGCAGGAAATATATGTACAGGAGAGAAACAAGAGCTGAAACTAATAAACGTACAGGAGATATTAAACATACGGGGGCCAAACTATTTTTTTTGATGATAGGAATGATATCTTAATGTTTATGAAATATTAACAGCACAGTTTAAACTTTTGTTTACTAGAATGTTTTTGCAAACACTCAACTTTCGTGCATGATCGATTGTTATATATAAGCACTTCATTTTTAAATAAACTTTCGATTGTCAAATAAAACATTTGAAAGCAGCCAAAATAGAGTGTTCATATAAACCTTACATTTTAGATCGCAACAAATTATGCAAAAAATTAGTCAAGATTGATAAACGTACAGGGTATATTAATCGTACAGGAGAGAAAAACTGCTCTGAAAAAATAAACGTACTGGACCTAATAAAGAACGTACAGGGGTGAAATTAGGCAACAAAAAAATAAACGTACATGTACGTTTATTCGGATCCCAAGAGTAGATTCCTATTGTGAAATATCAAGCGTGACAATGAAATTAACAACAAAAAATTCGATGCTCGTAAGCTCCAAGTTATCTTGTGATCATACTAGTTGGCGGATTCCAACACGCACGTTGAAAAATATCGCATCACAATAACATCACATCAGAGATGGATTTCTCTTACATGTCGAAAATGAGGATTGAATACCATGAACTCAGGTAGCTCAGTTGGTAGAGCGATGGGACTAGAATTCCTAGGTCGTGGATTCAAATCCCGCCTGGTTTGGAGTTTTCCTTCGAACTGGGTCTGTGTAATCAATACAACGAGTGTTACTTTCTTTTCATAACAACAACAACAAAAAATTTACCACTCACATCAGTCATCGCTCTACATTGTATTTAAGAGTCTAGCCTGGACATGTTTGTTTCAGCAATCATGTTCGCAAGAACTTTGTGAAAAGTCATTAGAGGGCGGCGTTTACTACAAATGTGCGGCTAAAAGTGCGGCATTTAATAGAGGGTGGCATTTATTAGAGGAAATATGGTACATCCGATTGAATGATGACGATCTAGCATAGCAACCACATAGAAACTTAGCTGTAGGGCAAATTTGACATGGTAATTTTTTTTTATTTGGGGGGTGGTGAAACTTTATGCAAAAACTAAAACTTTCTACCGTGTCAAATTTTCCCTTTCTAACAATTTCTACATCTTCGGAGGAGTACCGCTTTTTTACCGATACATTAGCATGAGTTTCAATAATGGTCGTAAAATTAAATTGCACTATTGTGTGGCGTATTGACAAAACGATTATTAAAATCCATAACAATATCAAACATTGCAATACCGTCTTCGTGTCTAATTACGGAAGCCTTTGTAATTACGGACATCGATCAAAACATAATTCCAACCGTCTGTAAATTAAAAGCACGGCACATCCCGTACTGTCAACCAAACTGTAATAAAACAAACTTCAGAGAGAGATAATTAAATTTATTTGAACGCTAGAGAAAATTACCAATATGCCATTTAGAATTTATTTTTCTATATTTTAAAGATTTAAAATAGACTGCGCCCTCTTGAGAATCATGCGTATTTTTATGAGCTCTGTGTGTACAATGGTAGCCATATTTACGGATAAAAAATAATAACTGGCCACCTCTGTCATGAAATATCGACAGGTCGAAAATTTATGTTTAAAAATGAATTGAGGAATGAAAATGTTTTTAGATCATGCTTTTAGAAAGTTAATTATCATAAAACAAGTCAAATAAATAAAGTTTTTGTACGTCAAGCACAGTGGGGGAGGACACTTTTTACTGAGTATTGAAATATAGGCCATTATGATTTTCATAGACTATTATTCTTCAAGTGTTGCTGCTAATTGCTCTCTATTGGATTGCTCTGTTTCATAAAACATTTTATTTATTTATTTATTTTATTTTATTTTTATTTATTTGGTATTGTTTTACGTGGCTAGCCTCACTCAGTTGCTATTGCATCTGCTTTCCAGGAGGGGCCACGGCTTAGGTTGGAGGCTCCGAAGTATTTGACACTCTCATGAGTGACACAAACCCAATCAAGGGCCTGTGCTCTTCTGGATGACCTTCCTGCAACACCCGATGTATCATCTACCCAATTTCCCTCACATGGCATGGGTCGACCCGGCGTTATGGTACATTCACTTGCGCATGGTGAATCGCCGCCAAGGGGAATTGAACCCCGATCTCTCGCATGAAATACGAGAGTGATAACCACTATACTACGGCGCCATAATTTATTCAGTTATACGTGGGGAACTTGGCAAGAACGCATGTCTATTTTCGTGACAAGAATGTTTGTTTACATTTTGATGTCTGTAATTACAAAGGCTGTCCGTAATTAGACACGAAGACGGTAATAAATTTTCGGGAAGCATTTGGATTTAATAATTCAAACGAACGAATGGTTTGTTATGCTTTACCAGAACATATATATATTTCGTAATTATATGTTCAGTCCTCCCCTTTGCTTAAACTTAGTGTTCTAGAAATGTTTGGTAGTATATCGCTTGAAAAATTGCTTGGTAAAAAAAGAAAGCCAACTAAATCAAAGGTGGTGCGATCGCACCCAAAGCAACCCCCAAGTGAGTTACGCCACTGCCTACTTATTTGGGGATCTGGAAACAAAGTTATTCAATCTGAATACGAAAATAACACAAAAAGTCACGAGCACCCTTCACCCTTCAAAAAAAATGGCTGCAAATCCGTGAAATGTTTTTTGTGAAAATATTTAAAAGTTGCCAGCATATATAGCTACATATCATGAATCCTAAAAAAAGCAAATATCGCGAAAGTCGCAAGAATTTTTGTGTTCCCAATCTTTTGTGCCTTAAATACTATGATGAACTTCGTCCGTATCTCGACGAATTCTATTTACATATTCCCGGGCTTCATAGAAAAAACACAAATAATTTGTTCTGGACAATTTATGAGTCATTCCATGTCAAATCAACAGATGGCCTACACCACTATGTCTCAGATTTTCTTCAAATTTTTTTCTGTAGAAAGCCTTAGTTGAGAATATGTACTGTGCAAAATTTAGGCCTCTAAATCCTTTTGGTTCTCAAGATATGGCCATTTATGTTAAGACCCTGTTTCCAATATTAAGTCTAGGTTTACATTTTGATGTAATTCTTATAATTGCGTTTTGCGGACACACTTAATTGTCACAAAAAAATTAAGTTACCTATCTAGAATCAAAATTTTATGTAGAATTCAAAAAAACACACTGAAAAGAGGATGAGCACAGCAGAAAAGCCTCATTTGAGCATTCTTTGCTTTGCAGTTTTTACAATTTCGGTTTCTTCTGGGACCGATTTACCTAATTGCCCCAAAAAAAATTCCTAATTTTTTTTAGAAGTGTAGTGTACTAGTTTGGTTGCTTTTATGCTGAAAAAATCAGCTTGGTAATGTTCTTAGAAATTGAAAAATGAATTTGGTGTAATATGAAGGTGAAATTATTTACATATTTGAATATTTGACGCCATTTTAAGATAATTTTACCTAGGTTTTCACACCAAATTCCCCTTCATCATTTTCCCCGTTAATGAAACAAAAGTAACTTCTTTTGGAGTATTTTTCATGTTTTCTACAGGGGGTAAAATACGGCAAACGAGAGACAACACAAAAATTTGAAAATCTAAATGCAAACTACAACATTTTTCGCAATGATATGACTAGACTATCTCATCCTAATAGGTTCAACTTAACCGAGAAACCAGGCATTCACTTTCATTTTCAAGCAGCTGCGCGTGTTTGTTGTGATTCACACAAAAAAGACCACTGACCATTTATGAAATACTATTCTATCCTGATGTCAAAACATAAAATTTTAAACTATTTCTTATAACAACTTCTACTTTAAATCGGATATCAAAATCTAACGAACCGACATGAAACTTATGAAAACATTTTTCTCACAGAGAAACTAAAACAACATTCCTATTGCAAAAACGCGTTTTGTTCAGCACGGTTATTTTGACGTCAAAACATTTGAAGCCCGTTAACGAGATTAGCTGAAATGGATCGTGTCATTTTAATAGCCAGAGTCTCTCTAAATGGTAATCATTCATGAATGTTTTGATTGCTTTAAATCTTTTTTGTGTTGTATGACTTGGTTTAGTTTTAAAAATATAATGTATTTAAATTATTGACCAGATGCAGCTTGATTTTGGCATGTTGAATCTCGCCCACAGAGTTGAATCTCGCCCCAACTCACGGTAAGGAATTAGAGGCCCAAATTTTGCACAATTTATATTCTCAACTAAGTCTTTCTACAGAAAAAATTTGAAGAAAATCTGAGACATAGTGGTGCAAAATGTGTAAAATATCTGTTGATTTGATATGGAATGACCCTTTTATATCCAACGTGCAAAAAGTAAAAATTAAACATACTTGCCAACCGTCCCGCATCAAGCGGGACGCTCACGCATTTTCATCCTTGTCCCGCAGCACGCCCGCATTGAAAAATTGTCACGCATTTTTGAAAATCATTAAAAAAATCACGCAATAAGCACGCATTTTGTTTTTATGACAACAAAAAAAGCATGGACATTGACGTCATTATCTTTAGAACGTTCTTCGAACGTTGTTTATTGTTCTTTGCAATTGTTTTTGAATTCAAAATAATAGGTAATAGACATAGAATTCATATAAATAATAGAAACACCTTATGCTTACGTACAGTCTCGTGTCTTAAAAAAATTCGTTTGTGTTACGAGTATTAGATTCATCGTATGCATAGTGTTGTTACTTTGC